>JAJHZJ010000135.1:2476585-2949085 GCA_023548195.1 Bettongia penicillata ogilbyi | reverse complement strand
ACCCTGGTTCCAGCATCCCCCAACAACTATAATCCAAGGAAGCAATGCTTGCGGAGATACAACCTGATGACTGCCTCTGCAGTAGCCACAGAAGACCTAGGCAAACAGATTCCCAATAGGAAAATCCTTGGCATTGTCCAATGGATCAGCATCAGAACTGATATGGTTTTATTAATGAAAATGACATTAAAGAGGATATGTTACCATCTGGCTGGCTGCTGCACTCTAAGGACCACTAGACCTTTCCATCGAACTTAAAACTAAACCTCCTTTGTGTGATGTTTCCTCCTACAAGAATGTGTGTTCACTGAAAACAGAAATGGCCTTACTTTTCTCTTGGTACCACAGTGCTTTATACATAGTAATCACCTAATATATGCTTTTTAATTCCTTCAATCCCTGAGGAGGAATCAGTTCCCCATAGTGTAATGGTAATTTAAATGGGAAGATCTTTCCCATCTATTAATAGACCTATGTGACTTGCCTGGGTCACATAGAAGTCTGAGTCACATGGAGCCTGTGGTGGGAAGAGTTTGCTGAATGGGTGAAGCAGGAAGTGAGTCAGACTAGTTAGAACTGGGAAGGACAGAGAAAGAGCAGGCAGTGAGCTGTGAGTGAGAGAAGGGCATTTTGTTTAGGGGAGCCTGTTTGTGGGGAGCCTGATAATGTGCATAGACTTCATGTTTACTATGAAGGATTTCTTTCTTACTGTGATGGATTTGGTTTTCTGGTGTTGAGATTTGGCTTTCTGGTGCTTGAATAAATGTTTTTCTTCTACCTTCTATATGGAGAGTCTGTTATATTTTGTGATTCAGAACTACATTGGTGCTTTGAATATTGCGTTGGTGATACACATAGCTGTGAAGGGAAGTACAAGACTTGCAGTTAGAAAGACCTGGGCTCCATTTCCATTTTTGCTGATTCCTCATTTTATGATCTTGGGCAAATCTAAGTTTCAGTTTCTCCTTCTATAAAGTAAGAAGGAAGGAAAGAGGGAAACAAGGTAGAAAGGAGGGAGGGAAGAAGGGAAAGAAAGAGGGAAGGAAAGGGGAAAGGAAAGAAGGCAGGAAGGAGAAAAGGAAGGAAGGAAAGAAAGAAGCAAAGAAGGACTTATTAAATACACACTAAGTTCTAAGCACTTTACAAATATCATCTTATTTGATTCCCACAACAACCATGTGAGGTAAGTACTAGTCTTATCTTCATGATATAATTATGGAAATGGAGCCAGCAGAAGTTAAGTGACTTGTCCAGGGTCACACAACTAATAATAAAAGCTAATAATAAAAGCTAACATTTATACACTAAGGATTCCCTCATCCCCATCCAATGAAGGTCTAGGGACAAGGTCTTGCTTTGGTGTACACTATGTGCCAGCCCTGTGTTAAGTGCTTTCTAATTATCATCTCATTTGAATTCATTCCTCACAACAGCCCTGGGAGGTAGGTGATATTACTATTCCCATTTTTCAGATAAAGAAACTAAAGCAAAAAAAAAAAAAAAAAAAAAAAGACTTGTCCAGGGCTACATAGGTAATAAGTGTCTAGGAATAGATTTGAATTCAGGTCTTCCTGACTTCAGGCCCAGTGCACCAACTAGTTGCCTCCAGGATTGGGGGATAATAATATTTTGTTGTGAACATCAAAGAAGTTAATGCATATATAGTGCTTTATAACTATTTGAGGCCATAAATATAAGTGTAATAGGGCTTTGGGACATGCCCAAATCACCTACGACAGAGGGACTGATGTGGGAGACCCCAAAGACATGCTCCTGGTCACTGTTAGACATGCTTAGCACTTTGCTCAGCCTCTTGAATATAATAGACTCTTCATATGAATGAATGAATGAGATTTTTAATAGGTGAATAGGTCTGGGGGGGGCAGTGAAAGTGGAAGGAATGGACGAGATTAAACTGGGTCAGGCAGAGCATCTTGTCCAGAGAGCCTTGAGCAATATATTTTGGGGGATGGTGGTGATCATGGCTGTGCAGATTGGAAGCTGTTTTCAGTGAATTCACTGTACTCTGAAAAGAGCTTCCTTGGAGCACAACAATAGAGTTTTGAGTATTCTCTCATTTCTCTTTTAGCTCTTCATCTAAGGGATGGGGCCATTTAAATGGTGTAGAGTTAGTAGCAAAATGTAAAAAGTTATGGGGCCTCATCTACCACTGTAATGCAGTAATAACCCAGAACAATGTTCATTCGGATTACTAGAAATCAACCTTATAAAGAGTTTCATTTAATATCCCTACTTCACCAGAGAAGATTTTTTTTTGCATTTATAAGAACACATGTGATTTCTACCTTCTTATGGTCAACAAAGTGAATATAGACAAGAGTTACCCTACAGTGATGTTCACAATTGTATGAATGGTTACATGACTTAATTTTCATCTAATAAGAGGAAAAAAAAGAAATAATTTGATTGATGATCTCCCAGCAGTGATGATCAACCCATTCCCAGCCTATCCATCCCATCCCAAGACAGTCCTAAGTGACCACCAGTGCACCACTAGTGCTCGGTTGTGGTTGGTGGGGTCAGTCTGGTAAGGGGATTAATAAACTCCCTAGGGTGGCAGCCTGGGCTGTCTTGAAGCAGCCTGCCTCCCACCTCCTCTCCCTGACAGCACAGGAAACAGAGGAGGGTGGGGTTGTTTTGGATTGGAATGGCAGCCCAGGTCTCCATGCAGGGTTACCTGCAGATTCTGGCAGGATGAATACTTTGGGATGGAGTAGGACAGGAATTTGGCTTCTTGTGGTCTGTATTTGGGGCATAGGGTGCCATTGGGTAAAGGGAAGGTGGCTAGCTAGCTAAGAAAAAGACAAAATATCCATGGATTGATAAAGGCAGAAATAAACTTAGTCTGGACAAGAGTTGGAAAGGGTGGCTAGTCCACAGGCCAAAGTCGAGAAGTCTCCCGATTACTAATGAATTAAGTATGTCTGTTCTAACGGAAATTGTTTAAAAAAATAAATGGAGGTTAATTTAGGGACTCAGGAACACATACATTTTGTACTTATTTAAATTAATAACCACAGCATTCACTTTGAGAGAATTCTTCCTGCAAAGGTTTTTAAAGGAAAGAATTACCTTCATAAGATGGTAGAAGACAGTATCTAAATGCAGCTCCTCCTCTTTCCATGTCTACTTAGCCTCCTCTATAGACTCAGAATTGTGAGCTAGGAAAACATGCTCTCAAGCCATGAAGTTCTTTTGCCTAGCCCAAGCTTCACTGATTGGTACCTCCTTCTCTGACAGTTATGGAGTGGAAAATGCAGAGACCTTGGAGTTAAAGGATGTAAATTTCAGTCCCAGTAGCCTTGCTACTTATTGCCTCTGTGACCTGAGGCATGTCATTTTTATCTGGGCCCTAGCTTCCTCTTCTGTAAAGTGAAAATAGCAATACCTGTTCTTATCAGGCTTGAGTGAGCTTATGTATATAAAATGCTTTCCAAACCCTTATGTGTTACCTAAATGGCAGCTATTATTATAATTTAAAACTTTAAAGAGAGGGAGGCTGAGGTTGGGATAGGGAATTGGTTAAGTGGAAGAAGAAATCACTTTAGTCAAATGGAAAGTACTTAACTTGCTTTGAAATATTGCTTTTGGATTTGATAATAAGTTAATAGTTATTATTTAGTGGACCTACTTCATCCTGAAGCATTGTGGAATTTAGACTGTCCAGTGGAGAAAACAGAGCTGGAGATTTACAGTAGCTATGGAACTCTCAGAATGTGCAAGCCCATCTCCATGCATTACCATGGTCAAAGAATTGTGGATTGTCCCGATCCCCTGACTGATGGAATCCCTAATAATTTTAAGGAAAGAAATGATTTGATTTTATTTCCCTGAGGCATTGACAGCATCAGGAAGGAATGATAATGAAGTCCTGGTGCTGATCTTCAGGAAGTCAGTATTACAGTAGCTGTTGCCTTGCAGTGGAGGATGTGGGACTTTGCAATTGCCTGGTTTGTGGAATCCCTGTTTGACTAGAGTGACATGAGAGGTGGCCACTGTCAGTGTCTACAATGATCCCAAATGCATACATAGAAAATTAAAAAGGCAATGGAGCTGGATATATTGTTTCCCAAATCCAGATAAATGATCTTATTTTATTTTTTAAATTCCATTTGGCTAAGTGGAATTATGTAGACACAGCCTGAGTGTCTCTAGAGGCAGAAAAACAAGGAAGGGTAGGGGAGTGGTAAATGACTTCATTAGAAAAAATTCAAAGAATTGTACCTTGTTGGGATGCAGAAACAGTTCCCATCATAAAATTTAATGGTGGACTAGACCTTTCTCTAATTGTACAATCCAAAAAGTACTGACTTCTACTGATGAGAGATGAACTGTGTCTCATCATCATTACAAACATGTGCTGTACTTGCCTATGAGATGGACATGGCTTCCTTTGCCTTCTCTCCTACTGAAAACCTAGTCAAAAGTTGTTAGGACCCTGGACTTAATGGTATTGTTAATTGGTAGGGAGTGAACTCAATGGTACATGATCTTAAAGAATGCGACAGGATGAGGGAAGAGGTTTAGAAGAAATTCTTTCCGTGGAGATTCCAAATTTCAACTGAAGGCTCCACTATCCTTCTAGTCAGTCAGATTTGCAACCTTAGAGGCATACTCAACTCTCCATGCTTCCTCATCCCCATGTAATCAGTTTCCAAGCGTTGGTCCATTCTGCCACCACACCTCTCACACCTGTCCTGTTCTCTTCACTTACATAGCCTCCATCCTATTTCACTTCTAATTATGTGTCCTCTAGATTACTCCAATAACTTCCTAATTGGACTCTTGACTACCAGCCTTTTGTCCCTCCAATATACCTTTTATACTATTGCTAAAATAATATTCCTCAAACGTTAATCTGACCATATTTCTCCCCAACAAAAGAAACTCCAGTGACTCTATTTTCTCCAGGAGAAATATGAAATACTAAGTTTGTCATTTACAGTCTTTCATAATGTGGCTCCAGTCTACCTGGCCAACTTTATTCTTCTTCATATTTTCTATATTCTAATTATATTTGTTTTTCCTTCTTGAGGGCAATCAGGGTTAAGTGACTTGCCAAGGATCACACAGCTAGTAAGTGTCTGAAACTGGATTTGTTCCTCCTGATCCTATGGTTGGTGTGCTATCCACTTCATCACCTGGCTTCCCCACTATATATAGTCTAACCAAACTGGCCCACTTACTGTTCCCTGAGCTTACTATTCCATTTCTCACTCCATGTCATTACATAGGCTGCTCCCATTCCTAGAAAATACTCCCTAGCCACCTCTGCCTCTTGTAATTCTTGCTTCCTTCATGGAAGGAAGCTCATATGTCTCTTTTTGGTATCCCTCAAATCATTAGTCATCATTCTAAGCCTAAAGAAATAGGCATTTCTTTATGTACCAGGCACTGTGCTAAGCACTTTACATGATGTATCCCCAAGTAAAATATTAGCTTTTCAATGGCAAAGACTGGGCTTTGTTTTGTTTATTTGTTTTTTGTCTTTGCATCCCTAGTACTCTCACTTAATAAAGCTTCATCGGATCAGATTGGAGATATAATTGTATAACCAGAAAGATCCATAAGGTAGGAGCCAGGAGACATAGGTTCTATTGCTAGTTTTGCCACAAATTTGTTCTGTAAACTTCCTCTCTGTGGTCTCCATTTTTGTTTCTGTAAAATTAAAAAAACTGGAATAGTTGACCTCTATGGTCCTTCTAGGGCTGGAAAATTCTGTTCTAATTCTATGGATTTAGCAAACATCTGAGGTTAGGAATTTTTCCATTCTGATCTCAAACCCGCCTGAAGCATTTCCTCATTGTGTACTCTCTCTGTGTCCCTGTTTGTAACACATGGGCAATGGAGCTTGACTGCCTTGGAGGGCGTTTGTTGGATAAACAGCTTGTAATGTGCAGTTTAATTGGCAGGCAGCAGCATTCAATATTACCTGGGCCTTTACAGCAACCCCATTTTAGCAGAAGATTTGGAGGGGCTCAGTGGAGAGTAAAGAAAGGACTCTGTAGGAAGCAATGGTACTGCTAGACCTTGGGGGCCGATCAGTCATCAGTCCAACCAACATGTCCCCATTCCAAGTGTTGCCATAATGGCAGACTAGTAATTATGAGAATCTGTCCCTGCTCTTTTGTGCCTGTAGGCTGAGAAGCCATGTGATCTGAAACATAATTTGAAACATTAACTGACTTTCAATATGGAGAATAAGATTTCTTACTGTGTCAACAAAATCTGAAACAGTAAACACACTTCCAGTTATGGATGGTGCTAATAACTGTATAAGACTGGATGCTAATGGGTATCTCTTTTCTATTCATTGGACATTTCCCTATTACTCATAACAGGTGCCATTTTCATCCCTTTCGAGGTCTACACATCATCCTTTGATAATGGCTTCCTGTCACAGTTACCTGGATAATAATGGGTACACGCCAGAATAAATTAAGAGTCATAGAATTTTGAAAGTTGGATGGGACCTTAGAGACAAATGCATTCCAACCCTTTCATTTTATGGAGGAGAAAAGGAGGCCCAAGGATGTAAAGCAACTTATAGAAAGCTGTGTTATTACTTAAGAGCAGAGCCAAGTCTCTTGATGTGCATTTCCATCCTCTTCCCACCTGGCTGATATTCAGAACTAGTCATGTATAATCCGTTAGCATGTTGTTCTCAGGCAGCGGTGTACAATAAATGAAGAATGTTAAAGAGCAAAAGCAAAAAGATATCATCAGGGAAATGTAGGATAGAAAACGTCCTTGCCATGTGGTGAGGGCAAGGGATAGCAGGTAGATGGCCTGAGTACTCCTCTGATAGATTCCGAAAGTTAGGAGAAAACAAGGAAGGTCTTCAGAGTGTTGAGTATGGCAAACATAGGAAAGGACACAATCTAGGATTCAGATATTGAAGAAATTGTGATCCGTATTATTTGGAGCACAGATCCAAATTAAGATCACAGCTCCATTCGAATGTTGTATTACTAAATTATATCAATTCATATCTAATTATAGAATCATAGAAATGTAAGCATTTTCTACAGAAGCTCTGAAATTCTAGAATTTTGGGTAGGTTGGTAGTCATTTTCAATTCTGCTTTAAGATGATAAAGTATAGGTTTTTAAGTCAAGGTCCTTGGAAAGTATAGATTATGAACTTTTACTTATAACTAATGTTCCATTTGTGGTTCCAATCATCAGCCAGGGTCAGCCTTGGTAAAGTTGGAGCATGGACAAAGTTACTTCTTTGACTGTCCTTTCTTTGCTCCTTTTCCTCCTTTGTGATAATTCCTCCTCACCACTCCAACACCCCAGACCAACCAGGCACCAGTTCTGTTTGTCCTTTCTTTCTTCTTCCTATTTAAACTCATCTTAAACAAGTAGCTAAGGTTTGCCATGTCCCCTTAGGGTAAAGGAGTTGAAGTCAATGTGTTCCTTCTTCCAAGAAGAAGAGCTGGAAAAGAACATTTAGATAACATTCTGTAAGCGTGTGTGTGTGTGTGTGTGTGTGTGTGTGTGTGTGTGTGTGTGTGTGTGTTGGGATGAGAAGAAAGGTTTGTTTTTATTTCTGTCTATTTTGGAGGAGAGGATAGAAAAACCTTCTGAATGACCAAGAAATTATATCCTATACCTAGCTCATTACTTCATATCATAGTAAAGATAGCATTGCATATATACTTCACTGGGAAAAAGTTAAAATTAAATCTGAAATTATCAATAAAGTAAAATAGTTGGGGTAACCATTGAATGAAATGCAAATTTGTCATTCAGTCATTTTTGTGACTGCTTTTGGGATTTTCTTGGCAAAAATACTGGAGTAGTTTGCCATTTCCTTCTCCAGAAATGCAAATATTTGGGATTAAAAACTCTTCCAATAGATGCCTAAGCTCAGAGCCACAATTAGAGTTTGACCATCAGAGTGTTGACTTCGGCCACCAAAATCTAGAGCACGTCAACTGTACTCTTCCAGGGCATATGACCCAATTGATTCTTTTCTTGAAACTGATAGTAGTCTCATCTCAAGGCACACTTTCTCCTCCTCAGAAGATACTGCAAGCCTCTGGCCCCTCATCTCTTTCCCCCTCACTCCCAGGAGTAGTCAGGTCTTCAGTAGAAAAGAAAACCTGAGGTGTCCTTGCGTGTACTAGGACCCCAACCCCACCCCCAGCAATCATACCTCAGGTGAACTCCCTCATCTGGCCCCCTTACTGCGTCGCTAAATAACTTTAGGATATTACACACACGCACACACACACATACACACACACTCACACACACACATATGTATCCTTACATATGTGTGTGTGTGTGTGTGTGAGTGTGTGTGTATAATGTAATTGGAGGAGATTATCCAGAGACCAATGCTAAATCCTCCTCTTATCATGGTAAGGAGGTGATCCTGGGTTGCTAATGCTATGCCAAAAAGTAAAAGCCCTGATAGATTCTACCCAACTATAGCAGATCCTACCAAGGCTTTGCTATGATCCCAGCAATATCCCTTAAGTCATTCATCCAAGGAGCAGCCTGACTGGGATTAGAAAGGCTACAGGAGCTTAGTCATTAGATAACAGATGGTTTTGGCCATAGTGATTCATTATAAGGCATGTAGAGGTTACCATATGCACTGGTACAGAGAGCATCCCCACAAATGAAACTGTGGACTCTTGAAGTATGGAATGTTTGCTGCAGGGGAGAGACTGCTATACAGACAGGTCATCTCTACCGACTACAATGGAATGGAGACAGTTGCTTAAGATTGTTAATAAGAAAACTGAACAGCATATCTTATTGATCAAATGGGCATTTAGGACTCTCCTTTTTCATGATTTGGTAGAATCATTAGAATTATAAGGGATCTCTGAGGTTATCTGGTCCAACCCCTTCTTTTGACAAATGAGAAAAGTGAGGCCCAAATAGAAGCCTGAGTCCCCCCTTGAGGTGGGGTGGGGCAGTCACACAGGTTGTGTCAGAACTGAGATATGAGTACCATTCCTATGACTCTGTATCTGATTCTTTTTCCACAGCACTCTCAAGTAATCTATCACTTTCCTCTTTTACCAGTTCTAACTTTTCCAATGGCTCTAGTTTTTGTTTTTGCTACCTAAGATAGTTATGTTAACATAGTCCTTAGCATATAGTAAAAGCTGAATAAATTTTATTCATTCATTCATGTGTTTATCTTCCAAAGAAGGTGGAAGACATAGGGCCCATTAGGTGGGTTGAGACCATTAATTCCCATGTAAGCACCGTACTTCTATCCTGTGAAACAGACAAACATACTGAAAATATTTTTGTGTTCAGGACCTGTAGGCCTGCTCTACAAAGAATATAGACAGGGAGTGAGGAGGACAGTAGTTCCCAAGACCCCAGCAAGACAGCTTTCTGTATTCCAGGAAAGGCATAGTTTTACCCCAGCATGCTGAGAGTGTCCCCTTGGCCTGCTCTTCCTGAGAAGAACTGTGACCCAGACACAAAGGAGGAATGTGGGGAAGCAATGGGAGGCCAGCATAGCTGCCAAGAAAAAGGACGACACTAGAGTTACCCGGGAGAGGCCCGCTGGTGGGAAACTTCACCCTTGCTGTGTTATTACTAGAGTGTGAGTTCTGGAGTTCTAACCGGAGGCAGAAAGCATTTGGGAGAGCAATAAAAAACTCAGCACCAGTTCTTGCTCTTGTCTTGTCCATTGTCTGGGTTCCATTCCCAGAGTAAACTTACACCAACTACAAGAAGCTCTTATTTCCCCGGAGAAGGAGTCAGGACGTCTCCTTGGCACCTTCCATCCTGACTCCATTGGCAGTCCGTGGTATCCAAAGAGAGCTCCTAAAAAGCAAACTGAGTCATCTGAACAAGAGGGAGAAAAGAAGGAGAAAGAAAAGGAATAGGAGGAAAAGGATGAGGACAGGATTAAGTGCTATACATCCCAGGGTACTGGTTCTCTAGAGACCACTGGAATGCAGGTGGAGGGTGACCAACTAAAATTCATACCAGTCCAAGGAAGTGTCTACATGCCAGCTGGATAAAATAAAAGATACCAGTGGTGTTAGCACAATCACAGACAACAGGGAGTCATTCTACTCAGTGTGTGACAGAAAGAGTGTGCACAGTTCCACACAGAAAAGCTAACTAACTTTGGAGTCCAGGACCTGGGTTCAAATCTTGCCTTTCTCCTTGGGCAAGTCGTAGTACCTCTCTGGGCCTCAGTTTTCTTCATCTTTAACAAGAGAGGGTTAAATCAATTAATAAGTGGTTATTAAGCACCTACTAGGTGACCAGTTGTGTGCTAAGTGCTGAAGATGTAAAGATGAGAATCAACTACTTCCTGCTCTCAAGGAACTAAGGCCTCTTCCAGATCTAAATCTATACTCCTATAACCTGAGACAAACTGCTTAACCTTCATCTGCCTCAGCTTCCTCTGCTGGAAAGTGAGGGAGCTGTACTAGAAGGTCTCTAGGTACTGTTAGAACTTAACATTTCCATTTGTCCTTCCATCAATTCATTTGATCCAATCGTGGAATATTAAGAACTCAACAAAGAACATGACTCCGGGAATCCCTGAGGGGTGCGGGGAATCTCTGAGTTATTCTGTGTTATTTTATATGGATGAAATAAATAAAATGCTGTTCATTTCACTGTATATTCTGCTGTCTAAATACAATTTAAATTGAGGTAACAACTGCAGACTGCCACAGGAAAGCAGATAAAGATCCAAAATTTAGTGATAGCATCAGAGACAGGCAGAAGTTCTGGAGAATTATTTGATTGCATTTGAACTTTCATATCCTGAGCCCCTGCTATGTGCCTACCACTGAGCTGGTCCTTAGGAGAACTAAAAGAGACATGAGCCTTGTTCTCTTCTCCCAAGGAGTTTCAAATCTAATGGGCAAGGAAGGAAAAAACAGACAAACATTGATTAATTATCTACTATGTGCCAGGTCCTATATGAAGCAATTTACAAATATCTCATTTGAGCCTTATGACAACGTGGGATATCCTATTTTAACCCCATTCTTACAGGGAGAAAACAGGTAGAAAGAGGTTAACTGACTTGCCCAGAGTCACACAGCTAGTGGTGTGTGAGGTTGGATTTGAATTCAGGTCGCTGAACCAGCCACTTCCTCCCACAAAATAATTAGAGAAGACCCACAAGACAGTACAGATTTAAGTGTTGGATTTTAGGCATAGACAGTAATTGCTATTGCCTGAATTTTATGTTTTACTCTGATCAATTTGTTCTTAGCAACTTATTCCTCCCTATTTATCCCTTGCTCCTTAGGGGTATAGCTACCTCTCATAGCATTTCTCTTGGGAGATATAAATTGCATCTGTAGAAAAGCCCTAAAGTGTTTCCAGCAAAGGTCAGTAGATCAAACAAAATAGGATTCAGAATGGAAAAGAGAGCCAGACTGTCTTCCTTTTACAACATTCCCTTCACATAGAATCATAGTTCTCAGCGAGCCAGAGGGGACCTCAAGAGATATGGGATGACGAAGGTCATTCCAACTCAAACTATTCGCTCTCTCTATTTACATTTCTATTGAAATCAACAGATCTGTATGCATATGACATGCCCAAGTTAGTAAAAGAAGAGGGGTTGTAGAGGGGAAGGCTTGTAAGTGCCTGCTGAATTGAATTGCCGGGCAGTAACAAACCCATTCTCTTGACTTGTTGCTCAGCATTCTTTTCCTTTGCATTAGGTTTTGTCCCACAGGTTCAACTCAAGCTCATCTGCTTCTCCCAGATCAGGCATCCAGGCTTCTTCATTGCCCCTCCCCTCCCACCCTGGCTGAGAGGGCATAGGAGACATGAACAGAGCTGGACTGGTTCAGCACTGTGTAATCTAATAACCACTTTTAATTTCCTGTGCTCCGCTGCCTCCCAGCCAGATCAAACAAGGCAGATACTAGACCATTAGGTTTTTCTGGGCCTGGACAGGGCCTGGATGCTGGGGGTGGGGGTAGAGGGAAGAATAGTGAATGTACTCCATGGCCTTTCATGTAAGGTTTGAACTGGGTTAAGGTTAGGATGGAGAGCAGGGAAAAGATGGCAGGGTGGAGTTTGGCCAAGAATGAGCAATATTGGACTTTGGTTTTCTCTAGTCCTTTGTATTTTGCTAGATGGTCACCAAGGATAGGCTGAGAATGGGGCCTTCACTTTCTCCTTCAGTGCCTAGCACAGTGCCTAACACATGCTAGGTCCTTAAAAAATACTTGCTAAATGACTGATTCTTTTTCTGAGCTTCTTCCTGTCCTTTGAGTATCATCCCCTCAATGTACTCTTATTCAACCCCACACCATCTACCATGACTGATTTCTTCCTTGATATGGAGAAAAATGACCTGATGAAGTCATTCACACGAAGATGTTAAGAACATGATATGTTTGCTTTCTCAGAGTTATTTACCTTTTCAGGACAGTACCTCTTCAATTCCAGGATAACTAAGGCACATTTTCATGGAGTTGGAGGGACCTTGGAATTCATTTAGTCCACCCTACCTTATAGAAACTCAGAGAGATGAAGTGGTTTGCCCAAGTTTGCATGGCTAGTAGACTTGAATGCAGATAGTTGATTACCAATGCCATCTTCTCTATACTACACATTAGGCCCAAAGAAATAAAAACATTGACAGTGGAACCTCAGGTATGAGTGATAGGTAGAGCCTGTGGTAGAGATTACTAGTCAAGGGCCCTTCCTAGAAACCCTATAGGCAAAACCTTTAGGAATATGTCTATTTCATCCATTCGTAAGACTGGCCCTACTTGTCACTGATGAAAATCTCCAAAGCAGCTCCATAGGCCTAGAGTTGAAATAGACCTCAGAGGCCATCTGCTCCAACCCCCAGGAAACTGAGACCCCATTAGATTAGATAAATTGTCCATGGTTACAAGGTAGTAAGCATCCAGGGCAGGATTTGGGAAGGACCTTTCATTGGAGAGCCAGTACTCTTTCTAGCATGTTGTTCAGTCATTAAGTGATGTCCATTTCTTTGTGACCCTGTGGACCATAGCTGGCAATACTGTCCATGGGGTTTTCTTGGCAAAGGCACTGGAGGGCTTTGCCCTTTCCTTCTCCAGTGGATTAAAGCAAACAGAGATTAAGTGATTTGCCCAGGATCATACAGCTAGTTAAGTGTCTGAGGCTAGATTTGAACTCAGGCCTTCCTGACTCCAGACCCAGTGCTCCATTCATTGAGCAACCTAACTGCCTCCTTTCTAGCATACCAAGTTTCAAATAACTTTTAGCACAGAAAGTCTATTCCCTGGGAATTTATCTCCTCAGTTCTGGTTAGATCTCATCTAAATTCTTTTCCCAAATGTAAGAGCCATGGAAAATCAAAACGACCCCAAACAAATTTCAACCCACATTGTCATTTCTTTAGTGTTTAAACTTTCCTTTATTTGGTTAGCATACACTTAATCTAACAGGGCTACAAGCTGATTTAGGATTTCAAGACTTGGAAAGGGGAAAATTTCTTTTGATTATTTTTTAGGGAATTCTACCATGATGCATAAAAAGTCCAAAATCAATGAAACTTTGAAGTCTTTTTTTGTGGGGAAGGAAGGCTAAAAAGCAATGGTTTTGCTTTGAATCTGTATTCAAGGAGAGCAAGGTAATAGATTCAGTACTCAGTGCTTCATCCGTGTTCAGTAATGCCCTGAGGTGCCACTGGGGGGACATTGGCAGCGGAGGCTTAGAAAGTAGACAGCAGGGGAAAAAAGAATAGGAAGAGGACAGAAAAGGGAGAGAGAAAAAAAAAGGGAGGGGAAGAAGAAGCAGAGAGGGGGGAAGAGAGGCAGGAAGAGGCCGGGGAAATGAAGGGGGGGAGAAAAGACAATAAAAGAGAAAAAGGGGGGAAGGAAAGAGTGATAGAAGGGAGAGAAAAAAAAGGGAAGAGGCAGATTGGAAGGAAGAAAGGGGGCAGAGGGAAGGAGAGAAATACGGAAGGAAATGTAAAAAAAAGAGAAGAGAGGGATCAGGAGAGGGGAAGGAAGAGGGACAAAGGGAGAGAGACAGATTGGAGGGGGTGGAACAAAATTCTAGTCACAGAATCTTTAGAGCTAGAGGGGACTTTAGAAGTCATTTAGTTTAACTTCTTCATTTTACAAATGGGGAAACTGAGTCACAGTTAGTTGAAGTGACTCTTCTAAGGTCACAAAGTGGCAAGAATGGAGTTGGAACCCAAATTTCCCAAAGATTGTATTTAGACCACTACAAACAGTTGCCTAAAGTTGCCATTGGCAATATTGCTCCATTTTGCTTAGTTCTAGAGTGAGAAATAAGCTATTAAAATATTGCACTGATCTCTTGAAACTGACTATAATCCACTAGTCCCTAAGGAAGTAGCATAGTTCAGTAAGGAATGCACTCAATTTGGATTCAGAAGACCTAAGTCCAAATCTTGATTGCTGCTTATTAAATATATAACCTGTCACCCAGGTCTTCTTCAGCTCTGAGCTAACATGAGCTTACTCTGATCTCAGGGACTGACTCCAAAGCATCACTTTCTCTTTTGCTTGTCTTTCCTCAGAAAGAGGTTACTCTAGGAAATTGGTTCTCAGCCTCATGAAAGAATTCAAGGCAACACATACATGACATTGCTCCCGAATTCTTTCTTTTCTCCAGGGTACCAGAATCCTGAACTCACGAAATTGGGGTTAGTTTCAATGCAACACAAGTTAGCACTGACCAAGAAATCTGTCTTCTCTGGCTAGAAGGGGTCATTTTTTCCCTAGGAAATCTCTCCTTTTTAAAATAGTAGACAAAAGGTTCAGAAAATGTATTATAAATGAACTCTCCACCTTGGCCCCCGCCAGCCGTCTAGGGACCATATTCATGAGTACATATAGCTTCTAAGTATGTGCTTCTCCTGAATATTCTGCTGTCTTCCCTGCTTCTAACATCTCTTGGCCTGGGAATGGTTATTTTCAGGTACTTTCCTCTCCCACTGAGTGGGTGAGGAAGCTGTGGATAGGGACATGGAGCTCTCATGGAAGTCATGAATTGCTTCTGAGGGAGATGGGAGGGAGGCTTTGCTTTCTCCTCTTTCCCCCTCCCCACAACCCAGATCTACTCTGCCGTACTTTTCTCAACAGGAAAAAGAGAAAAAAGATGAGTAGTCTGTTAGCTCTCTTTTTTAGATGACCTGAGATGAGGGCCCACTAACAAAAGTCCATTCTTCCAAGTATCCAAGCCAAACGAATCATGTCAGCAGCATCCCCAGTAGCTGAAACCTATCCCCTAGGAGGTGCTAAAGAATGGTTCCAAGTCAGTCAGTTCATCTTAGGGAAACCTCCATTTTGGAGGCCAGTTCTTGATAGAACTGTCTTCTTCTTCTTAACAGGGTGCCAAATAGGCATGTCCATACTCTATAGGGAGACCTTGCTTTCAAAAGTCCCTGATGAGGGTTAGCTAAGGTGGTGCAGTTGATGGAGCACCTGTCCTAGAGGCAAGAGGACCTGAGTTCAACTTTGGCCTCAGATACTTCCCTGGGCAAGTCACTTTAACCCTGATTGCCTCAAAAAAATCTCACCTCAATCCTTTGTAAAGTTAAAAATTGGTTAGAGATCCTTCTGATCACTTTCCCTAATAACTTTTTGATCTTGGACACTTAAGCCTCAGTTTCCTCTTCTGTAAAAACTATTCTTTCTCTCTTCCAAGAAATCATAGGATCATGGAATTTAGATCTGAACTGGACTATGTGATCTTTAAGGACCCCTCCAGATTTAAATCCCACAATCTTATAATTTCTTGGGAAAAAGGGGGGACAGAGTTCATGTGAATGCATTTTCCTAATGTCTACTGTCTTACTGAGTGCCCTGAAATAATCCCGGATAGGTACATGTCACTTTAAGGTCTGCAAACTTCTCTGCACACATTATCTCAGTTGATCTTCACAATTTCTAAGCATTCTGAGATAGGGATTGTGGCTGTTATTACCCTCATCTTACAGATGAAGAAACAGGGGCTCAGAGAGGTCTACTAGCTTGCCTTTGGTGACCCAGGAAGTACATGTTGGAGGTCCAATTCAAATCTGGGTGTCTTCCTTCTACAAATCCAGGCCTCTTTATGACTGTAGTTCTCTGCAACATGCCATTAATTAATGTAGCACAAAGGCTTTCACATAATAGGACCTCACTAAATGTGTGCTGAATTGAAAACAAGATTGTGAGGCACAACTTGGCGATCTTTCCTTGTGTAGCTGCTGTAATTTATTTCTGTTTTTTGGACACTTGCTGGTTTCTTGCCAGGTGAATAAATTGACAGAGTGCTTTGGCAGTTGTGCAGGGTGAGATGTTTTCTATTCTCCATTTTTCTTTCTCGTTTTGGAAACTGAAAGTGCTTTCAGCGGAGGTGGGAAGGCACTACCTGATTCTGACTGTTCAGAGGAGGAAACTGAGGAACAAGTTCAGGGACCTGCCAAGTCACTCAGAGAACAAGTAAAAGAAATCAAGAAATGATCTAATAAAAAAGCAAATAAAAACAAGATGATGATGTGAATTAAGGGGAAACTGTACCATCACTTGATATCCCTAAACAAGAGCCTTACATATCTGGAACCTATTCATCTGAAATTTTTAATTATTCCAGTCAAGTCCTGTTGAAATTTATCTTTGTATCTTTCTAAAAAGCATTTACTGTGCAAATTACATGTAGGAAAGATTGTAGGGATAATGCTTATTCTAATTAGGAATAAATTCTTTCAGACAACTTTAGTAGCATTCATTTGCATACAGGCAATGAATATTCTATTTATCAGTCATGGTCCTATTGCTCCTCCCCCTACCCCAAGTATTATCTCCAAGCTCTTTTGCTTCCTGTATGAGAATTTACTACTAGAAATTCATTCTTTTTCCAGGCCACCTCTCAGAAGGTATCTTCTTTTCCAAAGGCAAAAATCCCTGAAGTGGAAGGGATGTAATTCTGTTAAAGTCACAAATGGGTTAGTGTTCATGAATTTATCAACTTGTTCTTTGGGTATTAGCTCTAGCATCCAAGTGGGAAGGTTCTTAGTTTGGTTGGTTTCTGACTTCATAATTTCATGACTGTAGATGCTCCCTTGACTGGTATAGGTTTCTAACCTTTTCATCTTTCATAGAGGATCACCCAATTCTGTAGATGCCTCCCTCTGATTCTTGGAGGTACCATTTTAGCCTTTGGGTTGACATTGAGTGAGGGGAAACTGCAAAATTGAGGTAAGGATTCTGAATTTGCATAAATTCATAATACATTCATATTATATGTTGTTTTTACAGCAACAAATCTCTTTTATGCGCATTATTTGTATATTCAATTCCTACGCACAACCTCTGAGTCAATTAATGCTGTTATTACTGTCGCAATAAGAAGAAACTGAGACTCCAAGTTGAATAGTTGGAAAGTCCCCCTGCAGGAAGTTGGATCCAGGTCTTCCTAACACCAAATTCACTGCTCTTTCCATTGCACCATTCAGTCTCACATTTATTGAGTTTCAACTAGTCGAAAGCACAGTGCTAAAATCCCAGGCGGATACTCGTGAGGGACTGGTCCATTTCCAGGCCTGAGATGACAGGAATTACTTTATGTCTGGCCACTGATTGACACCGCCATGCACCAGGGAGTTCCATATATGCTCAGCAATTGGCTTGATCACCTACAAGTAGGATTAGGAATATAAAGTTAGCAAATTATCAGTTTAGCAAATTTTATATAATCCAGGTACATAATGTTAACACATTTTATTAAGCACTAAAATTCTTGTTGTTCAGTTGTGTCCAAAACTTTGTTACCCCATTTTGATACTTTCTTGTCAAAGATACTGGAGTGGTTTGCCATTTCCTTCTCCAACTCATTTGAAAGATAAAGAAACTGAGGCAAACAGCATTATGACTTGCCCAGGGTCACACAGCTAGTAAGTGTTTGAGGCCAGATTTGAACTCAGGAGGATGAGTCTTCCTGACTCTAGGCCTAGCACTTTATCCATTGTGCCACCTAGCTGGACAGAACTGGACAGGGCTGAAATGACTACACCAAAACAATGTTCTTTTATTTGATACAGGACGTCTCAGTCCAGACCACTTGGTGGTTAACTGCCCCAAAGGTTCTCCTTCCTCTCAGTCTCTGTGAATCTGACCAGCAAATATAATCAGTTATAAGCACAGAGACCCAGGAGATCTGAGTTCTTGGTAGGGGGACACAACCCACTTTATGTCTAAGTTACTGATATGTGTCCAAGGGACTAAAGGGTAAGGGAGTCACATAGACCTGCAGGGCTGGGAGTAATGATCTGCCTGACTCAGGATCCTTTGAGCACTTATTTTCCTTCTCATACCTTCTAATTCATGTTTCTGTCACAGATAAAAAGGATATGACATTTTCCTTTCCTCAAGGAACTTTCTATCCAGAAAAGTATCTTAAGTCACAACTTGGCAAAGAATTGCCCCCTGGCTAATTAGGTATCACTTGGTCTCTGTAGTTGTTTGGTAGAAATGTACGTGTTTAGAGTGCTCTCTACATGGCACTTTTATTTTTTTTAAATAATTACCTTTTTATTGATACCTTTTGTTTTTATAATATCTTAATAACTGAATATATCTTTCCCACCTTCCTTATTCATGGGTCAGAAAGACTCATCTTCCTGAGTTCTAGTCTAGTCTCAGACACTTACTAGCTGTGTGACTCTGGGCAAGTCACTTAAATTTGTCTGCCTCAGTTTCCTTATCTGTAAAATGAACTGGAGGACATAGCAAACAACTTCAGTATCTTTGCCAAGAAAACTTCAGATGGGGTCATGGAGGGTCGGATACAACTGAAACAACTTAAAATTTTATCTGAAACAACAACAGTTCAGTAAAACCAACCGAGATATGAATATCAACATCAGTGACTTGGGCATAAAGTAGGCTCTCTATCCCAAAGCAGAGTTCAGCTCTCCTGGAACTCTGTGCTTCTGATTAACTACTGTTGCTGGGCAAATTCACAGGGCCTGAGGGGAAGGAGCACCTTTGTCCATGATATCATGCAGCCATAGCCCTCCACCTCTGGGCAGCACTTTGAACAGATACAAGCAGGAGCATTTTGAAAAGAGCTTAAAAACTTATCTCCCTGTTTATGAGTATGGCTCTTAAAGAAGTAGTCTTTACTGCCTTTTCCCCAGAGATAGCATGGCTCTTGTTTCTTGGGTCCTTCTCTTATAAATGGCTTTGTCTTCAGAGTTGTCTGTTTTAGGCTGTAAGTAGAAGGCTATGTTGTCTATTTAACTTGTTTTGAAAAACATTTGGCTTAGCATCACATTTAAGTGGAGGGTTAACAATGGTTATTTGATGATGATGGTGATATTAATGATGCAAACATCCAAACTATTTTTTTCTATTTCCCAAAAGAGAGACCTGAGCCAAAAGGGAGCTTGAAACATAACACTTTTCTAGCCAGCACAAGATGAAAGCAGATAAATGTTTTCAAAAGTCACCCCTTTAGAAAGTCACATTTTTGCCAGAGAACAAAGATTTCCTCATCATAGTGACTATGTAGGAGAAGGACTCCACCAGGCTTTAGTGCAGCTCAGAGTCAAAATGAGCTGTTAGGGCGCTGTGCTCTTAAACAGGCTAGAACTGGTTCCTCTGTGAGTCAGACTTAAAGGGTCGGCTCCCTGTGATAGACGAAGAGTTTTTATAGACAGAAAAAGAGCCTATCGAGTCTTAACTCTCAGGCCCCAGATCCAAGCAGCTGGAAAGTATGGTGGTTAGAAATGCTGCAACCTCCAAATAAATTTGGGGTATGATTTGAAAGAGGACTGGATTCCCCTCCATCCAAGTAAAACTAGCTTTCCTAGGTTCTTTTACATTAGTACCAAGCCCTTTTATTTTTTTAAGGAGATGAGAAAAAGGTTTGGATTCTTTCTGTTATAACAAACAGTGCAGGAACTGTAGGAGGCCTCAAAAGCCAGGTAATCCAATCTCTTCATTTTACAGATGAGAAGTATGAGCTCCAAGGAGGTTAGCATGGTGTGCTGTAAGTTGGGACACTGTCTTTGGAGTCAAGGGACCTGAGTTCCAGTCCTTCTTCTTTCACTATTTCACTTACAAGCCTTGATTCTTCCTTAGTGAAAAGAAGAGTGTTAGACTAGACAACCTTTAAGGTACTTTCCAGCTCCAAAACTGCAATCCTGAGGGACTTACTCAAGGTCATACAACTAGGAAACGTTAGAGGTAGTATTTGAATGAAGGGCCTCTGACTCCAGAGCCAAAACCCTTTTTATTGTAAAGGTACTTTCCTTGATCTCCTTCTCTCACTTCTCTTCTCTGTCCCTCTATTTCCTTATCTGTAAAATGAGAGGATTGGAAATCCTTCTAACTCTAAAATGTGTTGTTTCTATGCATAATATAGGGACATCTAGGTGGTGTAGTGGATACTGCACTGGGCCTAGAGTCAGGAAAACTCATCTCACTGGGTTCAAATCTGGCTTCAGACACTTACTAGCTTGGTGACCCTAGGCAAGTCACTTACTCCTATTTATCTCAGTTTCCTCATCTGTCAAATGAGCTGGAGAAGGAAATGACAAACCACTTCATTATCTTTACAAAGAAAACCCCAAATCTGGTCACAAAGAGTTAGGCATGATTGAACCGAATGAACAACAAGAATGCACAATGTAGCTGGCACAAAGGTATTTTTCTCTAGGAGAAGTAACAATCTTCAGTAGGGATTAGTGTATTTGAATTATCTATTGTTATCTACTGTCATTTGAACGTGGAAAATGGGAGTCTATCTCTGGAGAGTCAGGGACAAAACGAGAGCCCTGAGAGACTGAGAACAAGGAAAGGAGTAGAAATGGTGCCTTTGACAAACTCAACTCTCCTAAGGGCTAGACTTAGGTGATGACTCTTGCTAGGAAGTAAGGCCAGTTAGCTGTTAGACATACCAATACATTAGAATCTTAGACTCTTTATTTTCCTTCAAAACTCAGCTCATTCCCTCCTTCTACATGAACCCTTCTCTGTGGATACCAGCTGCCAGTACCTCTCACATACACCCCACCTCCCCCGCAAAATTGCCTTGTATTCATTTTGTTCTTAACTGTATATCTAGAATACAAGCTTCTCAAGGGCAGAAAATGTTTCACTTTTATCTTTATATTCCTAGAGTTTAGTACAGTGCCAGGCATATAGTAGGAGCTTAATAAATGTTTGATTGTTTGGTATATTTTTACTTATATGGGGTGGGAGAGATTTAACTTTAGAATGTAACCAAAGGACTGCAAGGGCTGGTGTCTCTGCCATATATAGTATATCCCCTCCAGTGATTATTAGTGACTCCAATAAAGGCGTAGAAGATGCTCACATCACATTTGCAGAGATTGTAAAGGTAAGAAAGATAACTGAAAGGACTAAATGCCAGATTTAGGATTCCTCAAAGATCTTAAGAGGTTAAAACCATGAGCTAAAACTAAGGAGATTGAATGCTATGGAGAAAATGTGAATTTCTTTACTCAGGTTCAAAAAATATCAGCTGTAAAAGCATAGGATAAGGGGGAAATGGGTTAAATGCCCACGTCAAAAAGACTGAGAATTGGAAATGAAAGGATGGAAAACAATCAATAATATTTTTTGTTGATAACATTTTTATAAAGAAGAAAAGAAAAATATAGGGGGTAGTGGGAAGGGAAAATGCTTCTTGAATCCAATGTCAGTGTCAACTAAATCAATTTGGTAGTCACAAGAAAAAAAGTTAATGCAAATCTGGGGTTGCATTCAAAGTAGTATAGCATCCAAGGTATTGTACATAAAAGTCCTACTGAACCCTGAGCTGGTCAGAGTAAGTCATTTAATCAGCAAGCATTTATTAAGTGCCTGCTCTGTGCCAAGTGCTGTGTTAAGCTCTGGGGATATAAAGAAGGGCAAAAGAAAATTCCTACTCTTGGCAGACTTCAGAAAAGCCTGGAAAGACTCACATGAACTGATGCAAAGTGAAGTCAGCCCAATCAGGAAAACATTGCAATCAGTAAAAGTAACATTACAATGATCAACTATGATTGACTTAGCTCTTCTCAGCAATGCAATGATCCAAGACAATTTCAAAAGACTCATGATAGAAAATGGTATCCACATCTAGAGAAAGAACTATGGAGCCTACAGATTGAAGCATACTGTTTTCACTTTTTTTATGTTTTTTCTTCTGTTTCTTCTTTCACAACATGACTAATGTGGAAATATATTTTACATGATTACACATGTATAATCTCTAACAGATTGCTTGCTGTCTTAAGAAGGAGGGAGGGAAAGGAAGCAGAATGAAAAATTTGGAACTCAAAATCTTTAAAAAAATAAATGATAAAAGTTGTCTTTACATGTAATTAGAAAAAAATATTATTAAATAAAAAAAATCCCTGCTCTCAAAGAGTTTATAATCTAATGGAGGGGATCACATGCAAACAACTGTTTGCAATCAAAACTACACGTAGGATAGATAGATAGATAGATAGATAGATAGGTAGATAGATAGATAGATAGATAGATAGATAGATAGATAGATAGATAGATAGATAGATAAAATCATTAGCATGATTTTAGCTGGGTCTTGAAGGAAGGCAGGAGGCAGAGATGAGAATGAAGAATGTTTCAGGCTTGACGGACAGCCAGAGAAAAGTGCCCAGAGTCAGGAGATGGAGTATCTTAGGCAGAAAAGATCAGGGATACCAGTATCATTGGATTACTAGGTATAATGCAGGATGAAGAATATGTAAGAATGGAAAGGCAGTGAGAAGAGCCAAGTAATGAAGGGTTTTGCCAACAGAGGATATTACATTTGATACTGAAGTGTTAGGGAGTAGCTGAAATGTGAACTTCTGGGTGACGTTTTAAGGACAATCATGATCTGGAACATGTTCAGAGGGAGATTAAGATGATGAAGGAACTTGAGAAAGCGTGTCCTAAGGGAAGCCATTAAAAAATTGGTAATGTTTGACCTTGATGGACATGGGGTAGAAGCGTGTCAGCTGTCTTCTAACACTTAAAGGATTGTTTCCACAGAACTAAAGCCAGTGACTGGGTGGAACATATAGAGAGGCAGAATTCAGCTCAAAATAAGGAATACTGTCCTAGGAACCCAAACTATCCAACAGTGGAATGTGTTGCTTCATTAAGTAATTAGCAACCTCTCGCTGGAAATATTCAGGCTAGATCATTGGCCATCTGCCAGCGATGTTGTAAAGGGTTTTTTGTTTTTGTTTTTGCATAGGGTGGGAAGCTGAACTAGATCATTTTAAAGATCTCTTACAAGTTTTAAGATTCTTTGAGACTGCTAGCACTGTGTGGTTGACCTGTGTCCAGCCACTAGAGGAGGCTTTGAAGAATGAAACATTATCCCGAGGATGGAGATAGATAAGCCCTGGGTCCAGGGCCTTCGATGCTCTCTTGTAGCAGATGAAAATCAATGAGAAAAGTAAAGTCATAAATAAATCTTCTATGATAAGTCTGGCACAGTGATGACATGTGATTGTAACCCTGATCTTTATTTCTGTGGGATTTTAAGGTGCCTCTCCTGGTGCTGAGAAAAACAGGCCCCAGAAGCCGCCAGGATAACAGTCAGGACAAACAGACAGGCCCGAGTATGGAACAGAACATTCAGCAGAAGTGGAAAAGAGATTAAATCTAATGTTTATTTTTCAGGAGAGCTCAGTGGGCCCCTGGTACCCCTGTAGTGTTGCATTATCTCTTACCTATTCTGCTGTTTGCTCTCTGGATTTCGGGGCCTCTCATCAGTATCCCCAGTAGGGGGTTGCCTAAGTGGGCCACAGTATTAGCCCAGGTGCCAGCCAACTCACAGTCTGCACCCGGAGGTGCTGGTAGGCTGACTGGCAGCAATATAGGCTGTGGAATCACTCTATTGAAAGACAGTGTCTTTTCTATTTTCCTTTCCTCCCCATTTTGCAAAGAATAGTGTCCAGCTCATTGAAAGAGTCTACTTTGGTGAACAGAAAGTCAATAAATGTAATTTTTATTAATGAGACAAGATAGAGAAAATGACAACTGAGGGAGGCTGGGCCTCTGTGGTGGAACTAAAAAAGCTTTTATATTCCCCTCCTACTCATGCCACCCCCACAAAGGAAGGGGTAAAGGTGGGAGGGTTTCATTTCTTAGTTTAGTGGAGAAAATAATGATAATAATCAGTTACATTTGTCTAATTCTTTATGTGTAGTCATGCAGAGAACATGGGATGGGTATGCCGGGGCAATCATTGCTATCAGTCCTTCCCCTGAGGGGGCTGGGGTGGAGGGAAGGAATATTGAGGCAGGGAGCATAGACCAGCTTCATTGAGCATGGACTTTAGGAAAAGATTCAAAGGCACTATTTGCCTCAGGATATGCTGACCCACCTTTACCATCTTCCTCTACCAACTCCCCACTAAGGTTCAGCTCTTTGGTTTCATCCTGTCAAGATCTTTGGGAATCCAAATTATAGCATTTAGTCTTCCATCTGTCCTTCTTGAATTTGCAACATCTGCAGATTTGGAAAGAATGTCATGTAGGTTTTTATTGAAATGACTGGCAATCATCAGAAATTGTATATTGTAAAATATTTGCAAATGACTTTACATTTTAACTTTAATTTTTTTTAGTTCAATTTTATTTTATTTTCAGCTCCAAGTTTTCTCTCTCCCACATCCTCCTTCTTCCCTTTGAGAAAGAAAAAAAATGATAAACATGGATTTAACTGTAATGTTTTAAAATTAAATGATTTTACAGTTTACTTTCTTCCCAATACCCACATGAGGCAGGTTCTGTGAGTATCTTTTAAGGCTTGAGAGGTCACACAGGCCAAAGTACTTGAGGCAAGATTAAAACCCAAATCTCTTGACAGGAGGTTTAAACCTCTTCCCCCTCTATAGAGTAATGCAGTATAAAGAGCAGTGGAACTGAGAGTAAAAAGATCTGAGGACCTGGCTCTGTCTTTACCTATGTGGCCTTGGGAAAATCACTTAATCTCCCGAGCCTCAGGTTTCTTCTTTGTAAAATGAGGTTGGATGGAGGTCCCTTTCCAGTTCTATGGCTCTATGACTCACTAAAGACAAATATTTGGAGCAGATTGGAATTACCAACCGAAAGCCATGGACGATAGCCCAGACAACTGTTCAGCATATTTCCTCTTTGACCTTCCCAGGTAGGATGTGCAAGTGTGACTGTCTGAACAAGCAAGTGGTGATCCAAAAGGAAAAGAGCAGAAAAGGAGGAAAGAAAAGAAGAAAGATGTAGAGATAGCAACAAGAAGGAAGAGGGAAAAGAAAGGGAGCTGAGGAGAATTAAAGAAGAATGTAGAATATGAGGGTAAAGGTTGTTTAATGTTTGTCTGCCTCTACTCAGCACCTAGCACAGTGCCTTTCCCATGGTAAGTACTTAATAAATGTTTGTTGAATTGAATTGAGGAATATTGAAAGGATAAAAAGTCCCAGAGAGGTGAGGAAAGAAGAAGGATAATTAGGTTAAAATAGTCATAGGAAAAAAAAATGCCATTCCTTGTCCATTCGGATCTTTGTAGCTCTCCTTGGGGCTGTTGCTCCAGCTTGGAATGCCTTTTCTCTTTCTCACTTCAGAGCCGCATGATCCTCTCACCCCATCCTACCCCACTACCGCCCCCCATCCCCATAGCCCAGACTTTTAAAAAAATAAGTCCTGGGTTTACTTCCTTCGGGTTTCCTTCCATGGTGGACTCCCATGGAATTCTTAGTTCCTATAGAAGGTTTTGCTTCTGCAGTTTTTTAATACATTCACTTGAAATGTTGCCCTACAAATGTGTTCTTTAATTGTTTAATGCTCTCTTAAAGTCAGGGTCATTGCTTGTATGAGACAGGAGAGTTCTCTTCAGTTTCAGGTTTTCTCTGTCTCTTTTGGGGATGGGACTCTATCTTTCAAAATGTTTGGTGCCTCGAATCCTAGCCTCCATCCCTGCTCCGTGTGGCTGAGATGTATGTACAAATGTGTGTATAAATATCTGGATAGGTAGGTAGCAGGATGGACATATGTGTGTGTACATAATAGCTAGCTAGATACAGATAAAGTGATGGATAGATGTATATTATTAGATAGATAGATAAATGGATGGATGGATGGATGGATGGATGTGCCAGGGACTATGCTGAGTGCTAGGGACACAAATACAAACTAACAAGGAAGCTCCCCTAGAGGAGCTTACATTATAATGAGGATAAGACAGTATACAAAGTAGAGGTAAAAAGTTGGGAGCAACTCTAGTGAGTTGAGTTGTGAGTAGAGTGAAGCTGGCCCTGCTAAAATACTGGGGGTGGGGATCAGGTAGCCACCAACCAAGAAAGTAAGGTCTTGGGGTAGAAGACTCTGGCTGGGACCAGTTCTCTGTAAATGTTCATAAACTCCAGGTCTTCTGATGTGATTCTCCTTGCTTTTAGTTTTTGAGGGTTTACTCTGCCTTCTGATAGTGGCCTAGAGTGAATTGCAGATGCCACTGACCTACAATGGTACCCAATTGTGCCGGATCCTAGAAAAGAGGCCCAGAGAGGAACGTTAGCTCATTCTAACATGCTTTGTCGGAGGTCTTGGCAAAATGTCTTCAGTCAGACACTCATTCACTGTTTCCCAGTTTAATATGCATAAGTAAGAGTGGAGTGACTGGACAGACAGTGGGAGCTTGAATTGAAGACAGGCAGGTTCATAAAGGGTGACAATAATAGAGAACTATGGGTTATTTCAGTCACAGCCTGGTGAGATACAGAGATAAGCCAGAAATCTGTTTGCCTTCAAACCAGATCAGGTGCTTAAATCTAATGTTGACAATAATAAAAATAATGACAGGCATCCTGGTTTAGGTGGATAAAGAGTTTCCCTTTTGAGTCCTTCCTCTAATACATGCTACCTGTGTGACTCGGAGCAAGTCATTATGGGTAATTCTCTTGACTAAAAGCTGCAGGATCATTGCTGATGTTCATTGAAAAAGCTCCTTCCCTGTATGTTCCTCATACTGAAAAAATTACAGATTTAAAATTATAAGAGCAAAACCTAGACATTACCATACCAAGAGCTTTCCTTGTGTGTGAGGCAGTGTGAGTATTCTTGTCCCCAGAAGGGTCTCTTCCTCCCATCCCTGATTATAGAGGAGAATACTGTTTTTGTAGATTATCATCATTTTGGAGCTTCCCTTTAAGTGACTGGTCTTAAGCTTCCCTTGCCTTGTGGAAGAAATCTCAAAGGCCTGGAGGTCAATTGCTCTGAATGGGATTGAGATCAGGAGAGGAAGATTTTTCTCCAAATATACACTGTCTACAAGATGGTGCAGAGTTCTCTGTTAACCCTTTAGGACACAGGAGTTCACAGTGATAAGGGCTTGGCTAAATAAAATCCCTTGCTGATCTGCATTGTTATTTTCCTTCCTAAAAAAAAGGAAAGGAAAAAAATTAGAGTGAAAGTGAGCTCCACAGTAACTTAATGGAATCTTGTTCTTTTTCCCCCATTCAATTTGCTATAGTCAAGGTAATGAGGTATTTGAAAAGTCATTTGATAAGTGGAGCTCTTTCCCTGACTTAGAAAATCATCAAATTTTAGTACTAAGCAATTGACCAAAAAACATTTATTAAGCACCCCAGGCCCTGTGCTAAGTGCTGGGGTTACACAAAGAGGCGAAAGTCAGCCCTTGCCCTCAAGAAGATTACAATCCAAAGGAGGAAACAATATGCCAACAAATATATATATATATAGTAAGCTATATGCAGGATAAATGTGTGTTCATCCTTCATTGTTGAAGAAGACCATACCATCAGAGAAGTAATGACATGACTTGCACTTGACTTTGTTTTGAGTGAGGGAGGGCTGTGTAGGTCACCAGCCTCACTTCCTCTGTAGAGCCATCTGAATCCAGTGACCAGATATTCATCATTATGACTGGAGATGACCCAGAATGAGGCAAATTGGGGTTAAGCGACTTGCCCAAAGTCACACAGCTAGTGAGTGTCAAGTTGTCTGAAGTGAGATATGAACTCCTGACTCCTGCACTGGTGCTGTATCCACTGCACCACCTCACTGAACCATGCAGGATAAATAGAAAATAATCAAAAGAGGGAAAGCACTGGAATTGAGAGGGGTTGGGGAAGACTTCCTAGGGATCACCTAGCCCAACTTGTTTGTATTATATGTGGGAAACTGAGGCACAGAGAAGTGTAGTAATTTACACAACATCACAGGTAATTAGCTTGATTTAGAGGGTAGCGATTTTCTTGTCCTCTAAAGTGTAACTCTCCTTTCCAAGTAGCCAGAGCACCTCTGAATGTTCCTGCCTCCCCTTTTAGTTTCTTTAAATCCCATAACTGACTCTATCATTCCACCTCAACCATGCATAAGACTGGTTACACCCTAGATCTTGCCATTCTCCATGAGTTCTCTATTTTCCTAATTAGAAGCTGACACTCCCCTACCCATTATTCACCTTCTATCATTCTACCCTTTCCTATGCCTCATCCATCCCAAACCTATTTTCATCCTCATTGAGACCTCCAGTCACTTTATTTCTCAGTTCTTCCTCAGACCATGACTTCTGCTCTAACTTTATTTCTGTCTCTCTCCAATCTCAACCCAATAGTTACTCTGTACTACCTGCTGATTTCATGTCCCTTGCTTGCTTGTCCTACTTATGAGCCTCTAATGAAGCTAGAGGAAATCACAGCCTTGCTGACTGGATACAGTACAAATTCATGTTGTCCCAACTTAACTTGGCCCTCTCAGCAGCAAGGCTGACCTTTGATTCCTCCCTAGTTGGTCTTCAATCAGTTCCCCTAATTGACTTTTGTTCCACATAGAAGTTATTTCAAACTTTTTCCCACCTTTCCTCCCCCACTGCACTCTGGGAGAAAGTGAGGCTGGTGACTTTTGTACAGCCCTCCCTCACTTAAATCAAATTCCCTTTCAAGTCATGATATTAGCTTCCTGAAGTTATGATCCTCTTTGAGAATGAAGGACAAACCATAAGACACAACTGAGAAAATTAAACTCATTCAACTTAAACTCTTCTTTCATTCTCCCCAACTCAAAGCCTCTTGTCCTTGTCTCCTACTCTGTCCTCCTCTTCCCCTATCTCTGACAAAGAGATGGTCCTTCACTTTTCAAAGACTAACCCCTCTACATGTGCACTTGATCACATCCCCTCCCTTCTTCTCCAGTACATTGCATCCTCTAGCACTCCCCACCCCCATTTCTCCTGTTTTTAACCTGGCACCTTCTCTATAGCCTTCAAATATGCCCATCTCCCCTATCTTAAAAAAAAAAAAAACTTCACTAGACCTTATTATCCTTTCAAGTTATTGTCTGATATCTCTCCTTCTTTTCTCAGCTAAATTTCCAGAACAAAAGTTGTCTATGCTTCTTGCTTCTATTTCCTCTCCTGGGTGCTTTGTATGCTCTGTATTTTTATTTATAATACACGCCTCTTCCCTGGTCCTCCTCCTACCTATCTGACAACTCCCCAGTCCCTCTTGTTAGATCATTTTCCTTATCACACCCTATAACTGTAAGTGTTATAAGTGTTCCCTAAAGCTCAATCTTAAGCCCTCTTTTCTTTGCCCTGAACACTTACTCTCTGGTAACCTCTCTCTCAAAGATTTAATTATCATCTCTATGATGATGACTCCTGGATCTGTATATCAGACCCCACCATATCACCAGTTGCCTATTAGACACTCCAAATTGGATATCTAAGAAAGAGTTTAAACTCAACATGTCCAAAACTGAATGCATTATTGTTTCCCCCAAATCTTCTCATGTTTCAAATTTGTCTATTTTTCTCAAAAGCACCAGCATTTTGGAGAATGGGGAAACTCAGCATTATCCTGAACTCCTGGTTCTGCCTCACCTCACATATTCAATTAGTTGCCAGACCTGCCATTTCTACTTTCAGAGAATCTCTTCCCATCCAACCCCATCTCTCAGCAGCACCTTAGTTCAGGCCTTCATCCCTTCTTGCTCATATTCTTGCAACAGGCTCTGAATTATCCTCCTGGCCTCAAGTCTCTCTTCAAACTACTCTGTCCTATGCCTCGTTGCCAAAGTCATTTTCCTTATACGCATCGGACTCCCATATTCAATCAACTCCAGTGGTTTTTTTATTGCCTCTAGGATAAAATGTAAACTCTCGATGGTTTAGCTTTTAAAGCCTTACACATTCTGGCTCCTACCTGTCTCTCTAGTGTCATTGGAAATTGCTTCCCTTCCTGTACTCACTAAGTGGCTGCACTGGCCTTCTTTCTCTCCTCATACGTGATATTCCATCTCCTGTCTCCTTGCCTCTGCCCTGGCTGTCTGTCATACCTTGAATGCATTCCCTCCTTTCTGATGAAGTTCTGTTATTTTTTAAATTTTTAATCATTCTTTTATTATTGATTTATTATTGATAGTGCAGAAATGGAGGAAAAATGTTTCCATAGATTGAAGAATGATTGAACAAATGAATTATTACTGTACTATTAGAAATAATGAAAATAGAAAATTCAGCAAATTATTGAAATACATATAAACTAATGCAAACTAAAGGAAGCAGAATTAAAATGCACTTTATATGATCTTTTACATGAAGCCTTTTTTGTTACCTCCAACTGCTATTTCCCTCCCTCTAATACTACCCTATATTAACGTCCTTTGTATTTCTTCACTTTCTATTTATGCCACATATATAAAATATATACTTATATATGTTTATGTATCTGTTGTTCCCCATGTCAGAATGTAAATTTTTTTCAAATAGATACTGTTTCATTCTTTGTACATATATCTCCAGCACCCAGCATAAAATCTGGAATTTGCTTAACAAGCACATTTTGATTGATTAATTGGCCTTTACCAGATGAGAAGATTGCCATGGTAAAAGTGTGCAGAAACTACTCATGAGAGATTTACTCTCCTCACTTTGTAGATAGACACAGTAGCAAGTATTAGACCTTCAAGTTATCAATAAATCCATTAATAAGAAACATTTGATACCTAAAGTCTTCTCTGGTCAGTTAAGGGTGGTATTACAATAAGCTGCAACCATCCCTGGGACTATGACCTAAAAGAGCTGAAGGGCCCTTTCTTCCTAGGCCTCTCAGAAGAGAACTAGCTGGTGGCAACCCTGTAGATGCAGTAGAAAAAAACTCAACAGAGACATCAACAGATGGCAACGCAGAACAGAGAAAGAGATTGGAAAAGGACTGTAGCATTTTGCAGAAGTAAAGAAAATAACTCATAATTCAATGACATTGCTAGACTAGCACCTCTACAAGGAAATCAAGCAGCAGATTGAAAGAAAATGGGGATTCCCTTAGGGACACAATCCTGGGAGACTGTTTCCCTGGCTTCTCTGATCATGGTTTTTTTCTCCTCCTTAGATATATTTTTTCTACATGGGTTCCCCTATGGGTGCCCTGTTTTCCCTGTGTTTTCCTTACCCACAGGTATTATTTTTATGTGTTCTTTCACCAGTGATACGCCAACTTGTGGGAGAATGTATTCTCTGTGTGTATAGAGGTGGGAGGGAGGTTTTCCTTTTGTTTATTTGCTTGGCTATTTAATTCAATGTCTTTTGACATGAAGTAAATAATGGATCAATAAATATTTATATTGAATCCAACAATGAGCTGAGCACTATGGTAGATAGCAAAGAAGTATAAGATAGAGTCCCTTCCTTTAAGAAACTTTTCTTCTATAAAAAACCAGGCCTCTCTGAAATGTAGATTAATGGATTACTGAAACCTACCTCTATGTTCTGAGCATACCTTGGGTCAGTGTTTATTAAAAAGTATAACTTCTGAGTCCCTATCTGGTGTTTTTTCTAAACCAAACTAAAGGTGCATCATCTCAAAGTAAAGACATTGAATTAAATGAATATGAAGGTAAATGAAGAGGATAATTCTCACATATATACAGGGGCACATTCTCCAATGAATTTCTATGCCATCAATAAAAGAGGGAACATGAATGGCCTAGCTAATTGATGACTCTCAGTTTGTTCAACTTGGATGAAGTCTCTGCCTTTGAAGGTGACACTCATCGCTTTCTCAGATATTGCTGTTGTAATCTTCTGGTTGTTGGCACAACCTGTTTTGCAGTTCTCTTCATTGCCTTGTATACTGGTCTCTCAGTGGTTGGGCATTTTATCTACTGTGTTTCCATCTATTGGTTCTTAATTACTTAATTACTGCTTCCATGATACCTCTTTTCTTGAGGGTAGTGTTTCTTGCTCTTTTGGGATTCTAGTTCATGGATTCAGTTCTATGCCCTTTTATGAGTCAAACCTGTCTTTGTATCCAACTAGTGCAAGAGGAATCCCTCAAGCAAAATTCACCTTTTTTTCTGCCTCAGTCATAGTTTCCTTAGGCCCGTCTGATATTTGGAGGCAAGTATATTTCTTTATTCCTCTAGCAACTAACACCATAGCCATGCAGACCACTTTGGGATTTCACTTAGCAAAACTGGAATTGGTGACCTTTGTTTTGCATTCCTACTGTAGTGCCCAAATAACTGTTCTATCTGAATATAGGAAGACCTCAACTAACTGTACTTCTCAGTACTTCCTTTTTTCCTCTCCCTCTGTTCTAGGTTCTATGAGAAAAACAAAAGGAGTACATGACAGAGTTACAGCCTTTTAGTAGTTTACAATATAGGAGACAAGGCTTAAATACATGAAACAAACAACAAGAAGTGTATATCCTTGATTAGTAAATGAGTCACATAGATCATAAGTACTGTATGAAGGAAGACAAGGGAGAGATCACTGTGTGTTGGGCTCCTCAGTCAAATTATCATGGAGAGGTGAGACTTGAATAGGGCTCTGAAGGATGAGAAGGGTTTTTAATAAACAGGGGGGAAAGTGCAAGGCGTTCTTGAAGTGAGGAAAACAAAATGAGAAAACACTCAAAAGCAAGGAACAGGAAGGTCACTGATCTGACAGAAGCAGAGGTCTTATGTGGGATTTGAGAGTTAGAATTGAGAATTAACCTTGAGAGCCAACTTTAGGTGTTTGGACTTGAACTAGGAACTCAGAATTATAGCTCCCAATCTTTCAACAAGTATTCCTGTGCTTGATCTGATATGGTATTTCAGAGGAGGAAGGAAGAAGAAGAGAAAAGAGGGGAAAGGAAATTGGAAGGTTGCTTCCTAAACCTTGCTCACAATACTGTATTACAGCAAGTAAAGGAAAAATTTTCACCTAATATAAAATCTAAATCCTCCAGGAATTCTGATTGAAAATGTTTGATATAAGAAGTGAAGTGGAAATTTCTTTGCTAAAACTTGCTTTATGTATGACTGTGAAATGGTTTTGTTTTGTAATCAAATGTACACTGGATGAGTTCTTTACCCTGTGGTTGAGGAAAGACTGTCAAAAATAGTACCAGATGAGCAAATAAGAGATAAAAGAAATCATTCCCCACCCTTAAGGCATTGCTGTGAGAATGTCAATGGAAAGGCACCTTTACTATAAGAGAAATTACTGATGTAGTAAGGAAACCTGGCTGGGATCTGCTGACTGATTTATGACCTTGGGTCAGTCACTGTCCTTCAACTTCCTCATCTGAAATACTAGGAGTTTGGACTGGATGATCTCTACTAATTTTTTTTTATGAATTAGGAGAGATATGGGCCTCCTCTCAGGTAGGAGGTCAGAGCAGAGAAGCAAGATTACAGCTGGTTCATAGCATGGAAAGAATCAGAGCTAGAGGGGCATGAATGGTTAGGATAATTAGCTTTTCAGTGGGAAGGAGACTCAGATCATCTAATCATTTCACAGATTAGAAAAGTAAAACCCAGAAAGGTTAATTTACTTCAATTTAATTAGCATTTATTAAATGCTTACTATGTACCAAGATCTGTGCTAGAGAGAGTACTACTGAGAGAAATTGAAACAGTGCCTACCTGCAAGGAGCTTATATCCTGCTGGTGTGAAATAACAGGTATACAGATAAGTAAATTGAAAATATGTACAAAATTAGGGACAGCTAGGTGGTACAGTGCATACAGCATCTGCCCTAAAGTCAGGAGGACTTGAATTTAAATCCAACCTTAGATACTTATTAGCTGTGTGACCCTAGTCAAGTAATTTAACCTTGATTTCCTGAAAAAGAAAAAAAAAGAACAAAGATGTCCATTGTCAGCATTGTTATTTAATATGGCACTAGAATTGTTAGCTTTAGCAATTAGAAAAGAAAAAGAAATTGAAGAGATTAGAATAGGCAAAGAAAAAACTATTATCTCTCTTTGAAGAAGATATACTTAGAGGATCCCTGAGAATCAAGTAAAAAACTACTTGAAATAATAAACAACTTTGGCAAAGTTGCAGGATACAAAATAAACCCACATAAATCATCTGCATTTCTATATGTCACTAAAAAAGCCCAACAGCAAGAGATAGAAAAAAAAATCCCATTTAAAGTTGCAGTGCACATTATAAAATATTTGGGAGTCTACCTGCCAAAACAAACCCAGGGACTATATGAACACAATTACAAAACATTTATCGCACAAATAAAGTCAGATCAAAGTAACCAGAAAAAACATCAGTTGCTCGTGGGTAGGTCAGGCTAATAGGATAAAAATGGCAATTCTACCTAAATTAGTTTACTTATTCAGTGCCATACCAATAAAACCACCAGAAAATTATTTTCTAGAGCTAGAAAAAAATGATATCAAAATTCATCTGGAAGAACAAGAGGTCCAGATCATCGAAGGAATTAATGAAAAGAAATGCTAGGGGAGGTGACTGAGCCCTTCCATAGCTCAAATTGTATTATAAGCAGCAATCATCAAAACCACTTGGTACTGGCTAAGAAATATAGGGATAGACCAGTGGAATAGGTTAGGTACTCATGACACAGTAGTCAATGAATATAGCAATCTACTATTTGATAAACCCAAGGTTCCCAGTTTCTGGGATAAGACATTTGACTATTTGACAAAAACTGCTGGAAAAACTGGATAATAGTGTGAGGGAAACTGGGCATAGACCAAGGCCTGACACTGTATACTAGAATAAAGCTCAAATGAGTACACAATCTAGGTATAAAGGCTGATACTATAAACAAAATAGGGGAGTAAGGGATAGTTTATTTGTCAGATTATGGAGAATGGAGAAATTTATGACAAAACAAGAGATAGAGAACATTATGAAGGGCAAAATGAATTATTTTGATTCCATTAAATTGAAAAGGTTTTGCACAAACAAAGCCAATGCAACTAAGATGAGGAGAGAAGCAGAAAACTGGGAAAGAATTTTTACAACTTGTATCTGTGATAAAGGCCTCATTTCTAAAATATATGGAAAACTGAGACAAATGTACAAGAATACAATCATTCCCCAATTGATAAATGGTCAATGGATATGAACAGGCAGTTTTCAGAGAAAGAAATTAAAGCTATCTATAGTCATATGAAAAAAATGCTCCAAATCACTATTGATTAGAGATACAAATCAAAACAACTCTGAGGTACATTGTCACATCTATCAGATTGGCTAACATGACAAAACAGGAAGATGATAAATGTTGGAGAAGATGTAGGAGAGTTGGAACACTAATTCTTTTGTTATTGGAGCTGTGAGCTAATCCAACCATTCTGGAGAATAATTTGGAACTATGCCCAAAGGGCTATAAAATGAGCATACCCTCTGACCTAGCAATATCACTTCTAGGGCTGTATCCCAAAGAGACCATAAAAATGAGGAAAGGTCCCACATGTACAAAAACATTTGTAGCAACTCTTTTTGTGGTGGCCAAGAACTGGAATTTGAGGGAATGTCCATCAATTGGGGAATGGCTCAACAAGTTGTGGTTTATGAATGTAATGGAATACTACTGTACTATAAGAAATGACGAACAGGTTTATTTCAGAAAAAACCTGGAAAGACTTATATGTACTGATGCTAAGTGAAATGAGCAGAATCAGAAAAACATTAAACACAATAACAGCCACAGTGTGCGAGAATTGTTTCTGATAGACTTATCCTTTCGCAGCAATACAAGGACCTACAACATTCCCAAAGGACTCGATGCAGAATGCCATCCACATCCAGAGAAAGAACTATGGAATCAGAATGCAGAATGAAGCAGACTATTTTCTCTTGTGTTATGTTTCATTTTGTTTTGTTTTTTTCTCGTGGCATCTGCTATTCATTTTAATTCTTAGATGCAACATGACTAATGTGAAAATGTGTTTAATAAGAATATATGTGTAGAACCCATATAACATTACATGCCATCTTGGGGAGGGAGGAGAGAGAAGGGAAGAGAATTTAAAACTTATGGAAGTGATTGTTGAAAACTGAAAAATAAATTAATAAAAAAAGAAAATATATTCAAAATTAATGCAAGATAATTACGGGTAGAACCATTAATAATTAGGGGCACCAGGAGAAGTTTGTCATAGCAGGGAGAGCTTGAGCTGTACCTTGAAGGGAGTCAGAACTTCTGAGAAGTGGAGATCAAAAGACAAAGCAGAGTGTTCCAGGCCTGGGGGTCCCATGCAAAGACATGGAAGTTAAAGATGTAAGGTCAATATGGTTAAATAACTTGCCCAGGATAATGGACAATAAGTGGCAAAGGTAGGATGTATCTATGACATGGGTCTAGAAGAAAATATAGCCTAAAATGAGCAGCAAGAAACTAAGATAGAGATCAAGGTGGCAGTGGAAACATCTGTGTTTCTAAAAATACCCAACTCAGCCAACTAGATGCTTCTTATCTCTTTAATCAAAATCAATAGAATTGCAATGAATGTTATTAGGGCAGAAATCCCCAGCGCTACAGCGACTTTGCAGCCCCAGCCAATGATCCACTTATTTTAAGCACTATTTGCTTGAACAAGCAAAGTCCAGTGTAACAAAGAATTTGGTCAACCCCTGCGTTTATCACAGTAGCATTTGACCTGTGGAAGTTTCCAATCTATTGCTCAGCATGTCTGGTATAACAGAAAAAAAAAATTTCCTTTTCTTATGCTCCCCTTCCAGGAAGTTAAAGCTTTCATTCCCCATTTTTCTGTTAGGATTGGAAGGAACCCAAAGGATTCAAATTCCACTAATTTGGGATAATTTGGCTAGGGGCTGAGTTAAAGTTTCCTTCTGTGTCATCTATTGGGAAATATACTACTTAGGAAGAAAGTTTAATCTACCTAGAGGAATCATACATTTAGAAACATTTTAGAAGTACTTATTTGCATAGTTAATCAATACATGAGTCCATCTAACTTGCTCTAACAGAAAAGAAAATAAGGACAAACTGAATTATTTCCTTTAGGTCAGGAGTGGTGTCAAAGCAAGCAAGCAACAAATATTTTAAAACACTTATTGTGTGCTTCATTCAACTTCACTCATAGGCATTTATTAATGATGTGGCAGGCACTGTGTTAGGCACCAAGGATAGAGGGATTAAATCAAAGCAGTTCCTGCCCCAAGGGAGCTTACATTCTATTGCAGGAAACAGCATTCATACATATAAATACATAATATACATTTAGTATAGAGGCTAGAGGTACCATTAAGCTGAAGCTTCAGGGACTGACAACTTACGTTACTTTGGCCTTTACTTAGACGTAATAGCTTTCAGCTCTAAGGAAGCCTGACTTCTCATTCTCACAGTCATTGGCTGATCATTCCCCACCCTGGCAACTACAATTTTACTTTGAGCTCTACTGTAAGGTTTCCTCCAAAAGGAGGGGAGTAAAAGAAGTACCCAATGCATTAAATGCATTGCATATAGGACAGGTTATTTGTTTTCAAGTAGAAGACAATGCTAAGTATAAGAAAATCATAGTGTGCATTAAAAGAATGATTTAAACTGGATTCTGTAACTTAACTTATTACTACTTGTACAGGCAACTGGGAGACTAGTATTTATGAGTCATTGAGATGTAAAAGAGTAACAGACACTAATTAACTAACTGACTTGTATTCTATCTCTATTGCTATTGTCTGATCAAAGAGTTGTGCTTGATCTTTCTGGTGGCCTCTCTATGAAGCCAACTCTTCTCTGGATGCCATTGCTGCCACTGCTTGCCATTCTCTCCTTTCCTCCTATCCCATGCTCCAGTGATAAGGAAGGGGAGGATGCCAGCCCCCATCATTGCTCATAAGATCAATGATAAAAGAAGTAAACACTCAAGAGAGGAGAAGGCAGACAATAGTCTTAGTACAAGTTTCTCATGGGAAACTCTGGCCCCTAGCAAGATTATATCATGGAAGAGAGAGGCTATCCTCTTCCATCCCACAATGAAATTATATCTTGTCACCTGGAGGGTTGTATCCAAGAGGACCACCAGCCAGAAACAACCTCTTTCTGCCTAGGTATGACACCCCACAACATCAGGTCTTCCAACTTAGCAGCTGATTTAAAGAACCTCATCAAATGAGTCATACATGCCTGGGAGCCAGTCTTCCAGAAGCCACAGAGAATGCCTACTTTTACTTGGGGGAAGGAGGGAACAGAGAATGGGTGATATTATGCATATCGAGTAAATATATGCATGTAATCTTTAGGAGAAGTGGGAGTGGGTATACTAGAAGGTAAAGGCATCAAGAAAGGCCTCATATAGGAAGTGGCCCTTAAGCTGTACTTTGAAGAGAAATGGAACTACCCAGGGGTGGAAATGAGCAATTCCGAGAAGTTATGTTTTGGGACCATGCAAAGTTTTAACTGCATTTTTGATACCTTCACTACAAAAAGAGTAATGATAGCTTGACTAGTCTCTGTCCAAGCTATTTACTATTATGGCATCTATTGGACACTAATGGGTTTTTGTCTCCAGTCTGACCAATGATTTTTCTAGAAAGCAAGCCCAGTTTGGCCTCAGGCAACGAAACAGAGTCCTAATAACCTCTATTTCCCTAGGCAAACACCCTAACTTGCTCCCCTATGAGTGACTGCCACCAAGTGGAGCAGATACCATTTTATGGAGTCAGATCATTACCATTTCGAGTGCAAGGGGCGGAGTTTGGGCTGGGTACATGTAGAAAACATTTGACGCAGTCACTTCATGAAATACCTCTGGCTGTCCAAGTGAGTATAGTATGCTTTCAGAGAGTCTTGCTCTCTCCGAGAGAAAGAACAGCTGTTTCCTCGGCTCTCACTAAGGGATTAAGTCTTCCCTGTACTGAGGAGGCTTCAGTAAACAAAGCTGCAGATCACTGCATGTTCTCACAAAAATTGTTTGTGTAACTGGAGATAAGCCACTATACTGGTGGCTCTTAGTTGGGAAAGGGGCATGAAAATTGTACTATCATCAAGTCTTTACACATAAAAAATGGTGATAATAATTCCTGTCCTATGTACCTTCCAGGATTGTTGTGAGAATTAAGTGGGGAAATAGACATGAAAGTACATGGAACAGTATAAAACACTATACACATGTAAGTTCTTATTCCATTCTGACCCAAGGCCCCGTAAATTCGGGGCTATCAGATGGGCCCAGAGAGGATCATTTTTGCCTATTGCTTTCAGTTTAAAGCTGGTCCTGTAACAGAAAAAGTAGCATTGACACAGGTGCTAAGGCCTGGAAACATTTTCCTTTAACTGCCAGCAAATGGAACCTAGTTAGCTCCAGGGCCCAGTGGAACTATTCAGCTCCAAGGCAGTTTGTCACAGAGAGGACACTGGCACTGAGCGGCTTTTCTGACTCTGACAGTGGAGATTTTGGGATATGACTCATCTGCCAGTGGGGTCTGAAGTTGGTGGAACATCAATTTTCAGGGGGAAAAAAGTTAGGTTTATTTTTGTTCACAAATAGCAGCACTGCCATAAGGTCTGTGTCTGATACAGTTTTCTCTATTTTAGGTTTGTTTGTTAAAGGGAAAGGACTATGGGCTCAGGCACACTGGGAGTTGGAGGGCAAATTAAGCCTACTTATAATGTTCTACTTTGCTTATCATCCTCCTCCCCCTAAGATATATGTGTATGTGCATGTGTGTATGTATGTGTATACACACATACATATTACATACATACACACATATATAACATTTAATCACAATATACTCTTCCTTCTCTGCACTGTTATAGCACTCATGTTATGTTGATATTTTAAGCCCTTCACAGCCTTGCTATAACATATTTCTAGATTTTTTTTCTCATTATTCCCCTTCATGAACTACACATTCCAACTTAACTGACCAACTTACTTTTTCCCAAACTTTACATTTTTCTTCAGTCTCTGTGCCTTTGCACAGACTATCCTGCATGCTTGGAATGCAACCCCAGTTCCACTTTTAGAGTCTTTAGCTTCCTTCAAAGTTCAACTCAGAGGCCAAATTCCTTTCCTAACTCCCTAAATTGTCCACACTTTCTCTTTCCTTAAGTTAGCATATGCTTACTCATCTGTGAAAATGTTTTGCTTATCCAGTAGCCTGTAGTAAACTCCTAGAGGGAAGGGACTGTTCTGTTTCTTGTCTGCATTTTTATCACCTAGCAACACTTGATGATATGAGCAGAGGGTCCTCCCATAATATGGGATCATAGATTTAAGAGCTGGAGGCAATCAACAGGATCGTGATGGCGTACTACTGGGCTATAAGAAATGACAAATAGATTGTTTTAGAAAAACATGAAAAGACTTGGATGAAATAACACAGAGTGGAATGAGAAGAACCAAGAGAATGTTATATACAGTAACAGCAATATTGTTCAAAGAGTAACTGTGAATAACTAAGCTATTCTGAGTGATGCAACCATTCAAATCAGCTACAAAGGACCTATGAAGGAAAATGCTATCCACTTCCAGAGAAAAAACTGATACATGGAAGTATCTAGATCAAATTTTGACCTTCTCCAATATGGGATTGAAAGGGAGGGAAGAGACAACTCAAATCTCAAAATGTCAAAAAGAAAAGGAAAACAAATAATGCCAATCTTGACAGAAAAAATAAGAGCTGGAGAGGAAATTAAGAGTCATCAAGTCTAATCTCTTCATTTACTAGATGAGGAAAATGAGGCCCTGAGAGGAAAAATAACTTACCCGAAGACACACAGGTATTAAATGACAGAGCCAGGTCATAAGCTCAGTCCTTTTCTTTAGGCACCAATACTTATCCTGCTACACCATGCCTGGTCCATTAAAATACAAACAAGACTACAATGATTTGCCTTTAATACCTTATGCTCCCATTTATTTTTAAATACTGCAAAAGTTCAACAAGTCATCTAAACGCAAGGACCGTCCAACTTTTATGTCTAATAAATGATCATGTTTAATAGCAAAATAGCGGCATCCATAGTAGAAATTCCTATATATTCATTAAGAAGAATTTTCTTAAATATATTATAGCCCTAAAACAGTTTCTGAACAACAAAGTATTCTATACTTGCCTATAATATTTTCTTCTAGACCCTAATAAATATTCATTGAATTAATGATCAAAATATTAATGATTATTCTATATGTACTATATGAACTCATTTAATTATGTATCTATTTTACCTTTTTAATTATGTATCTATCCTGTCTTTTAAAACTGTGTAACTGTATCTATCTTGTCTTTCCAACTATATTGTAAGATCAGATCTCATATTTCTTTTGTATCTTCCACATTGCCTAGTATGGGACTGGGAATATAGTAGATATTTGATAAATTATTGTTAAATCAATGATTGAAATATTAAGTACCTAGTTGCACATGGCACACACGATCTAGCCTGTGTCATAACCCTTCAGTTCAGACTTTCTCTGACCCAAGCGTCTGGAATAGAATAGGTGATTCTGGAAGTTGTGAAAGCCTTTAGAGGGGTCAGAACAGTTAGCTTGTTCCTCCCCTGAACTCATGACTACTGTCAAAGTCTCCCTCTATTCCTTTTTTGTATCATAGATACATGAAACATATGATCCCTCTTTCCCAGAAAAAAAATGTTTTAGTGACTACATTCATACTTGAAGGCAATGTTAAAGTTCAATTAATGGGTAGTGAAAACAATGATGTAAATTTTTCTCCATATTCAAATCCTAAAATCTGTCCCGGGAAACCAGGTCAAGAACTTGTTCTCCGATCTTCCTCCATTGTCACCTGGTTCTCAAGTGTCATGGGCCCTGATGGACCTTTTGCAAAATCTCACTGTGTCTCTTACATCTTAGGTCAGACCATTTTGAAGGCTGAGTAGATCAAAATCTTATGGAACTGGTTTAAGAGGAATGAAGCCAAAGGGTAAATGAAGAAGATAACATGAGAATGACCTCTCAAGGCAAAACAGTGACTAGCATGGGGCAACAGTGATGGCATGGGGATAAGAGTAGGGCTACTCTCTAAGATAAATGCCATCCCTTTGCTTTCACTAGTATTTCTCCACCTCCTGCTCTCTCAGTCATGTCTCCCAACTCCACTATCCCAGCATGACTGCATTTGTTCTCTGCATGACTGCCACCTGCTGTCAGACTATTCTTTGGGTTATTTCCAGAGCAGTCAGTACCCCACCCCCATGCCCTCCCATATACACACATATACTTGCAAACTGTGGGACTGTCCTTTGCTGCAGGCACCTCTCAACTAATTTTGCTATGGGTGAAAAAATTCCAGTTGTAGATCTGCTTTAAGGTTCTTTCTAAGTTCTTACTCCCTTAAAGAACCACCACTAGTGAGCTGAGAAGGCACCACTAAACATTAAACATCTAACTTTTCTGTAAGAGATCAGTGGCTATGCCCATTCAATTTACAATTGATCTTCCAATAAGGGAATTTAATTTTCCTACTCTTTTGCAGATTTTTTTCCTCAGAACTTTATTATTATTATTTTTACAAAGTTAGCCTTCTAAGACTTTCAAGGCATCCCCTAAACTTGGCCACCAATCCCATTCTAATTCCAGCATCTCTCTGGTCTTTTAGAATTAGAGCTGTTCTCTAGGAGATTGTGATGTAAAGGATGAAGCCTCAGCACCTGATAGTTCAAAGAACTGCAGAGATGTAGGCAAGGTGGTGATAAGGCAGAGGGAGGCCTGCTCTACTTTCCCAGCCAGTCCCTCTTTCTGTGCCGTGGTTGCTCTCTGAGGGCTAAGAAAGAGCTTTGCAAATCTTGCTGTTGATACTTAGGTCTTCCAGGCTGGAAAGGGACTGAGGGTGGGAGGGTGGGTGTTAGTAAGAAAACTCACTAGGCAACAGATAACTTCAGAATATTGTTGGAGTTTTATTTAGAAACATCCTTGTTAGTCAAATTCGTTAGCCAGCCCCCTTCTCCACCCCCAAGTAATGAAAAATTGAAGGGAAAAGAGAAGTTACATGTGGCTTAATGAACCACTGACTAAGCTTCCTGGAATCTGACAGGCTTTTGACATAATGCCATTGGTGAGATTAAAATATTGCTCCAGCAGCTCCAGAAGATGATGGCGCCAGCCATGAGGGGGTCTGTGGTCCTTTTGAGCAGGGGTTGGGATGAGAGGTTGTTGCCCAGTTTTAATGGAATAAAAAAAAATCCAAATATAGCAAAATGAATGGACCATGCTTGGGAGGATTTTTCTGAGGCCATTGAAGACAGAGTAGCATGGCTAGAACATTTGGAATAAATGTGATTTGAATGGGGTAGATGGGAGTGGAGGTGAATGTGGGAGAGGTAATTGTATAAGATGTGGAAGGAGATTTGTCTGAATGGGAACCTAGCAATAAATGATTGACGAATGGGGCGCCTTTCTTGTAAGATACTCAGAGCACTTCAAATGATTTCATTTATCCCCAGAACCTGAAAATAGAAGGAATATCTTATATTTGTATAGCACTCTTCAATGGGAAGTAGGAGTCAAGCTTTGCACTGATGGTACACAATTTTACCCAGCAGGGAAGTAAATAGTTGGGACCCAGAGTAAAAAAGATGAAAACGTCCCTCTGAATAGGGAGATTATACTTTAATAGGGGATAGCATAGGATCTCAGGATCCTATAGCTGAAAGGATCCTCAGAGACTAACTAAAGTGAATGGTTATTCAATTCCCTCATTTTACAGTTAAGGAAAATGAGGCCCATGGAAGGGAAATGACTTATTGCTAGTCACCCAGGTATTGAGCTGCATTTGAATCCAGGTTCCCTGACTCCAGTTCCAAAACTTTTTTCTATTATGAGATAGTCCTGATTTGATTTCTGAAACTAAAGGGGATGGATTTTGAACATTGCAGAGGACTGGAAGACCTTTGGGAAGAAACTTATCATGAACACCAAGCAGAGCTTCCAACACTGAACTACAATGCCCCTTTGCAAGGTTTCCTCCTTTTCTTACATGAAGCCATCGGTTTTCACCTGGTCCCAAAGGAAATCTGAATTTTCCTCATGACAGACACAAGATCAGGGCTTTCTCTCTCTCTCTCTCTCTCTCTCTCTCTCTCTCGCTCTCCCCTCTCTCCTTTCTTCTCTCTCTCTCTCTCTCAATTTATTTTTTAAGGGAAAAATAAGGTAAGACAATATTGAGAATCATGGAAACATTCAGTCAATAAAATTAAGATCCTCTTCAGTTTCAGTTTTTCTTTCCTCTTTAGACTCATTTCACTTCATCATGTCATCAGTTCCCATGGGTTCAATGAAAATTTCTATGTAGATGATTCAAAAATCTACTGATCTAGATCTAGTCTCTGTCTCAAACAATAGTCCCACATCGCCAACTATATATTGGAGATTCAGAAATGGGTGTCATACAGCTATCTTCCATTGAATATATTAAGAATAGAACTTAAAACTCAAAAATCCAACCTTCTTCTGAACTTCTGTGTTACTATTATGGGCTCCATGTTCCCTTGAGTCACTCTCAGCTGCGGCATCTCCTGAACTCCTTTATCTCACTCATTCCACACACCAAAGCAGTTGCTACATCTTGTAATTTCTTCCTCCACTGTCTCTCTTGCATATACTCTCTTCTCCTTACTCAGATAAGCAATACCTAGTTCAAGCTTTCACTGACTTTTACCTTCTAACAGTACTCCTTGCTTCAAATTCTCCCAACACTCCAAGTTCAATTCAAACTCCATGACCTGGTGACTGCCCTGGCCCCCCTCCCTGCCTCATCTTTATGTCTGGCTCAGTAGTCTGGTACATACACACTAGCCAAAGGTAAGCCTGCGTCTTACCTTGGGAAGTTCAACATCTTCCCTCCTTGGGCTCTGAGGATGGGCTTAAAGCCTGGAAAGGTTTGGCAACCACATCCACATGGTATGAAAGGACAGGAGAGCAGGTAGGGAGAAGAAAGACAATGAACTTGTCCTCTTGGAATTCATTTTGTTCCTGTGCCTTTTGGTGGCTCTCAGTAATTTTCCTGGAAGACCAGAAATAATTTTACAGTTGAAAAAATGTAGAGTCTTGAACCCTGAAAGCTCTTAGAAGTTTAAGAAGGCAGCCTGTAAGGTGAATGATGATTGGATATCAATCATAACAATAGCTCTAATTTATAAAGTACCTACTATGTGCCAAGCACTTTATAGTGGTCATTTCTTTTGATTCTCACAACAACTCTGGGAGACAGGTGCTATTATTATCCCCATTTTACAGATGAGGAAACTGAGGCTAAATGAATTACATGCTGGGGTCAGCCAGCTAGTAAGTTTCAAGGCTAGATTTGAACTCAGGACTTGCTGATTCCAAACCTGGTGTTCTATCCACTGTGCCAGCTTCTGACACCTGGGCAAAGTGAAGCCTCTGGTGAAAAGACAGATAGAAACTTGAGGGTTCTTGTTCGCTAGTGCAGCTCTGTTCTATATTCCAAAGAGGCTCATGCCAGAGGTGAGGAAACTCCTGAAAAGAAAGGCTCATTTCACTCAAAGCTTTGAGAAACAGATTCTTGATTTTGGGAGAAAAACCCAAGAGGATTTTTCTTTAATTTATTGAGGAGGTGTGTTAAGCAGCTAAGCGGTGTGGTGGATGAAATTCTAGATCTAGAGTCAGTAAGATCTGGTTCAAATCCACGTGCAGGCGTGTCCTAGCTGTGTGTAACCTCGAACAAGTTCTCATCTGTAAAATGGGGCTACTAACAGCACCTCCCTCTCAGGGCAGTTGTGAGGATCAAATGAGAAAATATTTGTGAAGCTCTGTGCAGACTTTAAAGTGTTAAGTAGATGACAATGATAATACTGACTTTCCCTGTCAAAAAATCCTCTGGATTTTAAATGAGAAGAGCCATGTGAAGACCCACTCTGTGATGAAGTGGTGGCACCCCAGATGAGGACTCCAGGAGATGGAAGCAGAGAAGAGATTCACAACCTCATGCCCAGTGAAACTAAGTGTAGCAGCAACCATGAGACTGGCAAAGGAGAGCACTGAGCAGGGATTATGTGCCAGGCAGAGATGGCACACCATATAATCAGGGGAAAGCAGCGCAGGAGCAACATGGGGGCTTCCATGTCCCCACAGATGCTGCTGCACACATACACCTTGACTAGAAACATTTCCTAGGTGTCTGCCCCACTGTGAGTGTGCCCCAGCCATACATGTTCTCTACATGTGTCTTTTTTATATGTTAACTGCTGCCAGTGGATTTGAGGGATAGCGTGCACAGGTTTAGGGAGGGAAAGGTTTTTTTTTTTTTTGTTATTTTTATAGTTACCTTTCTTATTATGGGATTTCATAAAATACCTTTATGCCTTCTGGCTGTTAGAAGGAAGGTAAATATAATACATTGGGTGCTCAGGAGCTATGGTTTGGAGAAAATGTGAAATACCTTAAACTTGGGATTGTTTTGACTATAGGGAGATAATGAAAGGAAAAGATGAGAAAGGAACAAGCATTTATTAAACACCTACTAAGTGCCAGGTACTGAGCTAAGTACTTTCCAAATATTATCTTATTTGATTCTCCCAATAACTCTACCAGGTAAGTGCTAAAATTATTCCTATTTTACAGTTGTGGAAACTGAGGCAAGAAAAGGTTAAGTGACTAACCCAGAGTCACACCACTAAAAAGTATCTGACACTGGATTTGAATTCAGGTCTTCCTGACTCCACGTCCAGTTTTTTATCTATGGTGCAACCTAGTTTTGGTGGTGGTGATGAAAATATAACATTAAAGCAATATTATAATGGATGATCTTTGTCTCACTGTATTTTTTTCATGTACTCTTCTGCACAACTTCTCCTTTTATTCTAAATCTTTTTTCTTTTGATCAGGTGCTAGGTATTTCTCTGAAGCCAAATCTTATATCTGAAGCATTAAGTAGGACATGCATTGGGAAGCCCTTTTTAATATATTATTTTCTTTGCATTATAGAGGACCATAGAGCTGGAAGGGACCCTAGCAATCATCTAGCACAATGCCTTCACTTAGTGAATGAAGGAATAAAGGCCTAGAGAGTGACTTGTTTGAGTTTACCCAAGTAGTAAGTGGCAGATAGAGGATTCAATTCCAAATCCTGACTAAATCCAGTAGTATTTTCAAAGTACTGTGCTGCCTCTTCTAAGATGCCTCCCCTATTTAGAAGAGCCAAAAAGATTTCCTCCTCATTTCTTAAATGACAGATAAATAATACATGACACAAAGACATTGTAAGCTCTAGGAAGGGGCAGCTAAGAGGTGATGCAATCACATTCAATCCAATCAGAGTGCTGGATCTAGAGTCTGGAAGACTCATCTTCCTGAGTTCAAATCTGGTGTCAGATACTTAATAGCTACTACTAGTACTAGTACTACTACTACTGTTGCTGCTACTACTACTGCAGCTACACTACTACTACTGCTGCTGCTGCTACTACTACTACTACTACTAGTACTACTAATATATATATATACATATATATATATATATATAGTAGTTACCTGGCGTATGTATATATATACATACATATATTAGTATATATGTGTGTATGTGTACATCATATTATAGCTAATGGTTAGAGGTTACAGGCAGCTAGGTCATGCAGTGGATGGGGTAGTAGGCCTGGAGTCAGAAAGACTCAACTTCATGAGTTCAAATCTGGCCTCAGACACTTACTAGCTGTATGACCCTGGGCAAGTCACTTACCCTGTTTGCTTCAGTTTCCTCATCTGGAAAATGAGCTGGAGAAGGAAATGGCAAAACACTCCAGGATCTTTGCCAAGAAAACTCCAAATGAGGTCACAAAGAGTCAGATGACTGAAAAACAACTGAAAAACAATAAGCTCTAGGAGCAAAATGTAGGCTAAGGTAGTCCCTTAGGTTTATTTTATTGAATCCCATTAGATTTCAATCTAAGTGCCAAAAGGGCATCAAACTAGAAGTCTCTCCCTTAAGAAGTAGAGTCTTGTGCCATATGCCCAGTGAGGGGAGAACATTATGGAGAGATCCCAGTGTGCTGTTCCATTCATCTCATTTCAATATTTATACTTATATTGTAATTATGCTTTATTATGTATATGTATGTATATGTGTATATGTATGTACACACACATTCCTTCCTTGAGTCAAGAGGCTGTTTCATTTTTGTCTTTGTATCCTCAGCACTCAGCAGTGTCTGGCATATAGTCAGCATTTAATAAATGCTTGCTGATTGGTTTAATTGATTGACACATGCATAATAAATAAAGTTAGGAAAGAGGCTTAGTTGAGTGGAGAACAATGACTTTGTTTCCTTAGTTTATCTTGTGATCTGGCTCATATTTATTTAAGTGCTAAGCCAAAGATAATCTTGGGAATGTCTAACCCTAAGTAGGTAGTTGTCTAGAACACAGGGCTGTGATTTTTAACAAAAAAATGGAGGTAGAAAAAAGAAAGACAATCTCAATCTATGGAAATGATGCCTGACTTCTATCAGCTGCAAGTGATTGCTATAACTAAAAAGTTGTTAGCCTTCCTTTGTTAGGGAGAGGTTCTAACCTAAATATGCTTTTGACATATATATATATATATATATATATATATATATACGTATATACATATATATATGTATATATACATATATACATACATATATATATGTATATACGTGTATATATATATATATATATATATATATATATATACTATAACCTTGCAGGCTTGAACTGAGATAGTTGCCAGGTGACTCTAAAGAGGTGAAGTGCAGAAGCTGGTAACAGTGAGCATCAGCCAACAAAGACTACACTCCCAGAAGTCATTATAAGACCATATGAAATCAGTGGAGGAACTATGAACAGAAAGTGCCACACCTAGCAGCCATCAGGAGACCACTAGAGACCAGGGGAGCAATACTAGACTATGTACCCAGCAATCACGAACTGCTAGCACAAGACCAGCAGAGTGCAATGGGGAGCAAACAAAGCGAGGATAGAGCTCTGATATCTGCTGTAGTGTCAGAGGTATGGCTTGCATGCAGCGCAACATTTTTGTGTATTTTCTCACTTTAATCTTGCATGTTCCCTGGATACCATGTCCCCTGTACGTGTGGCCTTTGTATTTGTTACTTACGCATACTCACTTTTCCCATTGACTCTGTGTATATTTGTCGGAGAATATATTCCAGGTTTATGATGGAAATTTTTACCATGATTTTTCTTCCTATACTATTTCATTATATGCCCTTACTTTGAACTAATTAACAAGAGAAAAAGAAAAAAAAACTTACAGTTAGGGCCTGTAAGTTATAGTGTTGAATAGATACTGATCCGAACAACCTTCTGTCCCCTCATTCAATCTAGGGTAACTATTCTGGGGGTCCTATGTGAGAGGGAGATGCCTCAATTGCTATAGCAGGTTGAACTGTAAGAGTTGGTAGAATGAAACCAGTTTTACCTGAACCTGTTTATCAAACGGCTCATCATCTTCAGTTTGTGAGCCCAGCTCCAATATATTTCTGTTCTGTCTTCTGGGATTTAGGATCCATTGACTTACTAGTCTGGTGACAAACCTAGTATTCCCTCTTAGATTTCTTAGGTTTCTCATGAGGTGCTCTTGTTGTTTTCAGGTACCTTAGCTGTCAACCCATTTACAGAGCTAGAATGATGGACCCCTCTTTCATTCAATAGTGCATAGGATTTATATCTGGGAAGGAACTTAGAGACCATTTAGATCAATTGGCTCCTTTTACAGATAAAGAAACAGGCTCAGAGTAGTTAAGTGATTTGCCCCAGGATATAGTAAATAGTAAAGCTTATCTTTAAACTGAGGTCTTTGGAGCAAATCTACTGCTCTTTCTATTATACCAACAATTAGGGCATCTAGGTGGTGGAGTGGCTAGAGTCAGGGTCTGGAGTCAGGAAGATCTGAGTTCAAATTTGACACTCAAATACTTACTAGCTATATATGCTGAGCAAGTCACTTAACTTCAGCTTCCTCCTCTATAAAATGGGGACGATAATAGTACCTGCCTCACAGGTTGTTGTGAAGATCAAAGGAGAGAAGAATTGTAAAGTGCTTAGCCATCTTGCCTGACACATAGCTATTATTGTTTTTGTTAATGGTACTACAAGGAAAGGCTACTACCAAACCAAACCAAAATCTCTCAGTCCCTGTTCTCAAGAAGCATACATTCCAATGAGAAAGACAATGTGTAAATATAAAGGTACATAAAAGTTTTATACTTTATAGAGTATTACAAGGGCAATTGGAAAGGGGAAGGCATTAGAAACTGGCAGAACCCAGGAGGGCTCCTGTAAAACGTGAGATTTGGGCTGTCTTGAAGGAAACCAGGGAAGCTGAGAGGCTGAGGTGAGAGGGAAAATCTTTCCAGTCATGAGGCTCAGTAAGGGACAAAACATTGAGGAGGGAAATGGCTGATCACGTTCTGTGCACTGCAAGTAAGCCAGTGAACTCTTTATCATGGCACCTCTAAAATGCTAGTGCCTCTAACATGGCTAAGGTTTAGTTTTGCAGTTGTAGGGGTAGGATAAAGGAGGGAAAGAAGTTGGGGGTGGAGGAAGAACATTTAGAGGAAAAGAAAAAGGAGGAGAGGAGAAAAGTCAGGGCATTATGATTTCTTCTCACTTCCCTCTGTTTTCATTGATGCTCTGACAGTGTTTTCCCTCAAGGAAAGAGTCCCCTTAGTGTCCATCTTATAGTGTAACAATATTGAAATCCTTTAAATGTGCTTTAATAACATCAGTGTTTGCTATTGCCATTAAGATAAGGACAGTTTCCTCAAAAACCCTACCTCAGTCAGCAGGAGCTTCTGTGAGAAGAATTTAGTGATACAGGAGCTTTATTCAGGGCAAGGTTTTTTCCTATCAAACTTAACTTGAAAAGGGATGGCTTTCCCCAGGCTTGGACTCTTCAGTCCAGCTGAAAAGAAGAGGCTTAGCGCCTGAGGAGAGTTAACAGAAATAGTACCATAATGAGCGAACTCCCACTGACTGGGGACATTCACTCCTTGACTGCTATGAATAAGCCTCATTTCCAAGCTGTTACCCCTCTAATATACCTGAAGGCTTCCAGGGGAACAATCCTAAAATCTTATACTTTTTTTCTCACCCTTTCAACCATAGAGGCTGCCTGAGAGCTTCTTCATAAGGAATTATATTTTAGACCAGGTTGATACCTTAGCTTTTTACTAGAGAAGAGTTTCAACACATAGTGTCATTCAGGAAAGCTCTTTACTTTTGAAACAACTGATGTTCTGGAAGGAGTAGTTCCCTCTCTAAAGGCATTTTAGTTGATCTCACAAAATCTTTACGTAGGAGCGTAGGACCCTTGCCATCATGACCAAAACATTTATTCGTTGTCCGCAATAATCTTGGGGTTATTAGAAACCTTTGTGATTAAAAGGGAATATGAGGCGAGGGAAATGGGGTTAAAGAAATGGAAAAGGAAAATTTTACAGTACCCTGAACACAGCATGCTATTGTGGTGCATTTTCTCAGTCAGTCAATAAGCACTTTTTTTAGCCCAGAATTTTTATTTTCCATTCCATTTTGATTATGAACCATATATAGATCTTTTAAACAGCATTTTATTTTTTCCAATTACATGTAAATATGTTTTTAACATTAATTGAAAAAAATCTTTTATCTCCCTCCCTCCTTCCCTCACCACCCTTAGGGAGGCTGAGATGCCAAACAATTTGATATAGTTTATGTATGTTCATTCATGTAAAGCATATTTCTATTTTAGTGATGTTGTGAAAGAAGAAACAGAAAAGAATGATGAAAAATAAAGAAAGCCAAAATAGTATGTTTTGGTTCAGACTCTATCAATTCTTTCTCTGGATGTAGAGAGCATTTTCATCATGAGTTCATTGGAATTGTCTTGGGTCATCCTGTTTCTGAGATGAGTGAAAATGTTCATAGTTAGTTGATCATGATACAACTTGTTCAGCCATTCCCTAATTGATAGGCATCTCTTCAATTTTCAATTCTTTGCCACCACAAAAAGAGTTGCTACAAATATTTTGTACATGTAGGTCCTTTCCCCCTTTTTTCAATAAGCATTTAGTACATATTTACTATGTGCCAGGCACTGTGCTAAGTATTGGTAGTACAGAGAAAGACAAAAACAGAATCCCCATCCTCAAGGAATTCACATACTGATGGGAACAACATGTATAAAATTAAGTTCTTGCAAGATACAGGAAGTATAAATGGAGATGATTTCAAAGGAAAGGAGGAGAGAAGGTAGAAGGGAGTGCAAGAGAAACCTGTAGAAATGAAATTTTAACTTAGTCTGGATGGAAGCTAACAGTGGGGGAAGATGAGGATAGCATTCCAAGCATGGGAGACAACCAATGAAAAGTCAGTCTGGAGGTAGAGTGTGGTAACCATAGCAAGGATATGTAGAGGGAAGTAAAGAAAAAGTAAGAAAACTGGGAAAATAGGAAGAGATCAGGTTGTTTCACCTTAGAAAACAAACAGAGGATTTTATATTTGATCCTGGAGCTCACAGAGAGTCTGGAAAGGCAACTTCTCCTTCTCCTCCTCCTTTTCTTACTGCTCTCCACCTAGCTAAATCCTACCTTGAAGGCCAAGTTCAAGTCTTATAACATCTCTGAAACCTTCTTTGATTAATTTAACAAATCTTCTCTTGAGTAGTTTTAGTTTAGTCATTATTTTATGTAATCTTTTTACTGTTTTCATCTTTAAACTTTTAGATCACCATGATCATCATGATGACCAAGAAGTCATGTCAATATGGCTTCATCAAAGGAAGTGAAGGTTGAGATTTTTGAGCCCCTACCCCTCCAAGATCCTGGGGATCTTGTCACTTTGAGGGGAAAATTAGCCTAACCTATGTGATGGGTCAGGGGAGGTGGGGGATGATTCTGGTAGATATTCATTCTATACGGGTTACAAGCTGAGGGAACACAACAGGAAATTTGCATGATCAAGAACTCACATAGTAGTGGTGGTACTATAGCAATACCTATCTCTAATGTTGTGAAACAATATCTGTGTTCTCTGATCACATCATTGTAGAGCTTGTTGCTGCTTGTTTCTATCCTCTTCTGGACACCATCTTATAGCTCCTCTCTCCTCTGGGTGTCTCTGCTGAGCTGCTTTCTATTACCACATGCACCTGGTCTTCAGCTATCCTGAAACTTCCTCACAAAGTTGCTAAGGTAGCTTCAAGGATTCCAACTCTGAAGAGCTTTTAACCTCAGGCAATTTTTATTCTCTAATAAAATGTGGGGTTGGAGGTGTTTAATTTAGTAGAAATCTGACTACTTCCATCTTCATGTGGGTGGAACCACACTTTCCCATTTCTTCATCTGCCCAAGAACTAGAATGTGACTTTTCCTGAGTCAATACCTCAACTGCCTCTCAATCAAGAGTAGTCTACTCTGTCAGAAAATATGGAGTTGGGGCAGTAAACCTGCCTGGGGCATCCTCCTATTTACCAAGCCTCTTTTTTCTACCTCTATTGTTTTAACTCTCTTTCTCTCTTTTTCTCTGTCTACACACACACACACACACACACACACACACACACTGCCCATGTGTGTGGGTGTGGGTGGGTGTTTGGGTGTGGTGAATGATAAGGTGTAGGTTCATGTGGTTTGTAATACTCCTTCAATTTTTTTTTAAAACATCAAAAATCAACAAGAATCTATTTCTTATAGCTCCTGAGCCCCCAATCAGGTCACTCTGGAAAACTGCAAGGTACCTGTGCTCTCTGTCTTCCTTCTCTCTCTGGGTCCTTAATGTATATGACTCCATCTCTTTTGGCAGCTTTGCTCTTTACCAGGAATGAATCACATGTATTAAAAGTGTAACATTGAAGAACAGAAGTAAGCTTTGGTAGGGAATTTACTTTCTCTAGAAGAGGAGAGAAGGTGAAAGGGAAAAACATCACTAACAAATATCTCAGCAGCCACAACTTCTCTCATTTTAGCCCCAGGTGCCATGACTGTACAGGTTCAATCTAGCAGTAACCACTGTATCAGCGAGCCCTCTCCTGCCTTGATTCTTAAAAACTAAAAATCAAACCAAATTGCCTATACTACAGTGTTAAGTTAAAAAATCCCAGCCAAACAAACAAACTTCTGCAGCACTCTTTTTTGAGAGTCCGTCTCCCAAGGGTGGGGAGAAAAGCAGTACTGTCTCTTAAAGCCACAACTTCTCTTCAATTAATGGATGCTGATACACCCAGATCTCACTCTAAAGAGAAGAACTTTGTCTCCCAATATACATTTCTCCATGTCAAAGAGGTATAATGGGTTACAACTCTTTGAGACACAGACCACACACCCTCAACCCCTAACCCCCATTAACCATTTAGAAATGCCTGTAACATTAAAGTCTACCATCTAGAATTTAATCCTCTGATGCCATCCATTTGGCTATTCTACTTCTGTTATCTGAGTCATGGTCAGGGAACTGCTTTTAATTCCTATTATATGCCTGGTGCTGGCAAATCATTCTTAGGAAATCTACGAAGGACCTGGGTGAAGGTGTACTGAAGAAACTATCCTCTTCCTCTTCCCCGTTGTTATGTCCTTTGTGTTGCATGGAAATCATAGGGGCTAGTTGAAGGAGATTTTATGAAGGGTACAAATGAGATAGAAGGCAGAGGACCTGCCCCAGAAGACCTTACTCCTTAAGTTGAAAGATAAGAAGTACATACGGAAAAGAATTCCAAGGCCTTCTCTCACATCCACTTTTTTTTCCATTGACAATATTCAGATCAAACCCCTCATTTTCTCTCACTATTGCAATAGCTTCCAATTGATCTTTCTCCTATAAGGGTGGATATCTCAAGATTCTAGGATATCCTGGATATCCTCGGTCAGGAGTGAGGAACCTGCAGTCTTGAAGCCACATGTGGCCCTCTAGGTCCTCAAGTGCAGCCCTGTGACTGAATCCAAACTTCATAGAACAAATCCCTTTAATAAAAGGATTTGTTCTATACAACTTGGACTCAGTCAAAAGATTGTACCTGAGATCCTAGAAGGCCACATGTGGTCTTGAGGCTGCAGGTTGCCCACCCCTGTCCTAGGTAATCTCAAGATTTTAGGGGTAATCCTGAGAGGATAGGGGTTTCACAAGAAGCCACACCAGTGCTTCCCATTGATTCTCAGACTTAATTAGGTTTTAGAAAGAGTATTTACTAAGTAGGCATAGCAAGGACAGTTATAGCAGAAACAAGTTCCTTCTTCTTGTCTCCACCTCCCAAACACTTTCCCACTGCACACACAAAAAGGTCCCTGAAAAGGATATTCTCAAGATTACCCCCAATTGATCACAAAAGATCAAATAGTTGGATTGAATTTAATCAATCAAAGATAAAAACTAAATGTGGAAAAGGTCCTCAAACAATTTGAGAAGAATAAAGTCCTTTGATCAATGTGTAAAGACAGATGAGGTCATAAAGGGAAAGAGGTTGTGATTGGTTGAAAGAATTAGACATACCTTTGGGTTATACATGTAACATACTAGTTTAGGGTCAGGCAGTTGAATAGGAGAGTACTACAAATTCAGAAGCTGATGATTCTAGGTCTCTAGGAGGGAATATTCTCCTTTTTGGGGTGAGGGACAGGGAAGGAAGGAGGATACTCCTCTCTCTCTTCTCTCTTCCCCACAGACCATGTTCCTGGAGACATTATTCTCATGAAAGACAATGCATCAAGTATGGAGGAGAGGTAAATATTCCTAGGGAAAACAGGTCTCCTGACAAAAGGCAACTGAGCATACAGAGTCAGAATGAATCACATTACATTATTAACTTAGAATGATTGGAAAACCCATAGGTCTTGACAGCCTTCATAGCAGTGTCTACCAGAACAGTTGTGGCTGCATATGCATAGCAAGGTTAAAGCCAGACTGAGGAAAAGGTAGCTTCAAGATTTTACAAGGACACTGAAATCTCAGAGTCCAGCAGAGAATTAGAGCTAAGGTGAACTTTATGAATATTCCATAAGGGGAGAAAAAAACTTTTGTACCCAGGAACTATGGGTTTTCCCTTTGCATGTGCCTCTCTACCATTTTGTCATAAGTTTGAGTCCACTCTTGCCAGGTAACTTGTGTGTGCAATTGGAGAACGTATCCTTGGTTTCAGGATGGGGAGGAATGTTGCTTCTGTTGAAATTTTTTTTTGTTATGTCTGCTAAATACTTTCTAAAAACTATTTGGCTATGAGTCAATGGGAAACATCCACTGGGCCTTGTGAGCAACACTACTAAAACCTCTATCCCCTCAGGGTTACCCCTAGAGCCTTGAGATAGCTAGCCTCTGGATACCAGACCTATGATTGCCAATGGGAGCTGGGGAATGAGCTCAGAGAGGATGCTACATTGCCTTCAGTCTTTCTACCTCTCATCTATCCTAAACACTAATTCCATATTATTTTTCCTAAGACAGAGTTCTAATCACCTCACTAATTTTCTCAAGACTTTCAGTCAGTCAATGAACATTTATTAAGTGCATACTAATTCAGCATTTTTCCTCTTGCTGTTATATGTCATGAAATCCCAACATTTAAAGGGACCTAGATACCTATATAGTCCAGCCTGTCCTGGTGAAATAATTCTTCCTGCAGTATATCTAGTGAGTGACCACTCCGTCTTTGCTTGTAGACCTCCATCAAGGAGGAAGTTGCTATGTACAAACTCTTTAGCCTGACACTCAAGGTCTTCCACAATGTGACTCCACTTTACCTTCCCAGCATTGTTACTCCCACCCCTAACCCCCAAACCCTGAGGAATAGTGAGGGAGTAATGTATAGTGGTGAATTCTAGGATAAGGCAGTGCAAATGATAGTAAAGAGATAGGAACATGGGACATTAACATAATGGAATACTACCTATAACTATTAAAATGATAAATAAATGAAACACATTGATACATGGAAAAGTTCATATCAAATAATGTTAAATGAAAAACTGAAAACAATATGTGTAACATGATCTCTGGTATGTAAAGTCTATATATGTCTGTTGACAAGGATCAGAAAAGAATTTGGATATAAATATCACCAGAGTGCTGGCAAGAATTATCGGGAGTCCTAGCTGTGCAAAGAGCTCCATGTATAACTTGGGGCCAGTCAGTTAACTTCTCAATGCCTTACTTTCTTCACCTACAAAAGGAAAGAATTTGGGCTAAATAGTATGTGAGGGCCATTTAGCTCTAGCATACTACAATTCCTTTGTTTTATAGTACTGATGCCTATGACTTTCAAAATAATGTCAGATTGGCAGCTCTATGGTGATGAACTAGATGAAGAGAGGAAATAGAATATCCTTCTAAAGGGCTAGGCTGGGTGTCAGGAGCTAGTTCGTCATGGACAATCCATAAATATTTAGGAGGAGATCAACGTTTGGAAAACTCTTCTATTCCCTCTACTCCTTGTGCCCCAAGAAATCATTGTTGCTGAATCAAAATCCAGCAAGAGGATTTTCTTCCAAAAGGGTAGCCTTTCTGAGCACTATGTTGGGCTGACTCTGGCAGAAAGAAGATACTGTTTCTCTTGGCTAGATAACCCTAGGACTTCAGTTTCCATTGCCCTACAAAAGATAAAGTTACTGGGCAGAGCAGGGCCCACTTTCATTGGTTTATAGGAGAAAGTCACATAAAGTGAATATATAGGAAAGATTTTTGTGAATAAACATAGTTTGGGTTACTTGTTCTTGTGTTCTATTATGCATGAAGTTCTGATTTTGTTTTGATGAAACAGATTTAACTGATCTATACACCTATACACCTGTATTGTGTAGAGAAAAGTTCTGAGAGAGAGATTTTGCCTGCTCTGTCTCCCTGATACTGCAACATATAATACACAAGAATGAAAGGCAGAAAATCTGAGTTCAAGTCTTCACACTGCCACTTATCTGTGTGAATTAAGATGAGTCATTTAATCTCCCAGAGGCTCTATTTCTTCATCTGTAAAATGAACAGAGTTAACAATATACTTTCTAAGGTTCTGTCCATATTTTGCTCTACATGATTCTTTCAAATTGGTGGGAACTGTCATTCTGTGCCCCTTGTTTGTTTCTTCTTTCTCCCTCTGCTCTTTCTACCTTCTCCTGCTACCTCATGCACATATCTTATGTCCCACCCATTAGCCATTCTCAAGCTAAACATACATTAGTAACTGAATATTGACTCAGCAAATGAAGATAAATTTGGAACATGTGTGCCCCACTTTAAGAAAGCCCAACATGGACATATCCAAATATATAAATCAGTTAATATGGGCCTCAGTTCCAGTCTTTAAATGAAAGATTTGGACTAGGTGATTGCTCAAGTATCTTCTGACTCTAAAATTTTGTAATTCCATGATTCCAAGTCTGGAGATGAATTTTTACATTGCAATGGAATTATTTCAGTCCACTAAGGGGCTAACTTAAGTAGTGAGTTTCCCCAATGTATTTATAACATGATTTGCTATATTAAAAATTCTATTTATAATGAATTTTTTCAGCACCTCACCTCTTGGACAGATCCTAAACATATCCAATTCATCTAAGTAGTATTTTAGATTTAGGGTCACAAAGGACCTTAGAGGCCATCTAGTCTAACCTTTGTATTCAACCACTGAGGCCCAGAGAAAGGAAGTGAAGTATCTGAGGTCACTCAGGTGGTAAGTGACAGAGTCAGGATTTGAACTCAAAATTTTAACTCCAAGACATTTTTAATGTATCATGCTGATTTCCATGCACATGTACACCATATTTGTGAGTATTTGTGTGTTATATACATACATATGTATACTATACACACATACATATTATATAAAAGCATAGAGAGGCAACATGGCTTAATGGATAGAAGACTGGTCTTCAAGTCAAGAAGAACAAGGTTGAAGACTTTCTTCTGGTTCGTACTATGTGACAATGAGCAAAACTCGTCACCTCTCTTGGCCTTGGATAACTCTCTAAGACTGTAAAGTGCACTGATAAAGGGAGTTTCCTAACTCCCTTTATATGCTAACTGTATGCATATGTATATATAATGTACTCTTGAGCAGCTAGATGGATCAGTGGATAGAATGCCAGACCTGGAGTCAGGAAGATTGAAGTTCATATCTGGCCTCAGGCACTTAATAGCTGTGTGACCCTGGGCAAGTCACTTAACCATGTTTGCCTCATTTTCCTCATCTAGAAAACGAGCTAAAGAAGGAAATGGCAAACCATTCCTGTATCTTTGCCAAGACAACCCCAAATGGGATCATGAAGACTCAGTCATAAAGGAAAACAACTGAACAACAAATATAATGTACTATTAAAACATTTCTGTAGGTAGAGAGATATACAAATATACATTTGCTCTTTTTAAGTCCTGAGGTTCTTAGTTCTCCCATATTTTTTTTTACTTCATAATAATAGTAGAAAACCCTAGGTTAAAGTCCTATCTCTGACACATACTGATTGTGTCAGTCCAGACAAGTCATATGAACTCTCAGTGCTTTATTAAACAACTCTCTAAGATGATAAGTTATAGAGAGGGTGCCAGTTTGCATTGACAGAGAGAGTTTATTCACCTAGAATTTCCCTCTATCAGTGAAATCACAGGTCCAATCTCTGGCCCTGTATTAATAGCTAGCATTTACATAGCCCTTTAAGATTTGCAAACATGTATTATCTCATATGATCCTTACAATAATCACATGAGTTAGATGGCATAATTATATCCATTTTAAAATTATATCCATTTACTAAGGCTGAGAAAGTTTTATAGGATCACATAGCTAGTATCTGAGGCAGGATTTGAATTAAGGTCCCCACTGTATCCATTATACCATTTAGTTGCTGACTTTCTGTTGTTCTCCTGAATTTTTTTCCCTACTATTACAGCATAATCTGAACTTTTTTATATGGCTTTATGTGACTTCCTTATTATTCTTTGAATGGTTCCTTTAAGCAGAGATTATGTTTCATTGAGGTGTCTGAAACTACAAGTATGATAGGGAACCAAGAGCATTTCTGGTATGGAAATAATTCCAGAATCCCAGAACCTCAGAGCTAGAAGAGGCCCCTGAAGTCATTGTGCCCAACCCTCGCAAGTAAGCAGGGCCCAGAAAAGTGAAATGGCTTGCACAAAGTCACTTGCAGCAGAGGATAAAATCAAATCCAGATTTCCTGACTTGTAGTCTTATATTCTTTCCACCACACTATGATGTTTTTCCATGATCATATTCATAATTATAGTCATTGAGATCATCCTCCTATTGTCACTATTTCAGAACTCGTATCAATAATTCTGTCACTTATAATCTTTTTTTGCTCCTGGCATCTGAATCAGAATATTGAGACTTTGATGGGTCATTTTAATTTTTTTCTTCTCTTCCCCCTCTTTCAAAAAATATGAACATTTGAAAGCAAAACTTCAAAAAAGAGAGAAGACTTGAAATCTTCACTCTCTTTAATGTCTAGGTGACTTTGGGAGCATGAAGTTCTTACAGGAACATATGTGCTCCGGATGGATGGTTTCCAATGTCCTATTAAATTCTCAGATGCCTCAAAGGCTCTAAAATCCAAACTGCCATGGCCAGGTAACTGGTCTGGATTGGCCCAAGATATATAACTGGCTTGAGTACAAAGGCCCAATCTGACTCCTCCAATTAGTGCGCTTTGTACATCCAGATTAAACAGAATCATGGGATCATAATTAGCAGTAATTAAAGAAAGGTTTTTTTTCTATTTTGTCATTTTTCAGAGGGCATGATGTAGTGATGGCTTTGGAGGAACTGATTCTAGGGGCTGGAAAACCACTCAAGAGGTTTTTCACTTAACTCTCAGCTGTCCTCATTGCCAGGATGAAATCTTTTATAGGTAGTCACATTGAAAACATTTTCTTTTCTCTGCTCACAAATCAAGGGGTTGTCAGGGGATTAAGCCAATAAAGCCAACTAGAACAGAATAGAGTGACTTCTCTCAGAAACAAGGTAGGGGCCAACATGGACTTTGGTAGAGGGAGATCTTGCCCAAGATGAGAAGGTACTGTGTAAGTAAGCACTGTGAAGAGGCTTACAGCCCTTTGTAGGACTCAAGAAAACTACTGATCATTCATTGGGCACTTTACTTGGGAGTTTCATTGAAGGGAATATCAGGGAGACTAAATCTTTCCTGGAAATTTTGGAATACATGCATTATGGGGTACTGTTTCCTTTCTCTAACTCCCCCCTCTGACTGACCAAGCCTGTCTGTTCCTTAATCCTCACACACTTCTCTCTCACACATTATGTCAACTAGGTTATTCTTTTGTTAAAAGATCTACCTTGATCTCTTCTCTGTGCTAAATGGTTAGCATATCTTTGCAGAAAGCTAGAGAGGTAAAACACTTTAAGATATTTCTTGACTGATAGTTTTACAGATAAAGAAACTAAGGTCCAAACAAATTAAGAAATTTGGGGGGAAATCATACAGGCAGTAGGTGGTATACCCCTTTTTTAAGTTAAAAATTTTAAAATCAATATCATTTTTGACCCTCTCCAGCCCCTCCCCATCAAGTCATCCCTTATAACAAAGAATTAGTAAAAGAGAGAAAAAGCCATTTAGCAAAAATCTACCCATTCAGCATGTCTAACAGTCTATACAATATCCCACACCCATACACCAAACTCACTTCTCTGGAGTCAAGCAAAATTGGCATTCTGTTTCAGATTTTGTTCTTTCCATTTACACTGATGCAGCGGGTGGTGGAGCAAATAGAACACTAAACCTAGAGTCAGGAAGAGCAGAGTTCAAATCTGGCCCCAGATACTTACTAGCTGTGTTACCCTGGGCAAGTCACTTCCCCCTTTTACCTCAAATTTCCTCCTCTATCAAATGAGCAGGAGAAAGAAATGGCAAACCATTACAGTATCTTTGCCAAGAAACCCCCAAATAGGATCACAAAGAATCAAACATGACAGAAAGCACTCAACAATAAAATCATTGTGTATATTTTTCATATAAGTCTTCCTGAGTAGGATGTTCTTTCAAAAGAAGCTGGGAAATTGGACTCCCTCCTTCCAAAACAATGGGGCAAAATGATCTCAAGAACTTTCCTGGTTGCAATTTCCAATGTCCTTCTCCTTTCTCCCTGCCTTCCTCCCCCAACTCCTCCTGCAAATACCATTAAATCTGAAAGAGCTCAAAGCATGTCTGTCTGTATAGTTCTGGGAGACTCCTGCAAGAATGGCTTGTCTTAGAAGATTTCTCCTCCCTGTAGATCTGGCCCAGATAGTCCTTCCTACATTACTTACTTACTGCTCAGATTCTAGGAAAAGCTCTGGACTCAGTCAGGAATCCTGAATTCTAGATCTGGTTCTGCCACTAACCTGTGTGTGACTGCAGCCAAATAATTCAACCTCTGTGATGTCAGTTTCTTTTTCTGCAGCCTTAAAGATCATATTGCCCATTCTTCCATCTTCAATCTTACGCCCTCTGAACTCTGCCCTTTGCTAGATTACCTGACAAAATCATCCAAACTGATGTGATAATAGAAACTAATATGTTATTTTGCCACCTTTCTATTCCCATACATTTGCAGATTAACAGGGGTCTTCTGGAAACAGTGCCCACCAGGAAGTTCTGGGGAGAGCCACACTATTTAGGGTATCTCAAATCATGCTGTTTATATAGAAGTGGCACTTATTGTGAATTTTTGGAGAAAATTATATCAAGAAAATTATTTTTATGGGAATAACTTTGTGAGATATCCTTGTATCAGAATAATTTAACCCACCTCAACAATGATCCACAAAGTCCACAGCAAACAACACTTTCCTACAGCATGTAAATAATTCGCCCCTTCCTCTGCTCATTGGATCAACCCAGTTAGTTACTCAGCCAAGGCAGATCTGAACTGGTAGCATTTCTGAGATACTCTGGGCCCCCTGGAAATGGCTCTTTTCCCTGGAGTTCTGCCTCAGGATGTGAGATCAGTATGTGAAATAACAAAACCAACCAGCACCCCAAACTTGGTATGTGAGCTCGGAAAGGGACAGGATGTTCTTTGTTAAGGATCTTTGTCTTCTGGGTTTCCAGCAAAATCTCTTTTCTCTCCCCCTTGGGGCTCTGGAATCTCTTTGGCTAAGTTTAGGGTGGTAGGAGCAGAAGGGGAGAAACAAGGGAACAGGACATTTAATATATTCTTCCCATACCCAGTGCTAGTTAATGGAATTGCTGTTTAGGGTTGCTGACTACCCTAATGATATTCTAGTCTCTTTTATGATGGATATAAATGTCTTTCAGAAGTGGTCATAGGGGGCATGTCTGTGTAAATCTAAAGATAAATAAAGAAATCCCAAGGGATCTATTTCTCCCCTTCGACTAATTTGAAGGAAGGCAGATGGTACACAATAAGCTGATTTGAATTTACAATAAAACCCAAGTTGTTTTACTAAGTGATTCCCATTAAATTTTTATCCCGAATATCAGATGGTCCAGCAAGTGAGCAGAAAGGGACTACTCTGGACCATGGGCACACAAGAGGGAGTGGAGCCACTCTAACCTTTTGGCATAATCTCCTAGAGAGGAAGAAAATTTAAAGAAGTGCATGAATCTCATAAGAACTCAGATTGCATAGGAAAAGGAAAAAGTATGGGGAGCAAGGAAGTTGTAAAAATGTATACCCTCTGGGAAAAGAATAGAATATGGACTTGACCTGTGGTTTCATTATAATGTGGAACTCCCAGGTGAGGAAACACACTCTACCAATGCAAGTTGGCACTCCCTTGCTATTGATAGTCTTAGAGAATTACCTCAAACAATGACAAGTGAATGCCTTAGTCAGGGTCACCCAGCTAATATGTGTCAGAGCCAGGTCATCCAAGTCTCCAGACCAGCTTTCCAAAATGCTGAACTAGAAGTCAGAAGACTAGGGAAGTTGGAGATTCAAGGCAAATTCTTCCATTCTTTCTTTCACTCTTCCTTTCTTTTTTTCTCCCTCCCTTCCTCCCTCCCTCCCTTCCTCCCTGCCTCCTTCCTTCCTTCCTTCCTTCCTTCCTTCCTTCTTTCCTTCTTTCCTTCCTTCTTTTTTTCCTTCCTTCCCTCCCTCTCTTTTAACAATTTCTTGTGAATCTACCATGTTCAAGGCATGGCAGTGATATACAGTTGAATGGACCCTTCCCCACAGAACTGAGTCTAGTACAATACACATTCTTACAGTCCATATATATGTATATATATCTTATTTTAAATCATTCGAAATCAAACAGAAAACTCTATCAAGAAATGAAAGAAAAAAACACTCAACACCAAACTCAGGTATAGAAAACTTGAGACTCTATAGGAATAAGACTAATTCCTCAACAAATATACCACTGCTGACTTTAGAATGGAAGAAGCACTAAAGGCATTACATTTGAAAGCAAAGAGAGAGAAATACACTAGTAAATGGGTAAGAATAGACAACTGTTTATCTGAAGAACACAGTGGAAATAGCCCTGGAGAAGAAGACCAATTCTAGCTAAAGCTCTATGACTACCTACCTAGAATCCTATAAAAATCCATTTGTCAGGTTGGGGAAACTGAGGCCCAGAGGAGAGGATAAATGACTATCCCATAGTCATTCACTGAGCCATTAGCAGAGCTTGATCTAACCTTGAATCAGAAGAGAGTTGAGTTTTCTGACTCCTGTGTTCAGTGTTCTTTTCTCAGAGTCTATAACCTTCACTAGATGCTGGGTATGTGGTGACTTTGGGGATTTTTTTGGCTCCACCAATTTAGGAAGATGAACAGATTCAGGGAATAAAACCATTAAGGATCAGAGTAGAGAATCTAAGGCTGCTTCCAGCACTTACATTTTATTTTCTAAGTTTTCTTCCATTTCTTCTAATGTTCCATAATCAACTCTAAGATTTCTTCAAAGGCAATCTCTTGAACCCATTTGGACCACGAATCCAGCCAAAGTTCAGCTGTAGAGATGGAAAAACCTAGGGAGGCAAATTCAGGCCTGAACTAATTGCTTCTAGAGGAAGCTTTTTGCCACTGTCCTTGATTTTCATTTTAATTTTTCACAAAGATGTAGTAGTAATGATAGAAGTGTGTGTGTGTATATACATATATATGTGTGTGTGTGTGTTTGTGTGTGTGTGTGTGTGGGTGGGTGGGTGTGGGTGTGTGTGTGTATTCGTATGTAAGGGTATGCGTTTGCATGTGTGTGTGTTGGGAGGCAGGAGGACTGCATTTCCCACTCCACAGTGAGATTTTCCCAGGCCTCCTAGAGATAAGCACTAGTCAAGGATAATGTGGAAGGCCCATTTCTCATGCTGTAGGCTAACATTCTGGGAGTGGGAGCATATGCGCATAAGAGATGCCCTAGGTCTTCAGGATGACTTCTGGGACATGTCAGAACCCTAAGTGTTTCATTTCTAAGTCAGTCCCAGGACTTCTTAGGGCCCCCTAAGTACTAGGCAGATCTAAGAAAAGAATGCCCTCCTTAGTTCATAATTCATCCTGCTGAGTCTAGTATTCAAGTTCCCACTGCTAAGGCTGTGTGGGTTCTGAACATCTGAGAGTCTGCCTTATACAATTATTCAGGAAGGAAAAAATAGCAGGCACATAACAAGAAAATAACTATAGGAGCAAGAGGGCTATATTGAGTAGCAATGCTGAGTATTTGGAGTTGCCGAGAGAAATCTTGCTTAAACTGAGAACAAATAACCAAGTTGGACAAATTACCCATGTCCTCTCTCTAAGCCTCAGTTTCCCCATTTGTAAAATAAACATGCTCAACTAGACAATTTCTATGTATCTTCCAGCACTACTCTTCCGGGAGTTTAACATTCTATGATTCCAAACTTCTGTGATTCTAAAAATTCTGGAATGGAAGCCAGTGTCGATCTACTCTTGGGGAGCCATTCCCCTCCTCCTCAATTTCCCCTGCTGGGAAAAAGGAATCTCATAACGCCTGCATTTAAAACCAGGCCATGTCCTTCAGAGCAGGCTTGTGAATCCAACTCAATCCTTTCTCACTTGGCATGGGAGGGGGGTGATTTTGCATATTAATTTGCAATTACTGACACAGCAGACCGCAAAGTCTTCTCCTTTGTCAACACTTGGTCATACAAATGAGTTAATATTGAGTGGGCAATGAATATTTCATATCCACAGTGCCTTGAAATGCCAGTCACCTTAGGTGGGACAAAATTAAAATCCGAAGTGACTCAAGCTACCATCATCTGGTCAAATTTACCAGACTTACTACATTTGGGCTCTAATTTGTGAGTAGGTTATTATTTTCAAATATGCTTGTTAAAATGGCAAAATTAAAACTCCCAGAGCTTATCTCTTGCAGTTTATAGTGGGTACATGCTTCAGTTTTACATCTAGCTATCTTCCAAGAGTCAGGAATGGCTAGGTTTTTTATTTAAGGAATTCTATGTGTATAATTCCCTCAGCATGCCATATATTTTATTTACATAGTGAAAACTCACAGTCTTTGCACAGAATTTCTTTCTCAGATAAAGCTTTCAAACAAATGTCATCCCCTACATGAGACCTTTCCTGATCCTCCCAAGTAATAGGGTCTCCTCCCTCCAAATTACCTTTTATTTATTTTGTATATATTTTGTATATACCTGCTCATGTTGCTTCCCCTGATAGAATATAAGCTCCTTGAGGGCAGGGACTGTTTCCTTTATGTCTTTGAATCCTCCATGCCTCCTATATAGTATCAGGCACATGGAAGTTTGGTTAATCAGAAAGTACCATGTAGTAGAAAGAACCGTCGATTTGGAACTGGAAACAGGGATAACTGACACATTGTAAACTGCCTTGCCTCACTTTGGAAAAATCATTTTTTCTCTCTTAAGCTTTGTTTTCTCCTCTGTAAAATGAGGAGGTTGGGCTAAATGACATTTAAGGCCCCTTCCAATTCGAAATTCCATCTTTCCTCTGAAATGACTGAGTCTATGTTGGTTTGAAGAAAATGAATATCTGCCTCTTCTTACCCAGACTCACTAGGAAAATCCAGCTCAGCCATGCATGTTATCAGATGCAATTGATGAATGCATTGTCTGCATTGTCCTTTCCAGACCTTACAAAATTAATCAAGCAGGTTTGTGCATTCCTGAAAATCTGGTATAGCAAAGCATGTTCAGCATACTAAAATGTGCTTTTTGAGAGTTTTTTCAGTCTCTGGAATGTGAAAGTTGGCAGGTGTCTATTTTTTCCATAGCTTCCTTTACGTTGGAAACTTGGAGCATATGCAATTTGATGGAATATGCAGTTTTCTATTTGAATAACTCCAGGGGGCGGGGTGATTTTTTTAAGTGCCTAAAAAACCCCATTGGAAAAAACTCAAGCTGTTCTTTAGAAGATAGTTCTGAGGAAAAGCCCAGCCATGGAGAGAAATGTGAGGGTACACATGCAATTGCCAAGTGAGCATATTTTGGAAAAAGTTCACCAAGTTCATAAAGCCTGCTCATCTCTTTTACATTTCAGGATGGAATGTCATGTGGTCAGAACTGACTTTCCCTCAGAGCCCTGCAGGGGGGAGGGAGGGCCAGAGGGGGTTCAAGTCTAAAGCACTCTGGAGACCTTGCATTGCAGTCAAAGTGATAAAGCCCCTGATTTGACATCTCTTGCCATTGGTATGGACACTGAGGAGATGCTTTGTCAGGCTCAATGCAAAGGTGAGCCTTAAAGACATCCTGTCTTTCCTAAGACCACTTAAACTCTTAAGAATTGCCAGCAGTGTGCTAGCAGGCCCCACAATCTGAAGGCAGGTTTTACTGAGAATTCAGTCACTTTCCCAGAGAAACGAGGGCTTCTTATAGAGCATTTGGTCAAGGGACTTCCAGCCTGGAGAAACTAGTTTGTGCTTTGGTTCAGAAAAAAGGACTTACGGGTAGTAATTGTTTTAACTCTTTCATCTTTCAGCGTGTATCTTAGGGGAGAATTTCAGTCTCTACTGGAGGATGTTTGGGGCAAAGGATCTCAGGTCAAGAGAGAAAAACTTCTGCCTCAGTCTAGAATAAACAGGAATTGTGTGCTGAATATAGATGGCTGAAATGCATTAACTTTCCTCTGGGTCATTTGAAACTTCCTTAGTTACCATATTGCCCCAAAAGAGACACATATATTGAGATTTTAATGTGAGCTGAGTGTCCCCAGTAAAGACAATATTAGCCCTCAGCAAAATCCTTAAGTAGGCATAGTTTATCTTTCATTTTCCCATCTCACTTTGGGGAACTCTCCTTTTCTCCTACCAGATGCCTTTACACAGTCTTCTAGATGTCAGCAGCCCCCCTTATTGCGCCTTCTTCATATTCTACACCACACTTAGGACTTTCCCCTTCCTTTCCCCTTTATTGCTACAAATATTGATTCTGTAATCAGAAGACAGTGGCTCAGATCTAACCTCTGATGCTTGCTATCTGTGTGATCTTAGGAAAGTAACTGAATCTTCTTGGACGTCCGTTTCTTCATCTATAAAATGAAGAGATTGGCTCAGATTGCCTGTGAAGTCCTTTCCAGCTCTAAATCTGCCATTCTACAATCAATGACACTGCTGATGTCAAATTGAGCTATCCCTATTTCTTATTGGATCCCAAAGCATATCTACATGTTAACAGGAACCTTCTTGCTAAACCTGACTCAGGCACTGGACAGAGAGTCAGTAAAATCAGCACTCATCAAATGATTCTTTTAGACAGTCTACAGTCATCCTAAGACCATGAGTAGTTTCTCCTGTTCTTCCAATGCCTTATTAAATAGAGTGAGATTACTCAGATAAACCCACATCTCCAAGGAATTCATTTTACCCCCTACTTCTCCAAGAGTCACTGAAAAGTGGTAGGGCTCTCAGAAATCCCTTGGAGGCATGGGGACAATTTGGTAGAAGTTTAACAGACAGATGAAAACTGTCAACATCAGAGTCAATGAAGGATGATAAAGAACATCTAGTCACACAGAGGTTCCCAAACATATGTAGCCTACTTCCCCCTTTTAAAAATACTCAGTCTTCACCCCCCACCCCCGCTAAAATCTAATTTCTTTAACCCTTTAGTGGTATCTAAAATTGAGTCATTTCGAACTACTAATGCCCTCCTGGATTGTTCCAGGCCTCCTACCCCTTTCCCCCACCAAAGGGTGGTATCTTCCATTTTGGGAATTTATAAGTGAATGTCCCTCTTTCATGGGCATCTGATGGTCAAGCCCAACACTGAGCACCACCAAATGCTTGGCAGACAGTCCAGGGCATCTTGAACTCATGGTGTGGCATACTGACCCACTTTTATCCTCTTAATTGAGACACAGTGATGCAATCACATCCTAATCTCAATTTTTTTGGTGCTTCTACTGTGAGTGCGCCATGCTGATTATAGGATTCAGGGAAAAAGCCATTGACTGTTAGCTCTTTCAAATGGTTCCTTAGGTCTTGCTTCTTGGCAAAAACAAATTTGAAGGCTATTCTTAAAAAAAGATCAGAAATTGCAAAGTTATAGTATGTGTATCATTCCCTCAGCATGCCATATATTTTATTTACATAGTGAAAACTCATAGTCTTTGCACAGAATTTCTTTCTCAGATGAAGCTTTCAAACTTTAGGTGCCACAAAATCTTAAAATTAAAAACTCTCTTGACTTATCTCTGTCATTAACAGTTGAAGGAACATTCTTAGAGTTTTAGATAGCCATGAATTTTTGTGTTACCTGCCTTCGTTTTCTGTGTTATGCATGTCTATGTAAAAGGTATTCGTGGTCGTGATGGTCACATACTGAGATCCAGCTGACCGCATTAAGTATTCCTAGAATGTTCTGAATAGATTAGAAATTGATTCCAATCGGAGCAAGAACTCAGGAATGATAAGATTGATCTGCATACACTAAGAGTATGGTACTCGTCTTTCCACTGATGCCCACAACCTTTCTGGGATCCTATGGTATAAACTTGATAGGTGTAGATGGCCTCATGAGGGGGTTTTAGTGAATTGTAAACTCAATGGGTGTAACATGGTCATCAAAAAAGGGACTGTGACCTTGGGCTTCAATGAGAGTGTTTGGAACAAGGAACACTTTGCATAGGTGACACCTTGAGTATTGTGCCTAGTTCTGGATTCTATGACTTAGGATATTGACAAGGTAGAGTGAATCTAAAGGAGGGCTAAGGGAACTCAAAACAATGCTAGATGAGGATCAGGGGGAAAATGGAGATATTTAGCATGGAGAAGAGAAAAATTTATGAGGGACACAATATAGGCAGAGATAACTTTAGAGGTGTAAGATAGAAGAGGGGCTAGGTTTGTTTTATATGATCCCTGAGGGCAGGGTGAAAGGCACTTGTGGAAGTAAGTTCACTGCCTCTCCCTTTTCCTCCATTCCTATTTCCTTCCTTCCTCCATCTCTCTCTCTCTGTCTCTGCCTCTCTCTGTCTCTGTCTCTTTGTCTCTCTGTTTCTCTCCCTCTCCTTCTGTGTCTCTGTCTTTCTATATCTCTCTGTCTCTCCCTTCATTTCTATTTCTTTCCTCTCTTCCTTTTCTTCCTCTTCATTCTTCTCCTCTTCCTTCTCTTCCTCTTTTCCTCCTCTTCCTCTTCATTTAACCCAATACCTGGCACATCAGTATTTAATCAATGCTTGTTTAATTGAACTGAAGTTAAAGAGAGGAAGATTTAGGATTGATGTGAGAAAAGGTTCTTTAGCAGTTAATGCTGTCTCAAATCAAAATGAATGGGAAGGAGGGAGTGACCTGTCATAATTGGTCTTCAAGTGGTGGAAAGATGACCACATTTCAGAGAAGCTGTAGAAGAGATTTTTAATCAATTCCATGGTTGGATTAGAAGAACTCTGAGGTCCTTCCCAATTGCAGTATTCTATGAAACTTTAAGTTATCTGATTGGTATTAAGAGGACTGCCTGTGTCACCAAATCCATCTTTTTCTGTGCAATGCTAACAGAACCCAGTAACTGGACCCATAATTTTGGTCTCTAATTTACTAGGCTAATTCAGACCAAATTATTAAATAGTCAGTTTTGCTCCAACTACATATCTAGTACCTAAAGGGCTTCAGATCAAAATAAAGACATAAAACTATTTACTGATGTATAAATAGTCAAGTGTGTGAGTGTATTAGAAGGATTACAGAAAGTGGTGTGCTAGTATATGTTTAACAGCTGGAACTCCAAAAGAAAAAAAAGATGGTGTGGCATGCATGATTCACTTTTGAGTTTTATCTGCATCATTAATGTTTTGTCACTTTCTTGAGTCTAGTCAATCTAAAAAACAATAAATCAAGCCCTGATTTGTAATTTTTTGCCAGTTTTCAAGGTATAACTTAGCAATTGGCTCTCCGGAACCAGTTTCAGCTAGCTCCAGAATAACCCCTGGATCATATTAGGAGCAACCAGAGTTGGGTGGCATCAACCCGGGAAGATTTTACTGAGTTTTATTGTTTCTCTTCTTTCTCAACTTTCTCCTCCATAAAATGAGGTGGTGGAAATAGATGATTTCAATGTTCCCCTCCAACTCTAAAAATCCAAGGAAGTAATTCTCTCAGGCTATGGTTCAATGCCTTCTGAGTTTAAGTGGGAAAATTAATGTTCTATGTTAACCTTCATTGTACAGCTCATTTGCACAGCCAGGAATGAGCTGTTTGTATGGTTCTTTACCCCTTGAGTACTGTCTGGAGCTCAGCCTGGCTTGGCAGGGACCAGTTGTTAGAAATTAGGCCATTGGGGGGCAGTATAAATTAGCTGTCATTGTCTTCATATCATAGGACAGGTGTTTGTATTGCAAGAGCTAGTGGTGCTTGTCGACCAAGTTGGCAGGAACTGAATCATCAATTCCTTCCTCAGTTTGGTTGCACAGTGGGGTTGGAAGACTTTGAAAGAGAAGTCAGGCTTTGTATGGGTGCATGTATAGGCGCCTCCTTGTACATCTGTTACAGACAATCCCTGCTTTTAGAAGCAATATTTCTGTGGAGACTTCATCTTAAAGTAGTCCTCCATACTGTGAGATGAACTTCCAACAAACTCATATTTCTGGCCTTTAGGGAAGCAATGGTGGAAACAAAAGATTGGGTGTAGGGAAGATGATGAGATACATAAAGATGTTTATGGGTAGCATTAAGTGAGGAGAGTGGCAAGACTCTTACCTACCTATCCAAAGAATCATAGAACCTTAGGGTGAAAAAGCAACCTCATAGGTCATTTACCCCTACCTGAAATATGACCTACCTACACTAACTATGACAAGTGGTCCCTAAAAGCCTCCAGTGATGGAGACCTCATTACATTAGGAGATAGCCCATTCCATTGTTGGACAGACCTAACTCGTAGGAAGTTCCTTCGTAAAATCCACCTGAAATCTATTTCCTTGTACCTTTCACCCATTGGTCCTAGTCCTACTTTCTGAAGCTAAAAAAGAACATGAACATCATCTTTGAGCTTGAAGATACCTCAGACATTATCTAGTCCAGTTTCCACATTTTACAGATGAGGAAACAGACCCAGAAAGGTCAAGTGAGCTTCCCAATGCCATGAAGGCATTAAGTGGCATAGTTCTTGATTACAAAGGGTCAGTGTATCCTCATGAGCCATACCAGTATAAACTCATTGCCTTTTTCTATACAGATTTTCTAAGCAAATATATCAGGGAATGTCATAAACGTGGTACACCTCTATTTCAGTAAAATATTGGCTAAAATGTCTTACACAATTACTATGGGAAAATGGAGAAATGTGGGACCAGATATAACACTATTAGTTATTCAGAGAAGTTTGGGCTCAAAGAGCATCGTTGATGGTTCAAAGTCAACTTTGCAGGTACTCCAGTGGAGTGTACCAGACTGTGCTGCTTAACATTATATAAATGACTTGGATATAGACATAGATAGTGTGCATATCAAATTTGCAGATGAGATAAAGCTGATAAAATAGCTAAAACTGGGATGAAAGAGTCAAAACCCAAAAAGATCTTGATAAGCTAGAGCATCAGATCAAATCTATTGTCACTATTGTTGAGTCCTTTCATTTGTGTCTGACCTTTTGTGACCCCATTTGGGTTTGTTTGGTTGGGTTTTTTGGGTTTTTTTGGCAAAGATCCTGGAGTGATTTGCTATTTCCTTCTCCAGCTCATTTTATAGATGAGGAAACTGAGGCAAACAAAATGAAATGACTTGTCCAGGATCATACAGCTTGTAAGTGTCTGACATCAGATTTTAACTCAGGAAGATAATGAGCCTTTCTGAATCCAAGTCTAGCCCTCCATCCACTACCCCATCTAGCTACCTCATCAAAACCAAATATAATAAAATGAAATTCTGTGGGGATAAATGCAAAGTTTTACATTGGATTAAAAAAAGTCAACTTCTTAAATATGGGACGGATAAAACAAGGTTAGATAGTTTGTCTAAAAGAGATCTTTTCAGTCCTTGCAAGTGCAATAAGAATTAATAGTGTGTTGTAGTAGCAAAAATGAGATCTTGGGTCTCTCATGAAGAGATATATAGCTTCTAGGAATAAGAATAATGCCTCTGTACCCTGTCCGGCAGACGCCATTTGTACAACTGTGTTCACTTCTAGGTGACACAGTTTAAGAGGTTGATAGAAGGAGGCTACCAGGTTGTAAATGGCCATCACATGAGGCTCCTCTGAAGGAGCTGGGGATGGTTAGCCTAAAGAAGAGAAGAGTCAAGACTCTGGGAAAATTCTTCTCATCACTCTGAAAAAATTTTGTGGAAGTACTACATTTTGTAGCAGAAAAGTTGACCTTTTAAAGGTGGAAAAAAATATTCCCCTAAATTGGGGTTGACATCTACTGAACATATCGAATATGCTGGCAAGGGAGCTTTGCTCTTCACTCTACCTTTTTTTTTCTTCTTTTTCAGAGAGACAGGGGTTGAAGTATGTGCTAGACCAGCATTTTCTCCAGGTCTCCTCTCTGCCTACTAAATAGGTATTGTTGAAATACCTTTTAAGCTGCCCATCTATCTCCTGTCACACTCAGAGGCCCCTTTTATCCTCTCCATGCATTATTGTCTGATGAATGAATTCATTTGGCTTCCAAGCCTGTAGTAAATTAGAAAGGGAAACAGAAAAAGTGGGTGGAGGTAAAAACAACAGCAAATTCAAAGCAGTGTGCTGTGACACTGTGGACTTATAAGTAAGGATGGAGACCGAAGAATTCCCAAAACCCAACAGTCTAGAGCCATTTTATAGAGAAACCAATTACTCATCATCCTTCCATGGGCCCTCTGGGCCCCATCATGTTACAGTGCTGAGGTGTTCATGAGGATGGCTCTGAGCTACAGGGGGAAAAGGTCAAATTGCTTTCAGGATCCTTTGCTTATGTTGAGTTCTATGTTGGCAGCTTGACAGAGTGGACAAACAAGGCTTATAGAGTAAATCCTCAGTTACCTGGAAAGCCTGGAGGTCCAGATTGCCTAACTGCCTGAGTTCTGCCCAACCAAGGTACTTATAATAAAATTTTACTCTATAGCATCCGTGGTAGCCTTAGGTATGGAAGGATTGCAGAGGGACCCATTAAGTAAAATGTCAATGAGTAAATGGTGGGAGGTGCAGGATTTCAACGTGTCAGCTTGACATTTAAATTGCATTTACTCCTGCCTGCAAGTTTCAGGTAATTCAGGAGGATGTGACTAGGGGAGTTCAAAGAACATTTTCAAATAATACTATTTTAGCTGGTGCTTTGAGTAGTGACTAAGATGACATCAGCCCTAGATCTTGTTTCTTCTTCCTTTCCATCACAAGTGGCTTCTAAATCTGGCAGGAACTGAAATCCTATAATCTCCTTCCCCTTCCCTCTCTCCCTCCAAGGAGGGACCCCCCCACCCCCACCTCATGATTTGTATGTGAAAACTCTCAGGGTCATTGATGACAACACAAGACAGCCAGGGCAGCTGTTTGTGGGATGCTCCTTCTGGGAACAAAATGAAATCCAAATGCAGACCAGGAAGCCATTGGGAAGCTTGTGCCTAGCTCCTAGCAGCAATGACTGTGCGTTTCAAGGAGAAGAAATATTTTAGCCACAATGGTGGCTGACAGGGTTGGCATTCTATTTACAGACGACTGATCCCGTTGTACATAATGGCCAAATCCTTTCTGGCCTCGTGCCTGGTGATGTGGGGAAAATACGGCGGCATCTGCTACCTAAGATACATTTTCATCTGCTAGCATTGCACAAGGTTCCTGGGGGAAATGAGTCAACAGTCTGTCAATACTATGGATTTACTGTCTTGATGTGGGTTCTGGTGTGAGGGTTTTTCCTAATGTCTCAGGAAGCTCTCTACATTTTTTTTTCATTTGAGACCCAGAAGCCTTCTCCTAATCCAATGCTCCCAGACCTTGAATCTGATGACTATGTAGACAATGAATTTTAAAGCTGAAGGAAATTTAGAAATTCTCAATACAATGATTTTATCTACTAATCTCTATTAATATCTTTTGTTTTTACATTGCCTTCCTTTTTGAATGTGTCTATACCTCCTCCACTTTTCTTCCCAGCAAGCAACAAGCAAAAAACTAGAAAAAGCAATTCACCAACACTACCCAACATAGCAACCCAGTCTGATAGTTGTATACAGTGTTCCATGCCCATTGTCTCCCAGTCTCTGCAAAGAAGGGGTGGAGGCACATTTTCCCATCTTTCTGTGTCAAGTGCCTTACCTTTCAACTCAGTGCTTTCTTCCACTCTCCATGGTTCATGAAATAGCACAAAACCCTAGCTTCAGAACTGGAAGAGATTTTCACATTTCTCTAGTCCAGCACTCTCATTGTACAGAACAAAAACCCAACATAGTGAAGTGACACATTAAATGTCACACAAGTATTAAGAGACAGTACTGGGCTTTGAACCAAAGTCTTCCACTTCTTTCCCCATTGCATCACACCTTCCAACAAAGACAAATCAGGAGGAGCCTAAAGGAAAATGGGAAGAGTACTGAAAAGGAATCTATTGTACAGAATAGTTTCTGATTCCCTTGTGCGATAGAAGGGCCCTAAGAACTGAAACTACTAGTTTGACATCTGATGAAACCGCAAAGCCACTTGACTAGAAGTCAACTAACCAGTCAGAGAGATTTAGGGAGCATCCACCATTTGAAAGTCCTGTGTGGGCCCTGTAGGGAACAGTTTTGGGGTTCCATCATTCGCTGTTCTCCTTGGAAACTGTTGGCATGGGATCTGAATGTGACTGTATACATAAATCTTCTTAGTTGAAGTGGAAGCTGGGTACAAGGAAGAAGGTAGGGAGCAGCCAGGCAAGCCAGCTATTGGCAGAAATGGAAATGAGATGAAGTTTGTCTTCCAAATCTTTCCATCATTTCTCCCCATTTCATCCCTTTCAGCTTTACCACAGTAGTGGCCCACCTAGGCCTGGCCTTCAAGAACCACATCTCACTACCTGGATGCTTTTTTTCTCTCCTAGCTATAGCTGACCTACCCCCTCCACCCTTCCCCTTTGTACCTGCATTCATAGGCTCCATTTTCTCCAATCAAACCTTACCTATAGTATTTTTTCAAGGTGACTAACTACTAAGTGACTGGTCAGCTCATGTGAATGACATCTTAACTCCATTTAGTTTTTTCTGGTAGTCATTTAACATTATCCCTCCCAAAGAATATATTTGCATTATGAAAAGGAGCCTTCAATGCATTCGAGGTGTCTTGGCAGGCAAATATTAGATATTTTTGAGGTCAAGGGGTTCGAGGAGGGGGTAAGATCACAAAATATTAGATTTAGAGTTGAAAGCCACCTCAGAGGCCAGCAAGTCCAAAGCTCTCATTTTTCAGATGAAGAAACTGAGGCCCAGAGAGGGTAAGTCCAAGATCACACAGGTAGTAAGTAGCAAAGCCAGAAATGGAACTCTGATCCTCTAATAAAAGTTGCTTAATTTATATCACATCAGTAGGGTTGCTATTCTAGTGCTTTTTAGAAGCAGAAAGCATTGATGTGGTTCAGTTCAGGTAGAGACAATGCAAGCACTGGATCAAAAAGGGTTTTTGTACCTTGACAATTATGGAAAACTATCAACAAGACCAATTCCTTGGATGTGGAAAAAAACCAACCAAACAAACCAAGAAACTCCCTTTATTGAGCTTTAGCAGATAGGAGTAAAATTTTTAAAGTCGAGTCCTTTGTGTGACCTGGGGCAAGGTAAAAGACTTGCCCATCCTTTTCTGAATCCTTTGTGACACCCATAGAACCACACCGCCCCCCCCCCATTTATGTCACCCACCTCTATGTGAATGAGAGATTAGCCAGCCATTGCTGCTTTGCAGATGTAATGCATCATTCTGAGGATGAGACTGGCTCTCCAATTTACATCCTGCACATGAAATGAATATACACTACTTATTGTTAAGTTTTACCAACCTGGCTTTCTATCACTTCTTGAGTGAGAAATGAAAATGACTGATGTCAAATGACTTTCAGGAGACCCTGGTCTAATCAGCCAGTCTGGAATGAGTATTTCTTAGACTCCCATAACTGGACCAGGCTACCCTGGGAAACAGAAATGGGAGAGAAAAACATGGTATTCACCTTCCAGGTTGCATACTATAGCTGAGAAAATAAAGCTAGAGGGGAGGGGGAGGAGTATAAAGAGGCAAATAAAGCTAGCTTGGGAACATTTGGAGACTCTGAAGGTTTCTGTTGCTTGTCTTTCATCAGGATATGATGGAGGCCTGAGGACAACATCCAGGAGCAATGTGAGGGTCAGTGTTTATATTTCATCTCTAGGCAATCTTCTATCACACCTATCTCTGTCTCCCCATCTCATAGCCCCCACTCCCCACCCACACACAAACTTTAGGATCCAATTAAATTGCTCCAAAAACATGTAAAGTTCTCAGTTTGATACTTAAAACTCTTCCTAATCTGCCTCCTTTCTGCATTTTTAATCTTGGACTTTAGGCTTATCCACATACTATACATTCCATCCACATTGGCCTACCTTCTTCCCATCTTCCTGCCTTTGCACTGGTCGCCTCCATTCTTTGTCAGTTAATCAGTCATTGAACAATTATTAAGTGCCTACTATGTGCCACTAGTACACTGTGTTATGTGCTGCTGATATGAAGAAAACCAAAAGACAGCCCCTGCCCTCAAGGGGCTCACAATCTAGTAGAGAAGTCAACAAGCAAAAAATATGTACACACAAATCCTGTTTCTTAGTTTCCCTGGCTTCCTTCATGTCCCACCTTCCACAGGAGGTATTTCTCAGTCCTATCTTCCAAGCTGCCACTGACTTTCCCCTCTTATATTGCCTTTCACTTATGGTGTATATATCTTGTAGGTACGGAGTTATTTACATACATTTTCTCCCTCTTTAGGATACATGTCCCTTGAGTGCAGGGGCCTTTTTTTTTCTTGCTTTATTTTATATGCTCAATTCTTAGCAAATAACTGACATATAGTAAGTGCTAATGAAAACTTATTGACTGACTGTAATGCAAACTTGTGTTTCTGGCTACTTACCAAACATAGGAGGAAGGGACATTTTTAGTCTCATTAAGGTGATTCCTTTCTATTGTTGAAGAAAAGTGGGTGGCAGATCTCATATACTCTGTAGTGCTCCCATACCAATGGAGGACTTCCTTCTGGGTCTTTCAGTACCTTAAGGGTTCTACTGTGCTACGTGAGTATCTTTCCTGACACCAGAGCTTCAAGAGAAATCATTGACCAAGGATGTCTACTATGTATCTATATGACTTGAAAAATCTATGTAATAGTGGGAGTTTCATCAATGGAAGCTGCCTACACCAATGAAATCATAGATCTGGACCAAAACACACACACACACACACACATGCTCACACACACATATCCTACTCATGTAAACATATCCTTTCAGGTGGCTTTTGGGTTTAGAAGCCTGTTTCTTACTTATAATATCAAAACATCAGAAACCTAAAAAAAAGAGTAAAAAATGAAGAGACAAGGTTATTGGGAAGCTCAGATGAAATAAAGTACCTGTTAACCATAGATTTGCTGTGATAGATGTCTATCTCTTTGACACCAATATTCTCAATATCTGAATCGTGGAACACCAAGATCTCAGAGGAATCAAAACTACAGGTGAATCAAAATTGTTGGTGGATACAAACAAACTACAAGAGGTTATTTCACAACGAAACACATGACCAGGAAAAAAAATGAATGTAGAAAAAAGGAAAAATTAGAACCCTTAAGACAGTGAAAGAAGAAGGCCCTCAATTGTGATGAGAACACTACAGACCAAAGAGGTAAATGAGATCTGAGGTTCATAGGCAGCAGAAAGTAGAGGAGCCCAGTGAGCCCCTCATGGTATTAGTTTCCCTTAGATTCTTTGACAGTGGATTTGACAGTTCCTGAAAATTCAGATCAGTGAAAATTCTGAGTCTGTTTCTATTGAAATGAGAGGCTCCAATCCATTGCCAGAGGCACTTGTCTGCCTAGCTGTGAGGTTTATTGGAACTAGGAGTTTCCTTTCCCTTGGGAATTTAAAACATCTGAATTTTTCTTTCCTATCAGTTAAACAAACAGAGGTAAATGGAAAGTAAATGTCAAACTAGGGGGAAAACAACAGAAATAAATGTAGGTAGTTGACCTAATTTCAGAGGATTTTTTTCCCCTTTTTATTTATTTTCTTGAGTTTTCTGGTGGCTATTATGGCTTTTCCTCTTGAAGGTTTTTGCTTATAAGATGGAGTTTCAGCTGCTCTGTCTCTCCGGAGCACTGACCCCTGGTGAGATGGAGCTGGGCATGGAGAGCAGAGAGAAAAATCTCTGAACTAAAGGCCTTCACCTATGCTTGTGTTAACAAACAGCATTCTGATAGTGACATCTGAGCTTTCTCGGATCACCAGCCCGGGTTCCACTTTTGATAGCACAAAAGCCAATTCAATTCAACTCAGAGAAAATATCCAGGCACTGGAGGTACAATTAAAACAAAGCAGCCCTTGGCCTCAAAGACCAAATGGATTTATAGATTCATAGTCAAATAGGTGGAAGCAATCTTAGAAATCTGATAGACCAACCCCCTCATTTTCTACGTGAAGAAACAGAACCCCAACAAGGTTGATTGCCTTAACCAAAGTCACACAGATAAGTAATAGAGTCAGGAGTAAAAGCTAAGTCCTCTGATTCCAGATCTCAGCTTCTTTTTCTATATCATATGGTCTGTGGTTCTTGTCTTTCCCAATTTCTTACTACCTTCTTGGATGCCTGTCTTATCCAGTTCACTTGATTACTGAGTCAAGAAGTTTTAGGATAAAAAGTCTCACTCTCTCTCTCTTTCTCCTTGTTTCTCTCCCTGCCTCTCTTTCCTCTGAAATAAATATTTAATGCATATTATATATTATAGAATAATTACTACATGTAAACAAAATACATAGGATATATTATATACTATAAGTAATCTATAATAAGTATATATTATAGTATCTCTGCCATATAATATTTATATACTGTAACATAGTATCTATACAATGTATAAATATATGTATTATATTCAAAATTGTACTGCAAGTGACAATTCCATGTGATTCAGCTGATTGGTGGGAGATAGTGTGGCATAGCAGAAAGAACATTAGATTGGGAATCCAGAGATCTGGGTTCCATGACTTAGTTGATTTACCTTTGAAAAAATAATCAGTCTTCAGTATTCAAATGGACCTGTGATCTCATCAATTCTGACATTTCTCAGATGACACAAATCACCACCCACTCTGCTTGCCCATCCTGTATGATTTTTGTCCCTATTCTCTCAAAAACTTGACCCCAGCGGATCTGCCCAATGTGCTGAAGGCCCTTCTTCACCTGGTAGGCCTCACTCTTGCCACATGAGCAGTCCATCTTTTTTTTTCTCTGTCATGTAATTCCCTGATGAAGTCCTTTATTCTTGTTTTGCTGGGTTTTTTTTTCTGCAGAGTTCCTGTGTAGCATTCATGTTTTTAGTTTAGCAGAAGAAGCAGGAATTGTGCTGAGGGTTAGGGAGACAAGAAAGGTCAGAAGAGAGCTAAGCCACAATATGTGTCTTTAGCTAATGTTATAGTAGAGTGGTTGTCCTCTTAGTAGCTCAGATTCCTCATCTATAAATGGAGGGATTTGGACTAAATAACCAAGAAGACCTTCTATAGCTCTCACAATTCTATAAGTATAGAAATCTAGTTCTGGCTCTGGCGCTAACCAGCTATGAAAACATGGGAACAGTGGAGATTGTTCACGAAGCCAAGAGTCAGGAAGACCTGAGTTCAAATCCAGCCTCAGATGTTTCCTACCTGCGTGAACCTGGGTAAGTGACTTAAACATCTGTTTGCCTCAGTTTCCTGAAATGTAAAAATAGGCATAATAATAGCAACTTCTTTCCAGGAGTGTTGTGAAGAACAAATGATGTATTTGCATAGCACTTAACACAGTGCCTGATACATAGTAAATACTCCATAAATGTTAGGTATTATAATTAGTGTTAGCTACTATTATTGTTGTCCTGCTATTATCACTCACATCCTATAATTGTAGAAATCTAATCCTAGCTCTGGCACTAACTAGCTATGAAAATATGGGGCAACAGATAGAGTAATGGGCCTGGAGTCAGGAAGACCTGTGTTCAAATCTTGCCTCACACTCTCATCTGCTATGCGACCCTTTGTATGTAAGTGCTTAATCGCTACCTGCCTTGGTTTCCTAATCTGTAAAATGGGGATAGTAATAGCAACTACTTTCAGGATTGATATGAAGAACAAATGATATTTGCATAGCATTTACCCCAGTGCCTGGTTCAGGGTAGGTACTTAACAAGTCTTTATTTCTTTTCTTCCTTCTCTGGTGCTCAGTTTAACTCTTTTGTATAAGGAGATTGGATTAGTTAACTACTAAAAACTCAACATTCTAAAAAGCCATTGGATCTATCAGCCCAAACTTGGCATTTTTTAGCAATGTGGCAACATGGGCATATGTGTGTAGGCAGAGGTGTTGTGGTAAGAGCATACGTATATGAGAATGTGCCTGTAAATTTTAGGCACTTGAAATGCCTTTGGTGAGAGGAGGTGGGAAGTTTCACTTACAAATAAAAATCACATTTGGCTAAACAAGAGGAAAAACCCGAAATATCTTAGTTGATTAGGCCTGATTCTATGGTTAGGTTTTGCTAATATTGATACAGATTAAAGGAAAAAAGTAAAAGAATAAAGTTACTTAAAATGGGGGCTTAGAAATGATTAGTTTAGAAAACTTCAGGTGATCATGCATTTCTTTACTGATATAATTTTTTTCAATCTTCAAATGTTATTTTAAACAGATCCTTGAACTCATATCCATCAACTCTTTCTGCTTTGGTGCTGGTTTCATTTGCTGAAAGTTTTCCAGAGCTACCACCTTCATCATGGAGTTCCATTAGCTTTCCTAGTTTGGGAAACTCAGCTCATTTCATGAGCATTTTGACATCTTGAAAAAATAAATCACAGAGAGGGCAAATGAACTGGTAAGCATTTTTCCATCTTGCTTGGAATGCATTTATTGACAATTTCTTTCAAGTCACTTGTCAGAACCACCTGGGTCATGATTTCTACCATTTTCTTGTGGATTTGACAAATCTATAGGTCCTGGACCTAAAAGATCTTACAGATCTGGTTGTTGCACTATTTGGTAAAAACAACACAAAAGAGATAGAACAAGTTGCAATCGGTAGTTTTGATAACAACATGGGCTTCAAACATGTCTGCCATTTTTTGACTACAGAGTATATCTTGTCCCAGGTAAAGCTGATTGCATGGAAATTAGTTAAACAAATTTCACTTGAATATATTTAGTAATCAATTTGAATTGATGGAAAAGCAGATTAGCAAAATTCATTTTAAAAATGTAACCCTTGAGACCATCACACACAAATTTTGTTCCTTGAGTCCATGTGATCAATATCTTACCAATATTACATGTATTAGACAAAACTTGTGCCTTGACATCATACCAATGTTTCTTCATTTTATGCTTGGCTCCTTCTTTACTCTCTCTAGTGAGGCATCTATTTTTGCCCATTGCCAAGATCTCCCTCAGTTAACCAAAAGCAACTATATATTCTTTTTAATATATAAAACATTTATTTTTTAACATTCATTTTTAAAATTTTCAGTTCCCTCCCTCCTGTCTCTCCCTCACCTGTTGAGAAGGCAAGCAGTATGATATCCATTATACATGAGAAGTCATACAAAACATATTTCCATATTAGCCATATTACAATAAAAGGAAGAAAAATAAAGGAAGTGGGGAAAATATGCTTCAATCTGTGCTCAGAATTCATCAGTTCACTCTCTGGAGGTGGATATCATTTTTCATCACGAGTCCTTTGAAATTTCATGGATCATAATATTGATCAGAGTAGCTAAGTCTTTCGCAGTGATTATTGTTACAATATTACTGTTACCTTGTAAAATGTTCTGTTCTGCTCACTTCATTTTGTATCAGTTCACATAAATCTTCCTAGGCTTTTCTGAACCCATCTCCCTCATCATTTCTTATAGAACAATAGTATTCCAGCACCATCATTTACCACAACTTGTTCAGCCATTCCCCAATTGATGAGTATTCCTTCAATTTCCAATTCTTTGTCACCATGGAAGACTATATTATAAATATTTTTGTACTTGTAAGTTTCTACCTTGTTTCTTTGATCTTTTTGGGATATAGACCTAATAGTGGCATTACTGGGTCATAGGGGTATGAGCAATTTTATTACCTCTGGGGATAGTGTAAATATATATATATATATATATATATATATAATGTATATATATTATATAAATGTATGTGTGTGAGTATATACATACATACATACACATATAGGGGGATATATATGAGGTTAGTACATATACTATATATACACACATATGTATACATATAATATGCATATGTATGTATATATGTAAGAATATATGTGTATGTATATTTCTAACTATAACTTATGGCCCAGAAAGTCAGAACAAGTACAGTCCTTCTTACACATGACAGCCTTCAAATACTTGAACCAAGCTATTGTGTTTTCCTTGAGTCTTCTAAAACACATTTTTTTAAGATTCATTTTCCCTACTTTGCCTAGACTGGAATGGCAGAGACTATTCGCAAGTCCATTTCCACTGCTGATCAGAAAGGGAATTTTGACCTGCTTCTTTTCTTCACCTTCCTACTTATCCATCCTCCAGCTCTTTTTAAAAATGTAACCTGTTTGGGGGGCGGAGCCAAGATGGCGGAGTAGAAGGACGCACGTTTACAAGCTCCAAAACCAAAAGCCCATAGAATTAATGTAAAAAGAGTCCCCCATAACTTCTGGGTCAATACAAGGTGTGCAGAAGCAGAGTGGAAGAGATTTCCGTTCCAGGGAGCCCTGGAGAGCTGTCCCCAGGGCCCGGCGCGCTCCGGAAAGTGGACCCCACCCCAGCACTGCCCTGGCCGCAGCCCCAGAGAAGCTGATCCGAGCAGGCTTCGGAGACGGAAGCTCTGGCAGCCGGGAAAGTCCCTCCACCCACAGAAGCTACAAGTCAGTGAGAAAGAAGGCCAGGCTGGAGGAGAGGAGAAGCAGGGCGTCTCCGTGACTCGGGCCCCCTCGGGAGGAAGCGGCAGAGATGGGGGCAGGAAGCAGCGGAGGCAGAGGTGTGGGCGGCGGCTGAGGCGGCAGCGGCCCAGGACTCAGGAATCCCCCAGCAGCAGGCAGGATCTTCATTACAGAAGATTCCCACATAAAACCTGACGGAGCTGAGCCTGGGAGATGGCTCTGCCCCCACCCCGCTCTATTACTGAAGGCTTCTGCTCAAAGCCCCCAAGGGAACTGAGATTGGGAGGCAGGCCCCCCACCCCGCCCCCACCCGCTCCATTCCTGAAAGTCTCTGCATAAAGCCCCTGAGGGATCAGAGTCTGGGAGGCGGCCCTGCCCCCACCCCAGCACCTGAACTAAAGCTCACTGATTGACAGCCAGCAGGAGGAAAGCCCATTTAAATCTCAGAGGCCAAGCACTAGCTGGGCGGATCCAGGCGGGGGTGGAAAGGAATCTTAGAAGTCAAGTAACTGGCTGGGAAAATGCCTAGAAAAGGGAAGAAAAATAAGACTATAGAGAGTTTTTTCCAACAAATGCAAATGATCCCGACCTTCGGATCTGATGATGAGGACGTATCCTTGCCATCAGGGAAAGACGTGGAGGGCGGGGCCTCAGTACCCCAGACAGCCCAGGGGGGTGGCGGGTGGGCTCAGGCCCTGGAAGAGCTCAAAAAGGATTTTGAAAAGCAAGTTAGACAGGTGGAGGAAAAACTGGGAAGAGAAATGAGAGAGATACAAGAAAAGTATGAAAATCGGGTCAATACCTTGGTAAAGGAGACCCAAAAAAATGCTGAGGAAATTAACACCTTGAAAAATAGGCTCACTCAATTGGCAAAGGAGGTTCAAAAAGCCAATGAGGAGAAGAATGCTTTCAAAAGCAGAATGAGCCAAATGGAAAAAGAGGCTCAAAAGCTCACTGAATTTAATAGTTCTCTCAAAATTAGAATGGAACAGATGGAGTCTAATGACTTTACGAGAAACCAAGAAATCACCAAACAAAACCAAAAGAACGAAAAAATGGAAGAGAATGTGAAATATCTCATGGGAAAAACAACTGACCTGGAAAATAGATCCAGGAGAGACAATTTAAAAATTATGGGACTACCTGAAAGTCATGATCAAAGAAAGAGCCTAGACATCATCTTCCATGAAATTATCAAGGAAAACTGCCCTGACATTCTAGAACCAGAGGGCAAAATAAGTATTGAAAGAATCCATTGATCACCACCTGAAAGAGATCCAAAAAGAGAAACTCCTAGGAACATTGTGGCCAAATTCCAGAACTCCCAGCTCAAGGAAAAAAATCTTGCAAGCAGCTAGAAAGAAACAATTCCAGTACTGTGGAAATACAATCGGGATAACCCAAGATCTAGCAGCTTCTACATTAAGGGATCGAAGGGCGTGGAATAGGATATTCCAGAAGGCAAAGGAACTAGGACTCAAACCAAGAATCACCTACCCAGCTAAACTGAGTATAATACTTCAAGAGAAAATATGGTCTTTCAATGAAACAGAGGACTTTCAATCATTCTTAATGAAAAAACCAGAGCTGAAAAGAAAATTTGACTTTCAAACACAAGAATGAGAAGAAGCATGAAAAAGAGAAGTCTTAAGGGACTTACCAGAAGTGAACTGTTTATATTCATACAGGGAAAGACAATATTTCTAACTCTTAAAACTTTTCAGTGTCTGAGTAGTTGGTGGGACCACACATACACATGTACACACATGTACACACATACACACATGCACACACATACAGAGATAGAGAGCACAGATTGAACTGAATAGGATGGGACCATACCTTAAAAGAAACTAAGGTAAATGGTGAGAGAGAAATGTAGGGGGAGGAAAGAGAGGGAAAGGGAAGGGGGTAACTATATGTCATTTAAGAGGCAGGTAGGAGATTTTCTTAGTGGAGGGAAAAAGAGGAGAGCTGAGAAAAAAAAAAACCAAGAAGTTTACCCTCATCACATTTGACTAAACGAAGGAGTGAAATGCACACTCATTTTGGTATGAAAACCTATCTTACAGTATAAGAAAGTGGGGGAGAAGGAGATATTGCAAGGGAGGCGATGATGGAGGGGAGGGCAAAGGGAGGAGGGAGCAATTTGAAGTCAACACTTGGGGAGGGACAGGATCAAAAGACAGAAGAGAAACAATGAGGGGCAGGTTAGGAGGGATGGTAATCCAGTTAGTCTTACACAACACGACTATCAGGGAAGTCATTTGCAAAACTACACAGATAGGGCCTAAATTGAATTGCCTGCCGTCCCAAAGGGAATGGGTGGGGAGGGAGGGATGGGGAGAATTTGGAACTCAAAGTTTTAGGAACAACTGTTTAATATTGTTGTTACTACTAGGAAAGAAGACATACAGTTAAGGAGGAATAGAAAGTCATCTGGCCCTACAGGAGAAAAGAGAAGATGGAGACAAGAGAAGGGAGGGATGACAGAAGAGAGGGCAGATTGGAGATAGGGAAAATTAGATTGCTTGGGGTATTGGGGTGGGGGGAGGGGATAAAAGGGGAGAAAATTGGGAACCCAAAAAATTTGTGAAAATGAATGTAAAAAAATAAATAAAATAAAAAAAAAATAAAAATGTAACCTGTTCTCAGAACTGAGGATTATATTTAAAATGTGATCTGACCAGGGCAGAATACTGTGGGACTCCCACCCATCCTCATACGTGACGTGACTTGATGCTCTTTCTAAAACTTGGACGCTGTTGAACATTCCCCTTTCGACCCCTCTCTTCTCTCATCTTCCACGAAATTTTCGTCTGTTTATTCTTCATCTTCCTACCCATCAGAATGTTTCTTTTTAGTCTCTTCTACTGTATCATCATCCATTTCCCATCTAGGGAAGGGTGTCACCAAGGCTCCTTCGTTGACTCTCTTCTCTCTCTCAATGATCTCATTTCCCATGGATTCAATGATAATCTCTATTGAGATAGTTTCTGAAACTACACAACCAGCCCTAATCTCTCTCCTAAATTTCAGCACCGTATCATCACCTGCCTCCATTTAGAGGACACAATGGCATCTATCTCAAGCTTAAAATATCCCAAAACAAACCCATTATCTCCACACCTTCCCTGCCTTTCCCCTAACCTTCTATCTGCCTGGCACTTAGTAGGCCATTAATAAACATTTATTACCTGACTGACTGATAGAAAGGATATCACCATCCACCCAGTTGAGTCTCATAGGTTCAAAACCTCAGACATCTTTGACTCTTTCCTCTTCTTCATCTTCTCCCCATATCTAATCAGTTCCCGGTCCTACTGATTATGCCACTACACTCTCTCACACATCTGTCTTCTCTCTCCTCAACGTGGCGTGGCCACTAGTTCAGATTCTAATCACTTCCTGCCTGAGCTATAACAATGGCCTCCTAATTGGTATCCCAGTTTCCAATCAGTCTCCTCTCCAGTCCATCCTCCCTACTGCTGCCAAATTAATATTACTAAAACACTAGTTACTCTCCTACTGGATACCTTCAATGTTTTCTATTTCCTTTGGACAAAATATAAATTCCTCAGTACAATGCATCTGGAAAGTACTTTTTCCTTAATTCTGATTCTTAGGATTTCTACCTTCCCTTAAGGCTCAGTTCAGGAGATACTTCTTACTTGAAGACTTTCTCTAATATTTTCAATTGTCAATATCTCCTTCCAGAAATTATTTTATATTTATCTGTGTATAAGTTGTGCCTTTAATATAATTGTTCCCGCTTTAGTATAAGCTACTAAAGGGAAGGAATTATTTTATTTTTTCCTTTGTACCTCTAGCACCTAGCATAATGCCTATAATGTAGTAGACCCTTAATTGAATTCATAGAATTGATTTTAACTGAATTGTTCTTTAATTGCATTGATAGTGTGTCTGCTAAGGATGCTTCTGCTTGTAGTGACTGAAAAGTTTTTCCCAACAATGTATCAGCATAGGACTTAAGACTCAGGATCTATAAGTTTGTCTGCCATATTTATTTTTTGTGTGAAGGGCAGGAGATCATCAAAAAATAGGAGAGGAGTTTGTCTAGGGCTAGGCTAACACAGCACTTAGAATTTCAGAGCTAGAAGAATCCAGAAAGATCATTTAGGAGACCCCTCTATTTTCCAGATGAGGCTCAGAAAGTGAAATGAGTTTTCCAAAGTCCTCTAGAAAACTGTTGTCAGAGTCAGAACCAGAACGCAGGTCTCTTTGACTCCCAAGTGTCCTTTTCTTCCCCTCAGGGATTAAGCAACCACCTTCTTCTATTTGAGTAGAGAGAAAGAGTGACTGTTAGACAAGTCAGTTGTCAGAGTCATGATCTATATGGCTTTTTTCTGTTGAAAACATGTGTCTATTTAAACTTAGGTCTCAGTAGTTTATCATAGGCCTTACTGCTGGCTGGTTAATAGACTTGAATTTCACAAGTAGTATATGTGAGAACTACTTAACTTTACCTTTCTTAGCAGGAACTAACCCTCAATCAATACTTTTGCAGAGTCGCAAATGTCAGTAAGACATAGCAACTTCTTATGCCAATAAATGTCAATAAAGCAAGTAAAAATATTTGTCATATCTACTTGTGTGAATTGGGAGCTGTGGAAGATACAGGCAAGGTCTCTGACCTCCACGGTCTTACAATGGGGAAGCATAATTCAATGGAAAGGCCACTGGATCTGAAGTCAGAGAACCTGCCTGTAAGTTCAAATCCAGCTGCAGACACTTACTAGCTATATGTCCTTGGGCAAGTCACTTAACTGCCTCAGTTTCCCCATCTGTAAAATGGAGATAATAATAGCACCTGCTGCCAGGCAGATGGTTGTGAGGATAAATGAGACAATATTTGTAAAGTGTTTTGTAAATCTTAAGGCGCTAAATAACTAGCTATTATTATTAGAATAATAGGGTTGACCTAGGTAATCTCTAAGTCCTATGATCTAGTTAGATAAAACTAACCCACCTAAAATAAGAATAAACAATATTATATGGAAAAAATTAAGTGATAAATTAGGTGATGTGGATTCTAAATAGGGCTATAAATAAGGGCAGTAGACCAGCTTCAAGAAGCTTTTCCTAACTCCCTCATTTGTGAGTATCATCCCCCTCCGCATCCCACCAATTGTTGCATATTTATTTTATATAAATCTTGTATTTACTTATTTGCTGTGTAGTGGATAGAGTACATATCTGTAGTCAGGAAGATCTGAGTCCAAATCTATCCTCAGACACTTACTAGTTTTGTGACTCTGGGAAAGTCACTTAACTCCATTTGCCTCAGTTTCCTCATTTGCAAAATGAGCTGGAGAAAGAAAATGGCAAACCACTTTAGCATCTTTGTCAAGAAAACTCCAAATGGGGTGGCAAAGAGTTGGACAGAACTGAACGTTAAGTATCCTCCTAGTAGAATATAAGTTCCTTAGGGCAGGGATTGTCTCCCTTTTGTATTTATATACTCAGCACCTAGCATAGGGTTTTGCATACAGTAAACACTTAATAAATGTTTGCTGATTGATTGCTGTCGGAAAAATACTGTGTTTGGAGAGAATTCTAGTACTAGCATTCCCTAGCTCTGTGACTTTTGGCATGACACAACTTCTCTGGGATTTCATTTTCTCTTTAAATTAAAGGGCCCAGATGATCTCAAAGGTGTCTTCTTGTACTAAATCCCTTTATCATATGATTCCTTTGGGTTCTTGAATTCTGTGATGACATATTGCACATTGCCTAAATACTAGTATACTATTGTGCTATAGGGGAGATCCAAGAGGGCTGAGGTGGAGAAGTAAGACTTGATGGCTTATATTGGACTTAGCAAGAACCTTTAAATCAGCCATTTGTTCTCATTCTGTGTGGATGTGGGTGTATATGTGTGTGCACACTTACATACATACACATATATATATGTATACACACATATGTATATAAAGTCATTTACATGACAACTGCAAGAAGTATATTCCCTGCACAGATTTCTAGTAAAAATAGTATTAAATAAGATTTTATATATATATACACACATATATAGATATTTATCTCTCTACATATATTTATAATACATATATATTATATATGTGTGTATATATGTTTGTGGGGAGACAAAGATTGAGATTGAAATTGATAGATTTGTAGTGTCATACTTTTCCTTGCTAAATGGACAGTAGCTTTTTTGTTGGAGTAGTGTCATGGATGGGCTATCCTATATAGGCTTCTTACTCTGAAAGGATTGTGGTGATAGATAGATAGATAGATAGATAGATAGATAGATAGATAGATAGATAGATAGATAGATAGATAGACAGACAGATGGACAAAGATAGATGTTGTTTAAAACCATCCAAGTATTAAGTCTGTCCCCTCTTTTCATCTCCTCAAACAACTGTAATGTCCAAAGGCCTCAAGGAATAGATATGGTGACAGATCCCTAGCAATTAAAACATGGAAAGTCCAAAGTAGAGAAGAGGAAGGTTCAGAAGTGTGTATAAAATTTGAATAACTGACTATTAAAACTTCACCGTGTACCTAAAAGCAGGGAATGGGGCCAGCATCTTGTTCACTTTCCTGACCTCAGGTTACTAGCCCAAACAGAACAAGTAGAAGGCATTGCTAGTACCTTCTCTCTGCAGTAGTCTACCATGCACACTGTATATATCTTGTATGTACATAAATGACTGCGTGCTGCCTCTCCCATTAGAATGTGAGCGCCTAGAGAGCAGAGATCATATTTTTGCCTATCTTTGTATTTCCTAGCGCCTGGCATAGAACCTGGCCCATAGTAAGCATTTAATAAATGGTTGTTGACTCTGACCGATACTAGACGATGAGGCTTCTTCATTCTGGCTCTTCTCAGGATGAAGGACTCTAGCCCACAGAAAACTGGGGTTTGTCACAGAATCAGAGTTCCCCTAATTCATAATTTCAGAAGAGACAGGTTTGTTGTTTTTTTTTTTAATCTTGATCGAAGAAGTGAACTTGGCAAATCACTCAACCAGCCTTGTACTGTGCTTGGACTCCTAAGAAGCTGGAGAGAGCAAATGTGCCTTGGAACCAACCAGGGTGTCGTGAGTCACCACTGAGACTGCTGGGGAGATAGGAAGAAACTCTCAAAGGCTAATGTGTCGCTCTGATGGCACAGGTTACTGCTTTCCTATATTGGTCTCATTTCCTGACAGCAAATTCATAAGCCAACATGCTCCTGAACAAATGGGACAAGTTCTTCGTGGAGAGCATCTCCCAAATAAAAGTTATCTCTTGTTGGGAAGTGGCAATGATAATGGCACTGATTTGAAGAAAATAATTGATGATGTGGTATACGTGGCTGTTTCCCTCAGAGTTTTTGGAGTCTAGGAAACTCAAGGCCTCTGTTTGTGTGTATGAGTCTTGATTTAGGATGAGGCTAATAGATGCATAGAGCTGGAAAGGAACTTAGCCAGCTTCTAGTCTTGAGGATTCTTAACCTTTTGTGGGTCATGCATAAAATTTGTGTAGTCTGTTAAAGCATAGAAAACCCCCTTCTCAGATTGATGCTCTTAAATTCATAAAAGAAAATACACAGGATTACAAAGAAGACCAATTTTACGGTGTCCCAAAAACCCTAATGCAGTTTTGGTTTTGGTGGCAATCAGGGGTAAGTGACTTGCCCAGGGTCACACAGCTAGTAAATGTCTGAAGTTTGATTTGAACTCAGGTCCTCCTGACTCCAGGGCCAGTGCTCTATCTCCTGTACCACCTAGCTTCCCCTCCTAATACAGTTTTAAGTTACTAAAACTTAAAATCCCACAATTTTGGAACACCCTGTACAACTGGCCTCATTTGTAAAGCTATATATTTTATTTAACCTACTAAATAAATGTATTATATAATATTTCATAAAAATAAATGTTATTTTGTATATTTTATTTAAACTTTTGTTGTTAGCCATGTCTGACTCTTTGTGACCCTACAGACCATATTACACCCAAACTGTCCATGATGTTTTCTTGACAAAGATACTAGAGTGGTCTGCCATTTTCTTCTCTAGTGCATTAAGGTAAGCAGAGATTAAGTGACTTGCCCAGAGTCACACAGCTAGTAAGTATATGAGGCCAAATTTGAACTCAAGTCTTCTTGACTCCAGGCCCTGCATTCTGTCCACTGAGCCACCTAGTCGCCTCTTTACTTCAGCTAAAAAGTTAAAACTATTCTAGGACTTTTGGGATACACTGTATAATTGGTTTCCTTTGTAATACTATGTATTTTATTTAACCTACTAAATAAATGTATTATATATTTTATAAAATAAATGTACTTAGTTTTCAATGCATTTTATCTATATATTTTATTTACGGTATCAAGTAAGTGTATTAAATAATATTTCATAAATGTATTCATTTTGTTATATTTAATATATTTTATCTATGTATTTTATTTAAGCTACTAAAACTCAAAACTGCACTGAGATTTTGAGGAAAGCTTGTATTAAAATGCCATTATCAAAATATTTAACAAAACAAGTTAATGGACCCCAGGTTAAGAACTCATAATTCTAATCTCATTTTATAGCTATAGGAAACTGGAGCTCAGTGAGGCTAAATCAAATATCCAATTCCAATCCACAAAGGAACTGCTGCTTTCCCCTAAATGAACAGCCTTCACATATGACTGATTTGGCAGTCAATTCAATTATTGAACTATTTATTTCCTCCTTTCTCTGGCTCTGAGAGGCAGTACAGAGAAGGGTGGGCACAGAGCAGCACAGAGTGTGGCTGGAACATGGGACAATCACATTTATTTAGGACACTTGGTAACTCTGAGTAGTCTACAGTATGACTTATGTTTTCATCATTTTCTCTTGTCTACAGCACTTCCTGAGAAAGGTTTCCTTGGTCATAGAAATAATGATGTCATGTTGCGATGACCTATTCAAGTCAAATTACAGTCTTCTTTGTCTTGAAGGCCACTTTGGTGTGGCTGTTGAAGTGCTAGTGGGGGTCACCTGTACACACACTGGGAAATTGCCCCAATTAGTCAGAGAGGATGCTTTTTATAAATTTCTCTTCTTCCAAGACTCTGTAATACATGGAGGAAACAAAGGGGATGGGGAGTGTAATTCCCTCCTGTTCTTTTTCCTTGGCTTTAATTTCCTTCCCCAGTGTTGTACTTAATGCCATGTTTCTGCTGACATATAAGGCCCTTGGATTTCAGCATAGCCCATTTAGTCGTGAGCTGGTATGGTAAGAATAATCATGCTAATTTTAATGCCTTACATTTGTATAATACTTTAAAAAAGAAAACACTTTTCAAAGTGCCTCAAGTTCAGAGGATTATCTCATTTGATCTCACTAGAAGCCCTGTGAAATAACGAGAGTAGATTTCCATATCTCTATTTTAAAAGTGAGAAAACTGAGGTGTAGACATAAGCATTATCCAAGGTCCTTACATATGTGGGAGGTGGCCCATTTACATACCTACTTATGGGATCATAGATATGGAAGAAGTTTGGAGGCCAACAAGCTTGACGCCCTCATTTTACAGATGAGGAAACTGAGATTGAGAGAGGTTAAGGGACTTGCCCCAAATCACAAAACCGATTGTTTTGCTTCTTTCTTGAAGACAACTAAAATGACATTACTATGTTGGAATCAAGTACAGTGTGTCCAACTGTGGTTGATCAGACCAATAAGAGTTTGAAAGGCTCAACCACAGTTCAGGCACAAATAGTTCACATGAACATTTGGGGTGGAGATGTCTCTAAATTTGTTCACCTCACATTTCTTTTGAGCAACTGCAATTCTGCTTTAATCATAGAGCACAGCACCTTCTTTGATATGGGCACATAGCTGGTAAATGCTCGAGATAGGATTTGATCTTAGTTCTTTATGACTCAGAGTCTAACCCTCTACCCACTGTACCACCTAACTACCTCCCTCTCCAATAAAGAGTTGAAAATCTGTGTAGTGGGGTTGATATTGATGTTGTTATTTATGGTGGGGGATGTAAAGGAGAAAATTACAGAAGGCAGTGTGATACAATGGAAAGAGCCCTGGATTTGGAGTCAGAAGAACTGCATTCAAATGCTGGTGCTGAGCTTGGATCAGTCAGATGATCTCCAAGGCTCATTGCAACTCTGCTTCCATAATCTACATTTTTCCAGTGTACAGTGTTACAGAGAAGAACCACAACTCCCCAATCCTATTGAGTTTAGTTCTTCTGAAATCTAAACCTCTCAGGAAATGTCATATGCTAGAGGCAAGGAGAGAGAAGAAAGAGTCCTGGATTTTGCCCAAATCTTTGGTTGATTAATTATCTTCTTTGAAAGATGTTCTCCTATTCCCTCCCAATTTACCTAAGGGCAAGTTGCAGATAAGTAGGCATCAGGGGAAACAACAGCACAAAAATGGTCAATGATCTACTTGTAGTCACCGAAAGACAGCAAATTCAGATCTATTTCTTCAGATAATGGCCATGGGACTCCTTCCCTGAACCAACCAGCTCCACCCTACCATACCAGAACCAACCAACTGTATCCTATCATACCTGATCTTCTGTCAGATTATACTTCAGTTGGATAAACCACTTTATTTTTATGATCCTCAAGTTTTCTCCTCAACACAGTGGAGAGAGTTCTTATTTTGGGGTCAGTGAGCTTTTTTTTATTATCACTATTATTTAGATAACTGTATTTTCATAAACTTGGTTTTCTTGGTAATGCTATGTATTTTTTATGCATCAAAAATCATCATCCATAGGTTTCACCAGACCAGCAAAGGGGTCAATGACACAAAAAATGATTAAGAACTCCTGGTAATATTCACAATTTCTTCCATCTCTATGTTCTTGATTCTATAAATGTGTATCACTTGTATTCTGCTTCTAATTACTTGGCACTTGAATCTATAGCTTGGGGCTTGTTCTGTAATTTTTCATGAATTTGTCTTGATTCTATAACTAGATGATAAACTCTTTCAGGTGCCATGTCTCACAACTGACTTGTATTCTCATCCCTCAAAAATTCTAGGTGAAGTCCCACCCATCCTTTAAGGCTCAAGTCAAATGTCACCTCTCTAATTCAGTCTTTCCAATCCTCACCCCCACTCCCAGCTAAAAGTATTCCTCTTACACTTACTTGCCGTGTGATCCTGGAAAACCTACTTCTCCCTGTACCTCCTCTATAAAATGAGATGGTTGGATTTGATTCTTTCTTAGGTCCCTTCTAGCTGTAATTCTATAATCCTATAAATCACTCAATTATCACAGCATTGTTCATATTTCTCATATTCCTTCACATTTTACCTTCCATTATAGTTACTTGACTATAAATTCAATCCAAATCAACACATATTTACTAAGTACCTATTACATGTAGGCCCATCCCTCTATTTGTGCCCCTGATACCATCCTTTCCTGTCTTCTCTGGGAGATTGCCCCTTTAATCATTCTTTCTTCATTTAATCATCAATATCTCCTTATGTATTGGTTCCTTCTCCCTTGTCTACAAAAGTGCCCAGGCCTCCCTAATCCTTAGAAAACTTCACTTGACCCTTAAACTACTATCTTATATGCCTTCCCCCTTTTATAACCAAGCTCCCAGAGACAGTAGTTTCAAGCAACTACTAGGTACAAAAGATGAAGCAAAGGGTTGAAAATGGAATGGGTGTTGACAAAGCTGCAAGAGTAGATGATTCTTCCTAGGAATATAGTAGGGTAGTTTGTCTTAGCAAGAAGAAAGGCTAACTTCTCCTGAAATGGAAGAATAAATGAGAAGGGAGTGAGGAAAAAATAGAGTGCTTTTGAGATATGCAATAAGGAAAAAGAAGAAGTTTATGTCAGAGGGCTAGATTTTCAAAGTAAAGTAAGAGGCAAACATATGTTGAAAGAGAGAAATGTGGAAGAGACAATGAGTGTGTAAGGAGAAGAGAGTAGGTTTGGAACAGCAGCTAAGGGATTGCAGCAGAATCCTGGAAGAATACAAGCTTGGTTTGGTTTGGTTTGGTTTGCCATGTAACAGCAAGGACTTGCTTGAGATGAACTCTTTGAGGATAGGAAACAGGTCATATTCACCTTTGAATCTTATTTAGCACCTTGCTCAGTGGGAGGAGCAGGGTTTGGCCCCTTGGATGCATTTAATACATGCTTACTGGTTGGTTCATTGATTGATTTCATCCAGGAGGACCAAGGAATGCTTCCTGGAGAAGTTAGCATGACCTAACTCTTGAAGGAAGATACAAATTTTGAGAGGCAGAGTTGAGGGAGATGTGTACCACTGTATGGGAGACAACCAACATAAATGTACATATATGAAGGAGCCAAGTTCTGGTAATAGGCCAGTTTAACCAGAAAATAGCCTCCTTGTAAAGGAATAATGTAAAATAAAACTGGAAAACTAGAGTGGAAGAGTACTCTGAGAGGGGCTTAAGTGCCTGGCTACAGTTCCACTCATCTCAATTCAACATTTATTAAATATTTACCGTAAACAAAGTGCTATTTAGGGTGTTGTAGGTACAAAGCCCAAAATGAAACAGATTCTGGTCTCAAGGAACTTATATTCTATTGAAAGGAAATGATATACACATTATTAAGTAAATGCAAAGAAGTTTTAAAAGAAAGAAAATTCTGATTGGTTGGGCAGATAGTGGGCACCTGAACTGGGTTTGGAGTGGGAAGTGAGGAGGGCATATGTGGCAGACATGACAGTGAAAAGCACTGTTGCAAAGGCATAGAGGCAGGAGAATGGATGTCATTTACAGAGAACAGCTAGCAAGCCAATTTTACAGGGACACAGAGAGTATATGAAGTGTAATACAAAATAAACTGGAGAGATGAAAAGGAGTCAAAACTCTTAATACCAGGCTGAGGAGTTTATATATTATACTGGGGCAATAGGGGAGCATCAATAGTAGGATATCTTCATAAGAAGAGCAATTTGACAACTATATACAAGAATCGTCGGAAAGGAAACAAATTGGAAACAGGAAGACCATTGAGATCTATTGCAATAATCCACCAAGAGGTAACAAGGATCTGAATTAGCATAGCGTCTGTGTGAGTGGAGAGGGGACAGATACAAGAGATATGGAAGTAGGATCAACAAAACTTGGTGCCTATTTAGGAGTGAGGTTTGGGGAGAACAAGGAGTTCAGAATAACTCCAAGTTTGCAGAAATAAGCAACTGTAAAGATTATGGTGCTATAAATAGAAATAAGGAAATTTGATGGTGGAATAGTTTATGGAGTCATGTAGAAGGAAATATAATGAGTTCCCTTTTGGATCCATTGAGTTTGAGGTGCCAGTGGACATATGTGAGAAATACAAAATGGGAATTTTGTTCAATCAATATAACAAGACTTGATTTTTAGCTAAAGCCTGCTATGAATTATTAAACTTAACAAGCTAGCTTTTATTAGTAAGTTGTTAGAGTTTAACTTCCTCATTCTCGTAAGCCTAAGCCCCTTATTTTGGAAATGTCTAGTGGGGAGCCTATAAATGCATAATTTGAGTTTAAGGAAGAGATTTGTATTGAACAGAAATTACCTGCATAGAAGTGATCATTAAACCCATGAGACACAATTAGATCAATGACTGAGAAAGCATAAAGAGAGAAGAGAAGAAAGCCCAGGACGTAGCTTTGGGAGATACTCACATATGGTGGGCTAGAGAAGGATGATGGGTCACCATATGAGACCAAGAAGAAGTAAGAATAAGTAGGAAATGATCCAAGAGAAAATAGCAGCACAGCAACTAAGGAATAGATGGAGATAGTGTATATGTGTGGGGGGAAAGGGGAGGGTGGTGGTTGACAATGTCAAAAGTCACAGAGTTCAAGTTGAATGAGAAACGGTCACTGGATTCAGCGGTAAATAGGTCTGGATGGTGTGGGCAAGTGAAAATGAGGTTGATATAGACCTTGGCTCTGTCGATGAGAGCAAATACAATAAATCAAATACCTGAATCTATAATCAATCAATAAATCATACATAATGCCAATCCTTCCTATCTCCTCTCCTCAAGCAATGAAGATATGTCTAAAAATGGCAGCTCTGTGCTGTCTAGGAGAACATAGAAAATAGGGAGGATGGCCAATGCACCATCTCCACAGTGCTAGTGCTCAATTGTTTCAAGGCGGTTTCAGTCTATCTAATCTACCAAGATGATGGCAGAGTACTGGCTTTGCTGTATGAAGCCTGGGGTTCAAATTCTTGCTCAGCTACTTACTACTTGTGCGGTCCAAGGCAAGGGACCTCACTTCATTGGGCCTTAGTTTCTTTATCTGTAAAATGAGTGGATTGGTCTATATATATTGGTCTATATTGGTCCCTTCAAGCTTTAAATCTCCAATCCTATAACAGTGAGGATCTGTGTGAAAACAATAGCACACAGTTGGAGAAAAAAGAGATTTAGAAGGGTCAAGATCATTATCTTTAAGCATTTTAAGGATTGTTTATAGAAAAGGAATTACACTTAGTTTCTTTGGTCCCATAGACAGAGCCAGGCAAAACTGCAAAGGGGCAAATTTAGGTTTGATATCAGAGAAGACTTCCTAACTAGAGCTGCTCCAAAGCAGGATGGGTTGCCCAAGGAGATAGTGGCTTCCTCCTCACAATGTTCAAGCAAAAGTGAGATGACTTCTTATTGAGCATGTGGTGGGAAAGATTCTTTCTCAAGTTCAGGTTGGCCTAGACAGAAGGCCACTGAGGTCTCTTCCAACTTCAACAAGTTGTGACTCTTTAACCAGGCACAATTTTCCTTACCTGGGGCTGCTTCCCACTAAGGAGAAGTGTGCCATACACTGACATCCTTGTACTAGTAGACTTAGTATCAAGAATGAAGTGCTCAGAGACTCCAAGCATCTGACCTTTTCATTTGTGCTGGTCTGACCTGTGCTTCTCATTCCCATTTGTAGCCAGTTTGATTGTGTCAGTACTGTCATGAGCAATGAAAGACAGGCCTTCTGGGCACATTTACTCCTTCATCAGAGGATGATTGGTATGCCTATGGTCTATTAGTTGAAGTCATAGCAGTTAACTGGAAATTCCAGACCCTGAGTCAACTTTGGGGGATTAGAGGGAGAAAGGAGTGAAAAATAAAGGAGTGACAGAGTCCCTGGGATAGCCCAAGAATGGTGAATTGTTCATTATGCCTCTGATCAGGTGTGTCCCCATACATGGTTTTCCAGAACAGGGAGTCAACAATCTACAACAGCTGGGTGCAGTCACATTGGTAGAAGATGGAAGAAGGAGGTGGGTTAGGCAGAGGGGCATGATAGCAAAGGGATCTGCAAAGGGTAGTGGTCCCCAAGGTGAGTGAGGGAGGAGAAAGGCACACTCATGGTGGTTATAGTCCTAGGGTGCTTGGTGCCACCCCCAACATGGATGCTCTAGAGTATAACTTTCATCCATATTTGGTTACAGACTTGCATGACATTAAGAGAATTTCTTTTGTCCTAGGACAGGATACATGAATATTTTAAAATACCCAATTCATTCAAATTTATAGCAGAAGAGGACCCAGGCTGGGAGATCTCAGCCTCTTTTGAGGGAAAGGAGAGAATAAAAGTCAAGAGAGCTTATGAGAACCTCCCTCCTACCCTGATGGTTGTGTGGGACAGGACAAGACTGCAAAGTTTATCTGACTTTTCTGCTAAGAAGGGAGAATGGGTTTGAGCTAGAATGTACTGCTTTTAACTTTTAAATTAACATTCCATCTGACTTGTCTTCCAAGCCATATGTTTTGCAGAGAGCCAGACTTGGAGGGGGTTCTGGCAGATGGAGGGAACAAGGCTGAAAATGACAGTGTCTCACAGCTGGGAAGATGAGGTGGCTGGCAGAAGAGGGATGATGGAGAAGAAAGGCTAGAGGCAAAGGAGAGTGGTGCTAAGTGAGGTCTGAGGGGGACAGGGAAAGAATCTAAATATCAAGAAAGGAAACACAAAAAAATGTGATGGAACTAAGGGAAGGAACATCAGACCCATTGCTTAGACAAACCAAGACTGGTTTAGTACATCTTCAAATATTTGAACACATGAATAGGTACACTGACCTCTCTAATGAAGAGAGAATGAGGAAATTAACTCAAATTATAGCAGGAGGGACGTAGGCTAGGATAAAATGTCCCTATCAGTGAGGTTCAAATTCTCCTCCTCAATTATTATTAAGCATTTACTACATGAAGACACTTTTCTGGACCCTGGAGACATAGGGTAAAATAAAACAGAGACCCCACCCTTCGAAGGATGAAATCCAATAGAAGAGATAAGAAATTAACCCAAATAACTGCACTAGAAGTAATTACATATTGCTCCCTTTCACACGTATTTTTATGTCTCCATGGACTAGCACAGTTTTTGGCTCAGAGGAGATACTTAATAAATGCTTAATGATTTATTGTTGTTCCTCACATATTTCTTATCTCTGTGCCTTTGCATAGGCCATACCTTAAGCCTGAATTGCACTCCCCCCTTACCTCTACCATTTAGCTTCCTTCTAATGTCAGCTCAAGTGCCACCTGATGTATTAGGTCTTGACTGTCCCCCTTACCCCCATCAGCTAGCATTTTTTCCCCTTCCACTGAAATTAATCTTATTTACCCTTTATGTATTTTGCATATATGGGTAACAAAGATCCCATGTATCATATAAACACTATATAAGGTAAGAATAATATGTATAAGGCAAGAATAAGTGATAGAGTGACAGTAGGTCACTACTGTAAATGCAAGTCACCCTGTAAATATTCTCACCTATCAGTAATCTGCTGTAAGAGAAATAGACGTAGTTAAAGGCTATTGATTGAGTGACCCCAGGAGAGCACCACTAAAGGAAGCCAAGCCCCTCTCCTCTTCCAGCCTTTGGCTCCTTAATGTCTCTAGTCTAGGCCAGTGTGGCTCTCTTCAGGGTATTAATCAGTCTCTGCCTATTATTTATCCTATTTATCAACCTGAGCTGCCTAGGAAAAAATTTGAAGGCAGCATTGCTAGGTTTGTGATCTCCTGGAGAAGTCATTATTTGGATGCCATTCATTTTTCCCACCATGGAGGATGGGGGGATGGAGGTATGTTCCACTTTTATACAGACTCATGATTTCTCCAATGTCTATTGCTGCAAACAACATTAAATGCAAAATGAGAGTTAGCAGCCACTACTTTTTGTTTCAAGCAATGGGATAAAAACAATAGGCATGGGTTGTGAGAAAACATAGAAGAGACGGGGAGCATGAAATGCTGACCTCAATAGTACGGTGGTAATAGCAACCAATAAAAAATACTTGTGACTGTTGCCGCTGGAGGGAGGGTGCTTCCCTGCCTCAGTGTCTGTACTCTGGTGAGGAGGAGGGTCAATGATTTCCAAGGAAGAGTTCAATTAAAGGAATAACGTCCTTCCTGACTCTTAGATAAGGAGAGATGGATAGAATTCAGGTGACCCATTCATCATGTGGTGACCTTTCATAATCTGCCAGCATGGTCATAGCCCTGCCCATCACCCCAGCAGGGATTCAACATGGCTCTGAATGTAGCTGTTAGTGTCTATAGAGGCTGGCCCATGACCAGAAATGAATGACTTAACAGAATGCACATGATGACAAGATGGAGGATGAACTCAACTCTCAATCTCCAGTGTGTGAAGTCAGGGGCTGTTGGTCAGTCAATAAACATTTATTAATTACCTACTATGTCCAGGCACTCTGCTAAACTCTAGGAATACAAAGAAAGGTAAAAGTTAGTTCCTGCTCTCAAAGAGGTCATGTGTCTACTGAGGGACTTTAACCAACTATGTACAAACAAGCTTTATACAGGATAAATCAGAAATAATCAGGCAAAGAAAGGCTCTTGAATTAAGTGGAAATAGGAGAAGTTTCCTGTAGAAGGTGGAAATTTAGTTGGGACTTGAAGGAAACCAGAAAAACCTAAAAGGAGAAGGAGGTGTTAAGGGTTCCCCTTTGTTAATTCCAGGCTTGAGGGGTATGTGTATGGCAACCACTGAAAATGCCCAGAGTTAGGAAAGAGTCTCTTGTTTGAGGAATATCAAGGAGGCCAGAGTCACTGAATTTTAGTGCTACATGGCTGAGGCAGGGTGGAGCGTAAGGAGTAAGAAAATTAGAAAGACAATGAGTTAAGTTTTGGACATGTGTTTAAGATATTTATGGGATATATCTAGCAGGCAATTGGAGATGTAAGATGGGAAGTTAGGGCTGGTTAAGTAGACGAGAATCTTTAGCATGGAGATGATAACTGAATCCATAGAAGTTGATGAGATCACCAAGTGAAATAGTTTAGACTCTAGATTCTATGTTAGACTCTATGTTTCTCTAAACTTTAGAGAAAAAAAAGAGAAGAGAAAAGGGTAGGAGGAGAACTAGGAGAAAAGACGGCCACTCTCTAGTTGATAGATTCCTGGGAAAATGACTCTATCTCCATGGTCATTCTTATGTAGGGCCAGATTCTGACACAGGTTAATCTTACATATCTGTTACCTGCATAACCAATATAAGTGTCTTGATGGCAGGGGCATTAACATTGCTCTTTTTGTAGCCTTACTACTTAGCCCAGTGTCTTTTACATGATAGGCATTTAATAAATGCTTTTTGATGAATTACCAGTTGATCAGAAAACTAAGGTTTGTTAAATGTTTATACTTTTAAGTGTTTACCTAAGTGACTAAATAGAATGAAATAGACCTCCTCTTTTCCTGGCTTTGTTGCCAGTTTTAGGGGTCTGGGAACTTCTGGGCCAGCATGGTTGGCAGAAGGATAATTTAGGACATTCTTTTTCATGATCCTGCCAGAACTCAGAGCAGAGAGATAATCAGGAAGTATAGATGTGAGCTTTCTTCAGATGGGGTTGGAATAGAGAGTCTTTGAAGTGCCTTTCAGATCTGAGTTTGTGTTATTCTGTGACTTACAAGAGAATGACCAGTGGGTTCATTTTGGGGACTAGGAAGACTTGTCAGATTTGCAATGATGGAGCTTACAAAGTCACAATCCCTTCCAGTCTGGTGGAGTGAAATCCAATTTGAGCCTGAAGATGAGTCAAAATAACTGCGTTTCCCTTTCCCCTCTGTTATTCCTTTCCCTTCCTTCTATAACTCATTTGTTATTTGCTCTTAGAGGCTTCTGTCTCTTCCCTTTACCTGACCCATCATTGCCATAGCAACTTAAAAGGAAGGCTTTCTTCATGGAATATGGAGCTTTAATTTCCATTTCTGAGGAGCAATCTACTGGACACCAAGCTTGAGTCATTTAGGAATTTGTCTCATAGCAAGTAAGAAATCTGGAGTTAGGAGCAGTTTCTACATCCAAGGCTCTGATCTCCAAGCTTAGGGTTGCAGTTTTAGATTTATTTGGAAGGGACCTTAGAGATAATCTAACTGAGCAGTTCTCAAACTTGGTGGTCTCAGGAACTTCTTTACGCTCTTAAAAACTGAGGAAGACACTCCCCTAAGAGCTTTAGTTAATGTGTCTTATATCTATTGATATGTACCCTATGAGAAACAAAAGTGTCTTAGCATTATTATGGAAATAGTTTTGGGTTAATGGACCATATCCCTTAAAAGGATTTCAGGGTTCCCCAAACCACACTCTTAGAAGCACAGATCTAATTAACTCCTTCATTTTACAAATAAGGAAAGTGAAACCCAGGGTCACACAGGTAGCAAGTACTGGAGCTGGAATTAAATCAATTAATCAGTAGGTAATTTACTAATCAAATGAATAAAATAACTAATAAATTGAACCAGTCTATTAACAAGCATTTGGAGGATGTACTATGCCTAGAAGCAACGATGGCTCCTACAGGCAGTGGGTAGGTTCTTAGCCAAGGTTGCACTTTGTCTCCGGTCTATACCTCTCTAGGGACTCAGTTTACTGGGAATTCTTTATCATAGGATCAGTGTTCACCAACACTGCTTACTAAGGCTGCTCTTAATGGATCTCTCACTTCCTGAATTCTGGACCCTGACTGCCTCAACCTTGCATATCTGCCTGTTCCTTTCTTCTGAAGTTCACCTCCCTGAACCTCAGCCTTTGCCTGCTGAGACCTTGTAGTATTAGCTGCCTAGCTGGAATTCTGGTCTTGGCATTCCCCCTGAACACACACACACACACACACACAAACACACATCGTTGTTGTTATTGTTTGTCTTTAGTTCTTGACAAGGACCATGACATCAGGGAGGTGATGCCATGACTTGTGAGTGAATTGAATTTATGTGATGGAGGACTATGCAAGGTCACCAGTCTCACTTTCTCCTCTGGAGCCACCTGGGTCCAGTGACAAGATATAGATCAGGATGACTGGGATGGCCCTAGATGCAGTAGGAGACCTTGGCCTTTTTAAGCTAAGTTCTTTCCATGGGAAGAGGAAGAAAGGGGAAGGAAGAAGATGCTATATTGCCTGACTATCACTGGCCAGTTGGGTCCCTGGTTGGGGGACAGCTCAGACTACTCACAGATCATTTTTTGTTCTTCATTCTTGAAGAGGATCCTGGGAACATGAGGGTGGTGCCAAGATTTGCAACTGAATTGGATTTAAGTGAGGGAGCACTGTGCAAAGTCACTTGCCTCACTTTCTCCTCCAGAATCATCTGGGTCCATTGGCTAGCTATAGATCAAGATGACTGGAGATGGCCCCCCACAAACCCTGGACAACCTTGTTGCATAGCAAGTTGCGTTCTAGCATGACAGGAAGTTCATACTACTTTTAACTCCTTATTTACTGGCAGATAGAGAGGATATGTGTGTGTGGGTATGTGTTTATGTTTTCCTGCTGCTACTGGGCACCCTAAAACTCTTGTCACAATTGGAGACATGTGTTTTGGTTAGTTGTTCATAGGAAAGGTAAGATAACATATGAGGTCATCCCTTGAGAGGCTGTCAGAGATCTTCAGAAACTTGTCTCCTCTCTCTCCCTTCTTCATCTTTGCTACTCCTTTAGTGTCCATTACAGTGTCTCAAAAATGTCTCTCAGGATGGACATGCACAGAATCTCAGCATAAATGCCACACTTTTCAAATGTTAAGATGTCCTTTATCTTTTCCCAAGGCAATGGTGACTCAACAGTGAGCTGCATCTTAGAATGAGGATGTTATCTCTATGTATTTTATTAAAAAAATAGAATTCTAGCTGGTTGATTTCTGGACAGGGGGACAGGCAGAACAATGCTGGGGTGGTTGGAGAGGTACTGAAGTTGGAGTCAGAAAACCTGGATTTGAATTTATACTATGCTATGTCTTAGTAATGTGACTCTGGGCACACCTTTTCACTTCTTTAAGACTTAGTTTCCTCATCTATAACACAAGGATAATAATATTTGCACCATCTACCTTACAGTGTTGTAATTACTTACAACTTGCTGTGGCAACTCTAAGGTACTACATATATGTGAATTATTACTAGTTTTAGGTTCGCTCTAAAGAGTTTGGGGATATTATTCTAAAAGTCAGGAGAGTAAGGCTAGGTTACTTCACCTTCAGATCACCCCAACCCTCCTTGCTCCAAGAAAATGGGGAAAAAAAGGCTGCTACCTTTTTGGCATCATAGTCACAGAATCATATGTGGCACCTAGGGGCACCTCCTTAATCTCAAGGCAGGTCATCCAGGGCACAGCTACTTCAGGTTCAAGGATCAACACTTTGTGGATGAATATTCCTGAAACCATAGCTCACAAGCTCCAATCAATGTGTTTGCCCTTCTTAAGCCAGTCAGAGGACACAATTGGCTCAGAGTATTTAATTGAATTAATTGCCTGCATTTAATAAAATAGCATAGTAAGAAAAAAGCAATTAAGCTTTCCCCCATAAACCTAGGAACACTATCCCATAGATTCACACATCAGTGAGATGAATGAACGTATGTAAGGAATACATATGAGGGATCATACACAAGTTACACATGAAGGGCAAACATGGGTCCGGGCTGTGCATAAGTACTCATAAGGAATACATGTGACCAGTTGCATCCATATTATATGTAGGATGCACACATGAGGAATGTTTATGACCAGGGCACCCAGGGAGAGAGGTAACATGCCTCTGATCCAATAGGGCTATTAACATCTTCTAGCATGGTTAAAATGCTCTTCTCATTGGTTTGTTCCACTAGACCAAGGGTAGGGAACTTGCAGCCTCAGGGACATATGTGGCCCTCTAGGTCCTTGAGCACAGCCTTTTGACTGAGTCTGAATTTTATAGAACAAATCCTTTTTATCAAGAGGATTTGTTCTGTGAGGTTTGGATTCAGATAAAAGCCACCCTTGAGGACTTAGAGGGTGGCCTTGAGGCTGCAAGTTCCCCATCCCTGCTAGATTCATAGTCTCTGCTGAATATGGCTTGTACTCCCCATAACCACCTCCAGCTTCCTGCTCAACTGAAATCTTGAGCTAACACTTCCCCTGGGAAGAGGGGGTGTAGCTTTACTTTCTCTGACTCTTTTAGAAAAAACAGTAAATCCTTGACAAAGGCCAGCAAAAGGGGGAGGGGAGGAAATAAGAATTTATATAACACATACTATGTGCTGGCCACAGACACAGTACTAAGTTCTTTTTTACAAATATTGTCTCATTTGCAAAAAGGCTTCCCTATCTTATTCGCTAGGATAACACTGACTGCTAGGACACATCTTTGCTTCAGGAAGTTCTAAATCCCACTCAAGTTCTTTAGAACAAAGATCTAGGACCTTCCAGCTAGGTGTTGTCCTCCAACTTCATCTTTTCTTTTTTCTTTTTTAAGCTTAATCTTTTCTTTTGACATCTCTTCCTGAAGGAGGGTCTTAGGGGCCATTATCAGAGATCTCATTCTAACATGGTGAGTGCTTCATACATATCCCAATTTTCAGTCTCTAAAGGCTAGGCTACTAATCAAGTAATAATAACCTGATCCCTTGTCTATTTGCCAAACAGCTCTGGTATTTAGGGTTCCCATTTTCAAACCCTAAATCTCTTACAATTTTCATGTAGAAGAGTGGACAGAAGAAAATTACAATACAATGCCAGATGGGGGGGCAGGGCAAGGTCACTATCTATTCTACCTGCTCAGTATATGTTGACACAGCAACCACAAGCTGCAGGGGTGGGGAACCTGCATCCTTGAGGCCACATGTGTCCCTCTAGGTCCTCAAGTGTGTGGCCCTTTGACAGAGTCTAAGATTTGTTCTGTGAAATTTGGATTTAGTCAAAGGCTGCCCTTGAGGACCTAGAAGGCCATATGTGACCTCAAGACCACATGTTCTCCACCCCTGTCATAGGGACTTTGAGCTATTCTTTTATTCTTGAAACTAAAAAGGATAGATTAGTTTGACTCCCTCATTTTGAAGATGAGAAAGACCCAAGGTCACTTTTGCTGACTAGTAGAGGCAAAGACAACCCTCAAACCTAGGGCTTCTGATATTTTAGTACATGAATCCTATAATATATAGTTCTGAATCTAAAAAGTACACTGAACTTGAAGTCAAGAAAACCTGCATTTCCTTCCTAATCTACTATTTGACAGACTGAGATCTTTGGCAAGTCTCCTAATGTCTCTGAGTGTCAATTTCTTTGTCTGTAAAGTGGGGACAATTATTATTGCTACACCTACCTCAGCAAGCTGAATAAGAAGGACATGGAATGCTTTGTAACCATAAAACTCTACATAAAGTAGGTTGTGATTTTTTTGTTCTAAACTTCAAAGCCAAACTTAAGACAATCCTACGAAAGAATAATAAATAGAGCATCTACTTATGTCCAGGACATTCATCTCTTTATGCAAGTTATACCCTTTGATGGTGAGAAATGATGGCGCATAATCCAAATCAGGATTTCTAGGTATAGTAGCCTGCTCTACTTCCCAGCCAGTCATCTGCCCAGATCAGAGCAAGAGTTCATTTCAAAGCTTCCAGAGGCGTTGTTAATCCTTGCTTCTCATCAACCTTGGCACAGTCTCACCAAGCTCTGTGTCCTAGTTCCCAGATCTAGTCATGACATCAGAATGGGTTGTGCTATTTTTTTATTATTGTTGTAATTCCCAGACACACAAGCATGGTCCTTAAAGGGGAAGGGAGACAGTGTGGAAATAAAGTGCAAATAAAAAGAGAATTTCTTCTGGGTTGATCAAATTGTTAGTAGTGCAAAAATACTATCTATTTCCTTTACAATTCCGTGAGACATAAAGTTAAATTGCTTGTTTTCCTCCTTTAAGAGAACTCAATATAGAAAACTTGGAAGCTATAAAAGATTTATATTTGCTTTATAGAAGCAATACAGGCTTCTTTTAAATAATGTGGTCCCCTAGAGCATTTTTTAATTAAGGTGTTTGACAAGTTGGAGAAAGGAAGCTCAAAATGCTAGGTCATCTTCCCAGTTAAAGAGATGGGGCCAGGCAGTGATATCATAACTATGGGGAACTCCCTCTACCAATGCAGCTCCTTACCTGCTTCATTTTGAATCCTACCTGAGACCCCGTGGATGTGTATAATCAGTTTACAGTCAGACAATGCATGGCAGACAGAGGCAGAGACCCAACGCAGGACTTTGTGACCCCAGATCTGGCTTTCTCTCTACCATACTATGCTACCTCTCATGTTAGTGATCAAAAAGAAAAGGGAATAACACATCTTTATAGTGGAAAGTTCATACAAGTTTAAGCCCTGAACCCTTAAAAAAAACCCTTTGGAATATACTTTCATTCTGGCACATGTCCTGACCAAAATCTCAAAGGGCCCCTATATCTTGTGGGTTTAAGAACTGGACTGACCTCTTAAGTAACAGTACTGTAAAGATCTCAATAGCCAATCTGCCTCACTAAACATGGAAGCCCCAGGAAAGCTTAAATTTCTTGAGTCACATGACTGAAGCAATTCCTGCAATAATGTTAAGTCAAGTTAGCAAACATTTATTAAGCACCTGGATACTGCGGTAGGCAATGAATGACTGCAAAGCCCCTTTCACAGAATCAGGAATTTTTACTATTAAGTAGCCATCAGTTCCTTAAGTGTTTCCAGGCTCCCTGCTCCCTCCCCATAATGCCTGGTCTTGCTTGACCCAGAAAAGAACCCTATTAGAACCCACCAGCCTTTACTGCCTTTGGTGTTCTCTTCCATTAGGAACCACAGTGGATCAGAACTGATTTCTATCCCTTCTGCCCACCCCTTCTAAATCCCCTCAATAAAACTATCTATTTTACATTTCCTCTACTAACTCCCAGCTTATGCTTTGTTATGTCTTGTGAGGCTCTGTCTTCTCTTGTACTATACCTTGGAATCCTGAACTTCATGCAAACTATTTTAAAACAAGTACCAACCATGCAGGTTGGTGTTATCAATGAAGAATAAGATTCAATTTACAAAGTTCTATTTTCAGAAAGCAAGATCAATCTGTGATATTATTCATAAGGGTGGAGAAAATCCAAGTGAGGTCTAACTTAAAGCCATCATTATTGCGGTAGAGGTTATAATTTTCCAGATCAAGTCTAAAAAGTAAGGAAACCCAGGTGATAAAGAAGCAAAGGGCTTAGTGAAATTGTACATGGAGTCTGGAGCTGGGTTTGGGAGTAGAGTGCCAGTTTTTCAGTCTAAGAACCCTGTTTTCTACAGTATAAGCAAAACCTGACAGAATCCTGTGGCTTGGGGCAATGTGGGCCAAGTAGAGAGACTGCTAGATTTGCCATCAGGAACTCCATTCAAATCCTGCCTCAGACACATACAAAGTGTGTTATCCTGGCCTTAATTACTTAGTCACTATTTCCTCATCTATTAACCCAGAATAATATTAGCATCCAGATCACAAGGATGTTGTGAGGATTCAAATGAGATAAGATGTATTAAGTATTTTGCAAACCTTAAAGTCCTTTATAAATAGCAGCTATCACTGCTGTTCCTTTTTCACTATGGCCCCATACAACCTTGTGGTTTCCGGGGCAGTCAGTTAGGATAATGGAATGGAGTCTTATCCTGAAAAATCAAATTAAATCTTTTTTGAATGATTGAGCACACTATGTATCCAACATCTAAACTAATCTCTAGTTCATCAATAAAGCATACAGCCCTCCAAAGCACACTAAATGCAGGTAATCCCATCTTGCAGCCCAAATGAAAAACACAAACAACCATCACCACAAACAACCTGCAGCTCTTAATCAGCCTTGGTCTGTCTCTGATTCACATAGTCCCCTGGGGAGAGCTCCCACAGCCTGTGTACAAGCTGTGACCAGTTGGGCACTGAGCCCATGTAGCAGCTAATCAGCCCCACCAAAAACCAGTGCTGGAGGACAGAATTTTCCCCTCCAATGTGTAAGCAAAGGAAGGGGGTGGGGCACAGTCCTCCTCTAGCCAATCCTCTTTGGCCAGAGAGTCAGAAAGCATTAAGAATATAGGAAAAGCAAGTCAATCAGTAACACTTTGTTATTGGAACACAAGACTTTCCCAGAAGGTGGAATATTTATTTTTCCTTTAAATCCACATATGTATGGATTCCAGGAAACTACTACATCAGCATTCATTAGGAAAGTGCCCACCACAAAGTGGCCTTTCAGTAATAAGTCAGCATGGTGTCACTAGAAGACATTCTCTCTGCCATCTACGGGTTGTAAAAACCTTGGACAAACTCTTGGAGATTCAGTTTCTTCATCATTAATTCAGAATAATAATGCCCATCCATACTAAAGGAGAAGTATTATGATGATTAAATGAGATGTCGGGGAAAGTTCTTTGAAAAACATAAAACTCTAATAATAATAGCTAAGATATATATATATATGTATATATGTATAACATTTACAATGTGCTAGGCACAGTGCTAAGCTCTTTATGACTCCACGCAACCCTGGGAGATAGGTACTATTATTATCCCCATTTTACAGATAAGGAAACTGAGGCCAACAGAGATTAAGTGATTTGCCTAGGGTCACAGAGCTAGTTCCTGTCTGGGGTCATATTTAAACCCAGAAACCCAGGTCTTCTGAATCCAGACCCAACGTGGTATCCACTGCATCACCTAGCTGCCTCTATACATCTTACTCTTCTCAAATCATTTCCTATCCAAGCAAATGTATCTCCCCAGGAAAAGAAGATAAGCTCCTTGAGAGGAGCTGTTTTTCAGTTTGTCTTTGTATCCTAAGTACCTAGCACAACGCCTGGCAAACAGTGCTGCTGTTCAGTCATTTCAGTTGTCTCTGGCTCTGCATGACCCCATTTGGGGTGTTCTTGGCAGAACTACTGGCATGACTTTCCATCTCCTTCTCCAGCTCATTTTACAGGAGAAGAAACTGAGGCAAACAGGTTTAAGTGTCTTGTCCAGGGTCACACAGCTAGTAAGTGTCTGAGGCTGATCTGCCTTCCAGCAATCCCTCACATAGTGCATTCCATCTCTTGTATTCTGGCCTCTGCCTATTATCCCTAGTTTCCTTTAAAGCTTAGCTCAAAAAATACATTCTACGTGTGACCTTTTCTGATTCCTCCCCAGCTCCTAATGCTTTCTCCTCTCCAAAAGAACGTGTGTATTTGTATATACACACATATACATATATGTGGGGGGATAAATATAGAATAATAAATTGTATGTATATATGTATACAAGCTGTCTCCCCTTAAGGACAGGGATTGCTTCTTTTTGTTTTCATACCTCCAGTGCCCTGGTGCTTTGGCACGTATGTTAACAGTTAGTAAGTGCTTGCTGATTGACAGAATGAATGTATTATTCTGTTTTGTATTATTTCACATAATTTTGAGCTGTTGGACTTCCTGAAATTAAAAAAAAATAATTACCTATCTTCATGCAATAATTTTTCTGGAAGTATGTACCATACCATAGAAGCATATATTTTTTTCTAGATAGCACAGCCTTGGCAAAAAAGAAGAATCCTCCCATATAAAAGGTGTCCCAAAAGCCTTACTACAATTTTTAAAGTTTCTTCTGTTTCTTATATCATCATCATTAACCCAGTGATTCTCCTCCTCCCCTTCCCAGAGAGTTATCCCATAAAACAAATAGTATTTAAAGAAAAAAGAAAGGCAAGGAAACAGGGTGGGGGAGGGGAACCAGCGTAATTGATCAATACTTTTAGAAGGTCTGAAAATATGCGCAATGTGTAACATTTGTGGACTTCGCACCTCCAGGAAGGGGTGAGTTGGGAGTGTCCTCTCATATCTCTTCCTTAGAGCCCTGTTTTAGCTTTATAATTTTGTAATTCACTTTGAATTTTTGTGTATGTGGTTGTTCTATACATCTACATTGCTTATTGGTTTTTTTGGCTCTGCTTACTTCACTCTGCATCACTTTAAGTAGATCTTGCCATGCTTCTCAATATTCATCATATTTATGGTTTCTTGGGCACAATAATACTCCTTTACTTTCATATATCACAATTTGTTTAGCCATTCTCTAATTGATGAATGAGTATTTACTTTGTTCCCAATTCTTTGCTATCACAAAAGGAGCTGCTATAAATATTTTGGTGCCTATGGAGAATTTCTTCGTATACTTCAAGGTATAGACTCAAGAATAAAGTCTCCCAAAGAGTATGGACACAGAGCAACTTTAACCTGTCAAAACTTAAAACCTCACTAAGACTTTTGGTACATGCTGTATATCTCCAGAGCAGTTCTGAGAGTCACTATGATATAGTGGATTGAGATCTGGTGTTTTGGAAGTCAGGAAGATTTAAGTTTAAGACCTGCCTGGTACCTACTGACGAGGACCCTGGACAACTCAATCTTTCATTACTCCTAGGCAGTTCTCTAAGACTTTAAATTGTGTAACAGTTGATAAAGTTACACTGAGAAAGTTTCTTCGATTGGTGTTTCTTATATGATGAAACTGCATGTCCATCCAAATAAAACCAAAAAGACTATAGGGTATAGTTGTAGCTGGGATTTTTTTTCATAGTTTACGATGAGAAAAGTCTGAGAGATAGGAAGATTACATGAACTTCTGGTATAGTGGGAACAGTACAGGAGTCAGGACATTCAGGTTCTAGCCCCATTTGTGGAATCTGTATAATTTTGTTCAAATTCTGAGTATTTCAGGGCTTCACTTTTCTTCTGCATAAGCTGAGGGGGTTGGACTCACGATCTCTTATGTTCCTTCTGGCTTTAACAGTCTTGTGATTCCATGGATGGATTGTGATCACAATATGACAAATCCTGGGACTCAGATTCAGCTTTTCTAACTTCTAGCTTCCTTGTCCTTTCCATCAAGCTATGGATTAGTTGATCAAACAGTATGGAAAAATACTTTTGGAAGGCAGAAGGTAGGATGAGTTTAGGAGATGGCTTTACCGTCCCACTACAATCTAATCAGAGATCAAAATTTTATATTCCTTTGGGCAGAGCACTGGCAGGTAAGGAGGTGGACACAGAGAGAGGAAGGAAGGGGGGTGGGAGGGACAGAAGGAAGAAAAGAAGGAAGGAAGGAAAGAAGATTTGTTTGAGTTCTAATAGTTCAAAGTTAAGTGTAAATAGCAATTGTTTCTGTTTTGGCCAGAAACCCTCAGGGTTTTTTCCTCTCAGATTGATTTTTCTTGTTTTTGACTAGGTGAAAGAGGCCATTCTTTGCCTCATTTCTTACCAAGCCTTAACCACTGAATAGACATTGCCTCAGTCAAACTGAGAGATTGGAAAGACTTTAACTTTAAAAGGTCAAGATCTCCCATTGCATCCTGGACCATCTCCAGTTGTCCTGATCTATATCTTGCCACTAGACCTGGATGACTCTGAAGGAGAAAGTGAGGCTGATGACTTCGTACAGCCTTTCCTCACTTAAACCCAATTCACTTATAAATCATAACATCCCCTTTGTGATGTCATGGTCCTCTCTGAGAAGCAAGAACAAATAACAAACATTTAATCCACTACAATTAAAGCAGTATTTTTTTTTTAAGTACCTCCTATAAGCCATGCTAAGGGCTAGAGTCTACTACTAGTGGTTAGATCCTAGGGATGCAAAGAAAAACCAAAATCCACTTCCTGCTCTGGAGAGAATTAAATTCCATTGGGACACAACTCAAGGTAAGTAAAAGTAGGTAGGAAAGGTGTCTCCACTGTCAGTCCCAAAACGACTAACTAATGCCTAGGACATTTGCTTAGAACATTACTCTGAAAAGTAGTGGAATGTAGTGATTGCCCTTTCAGAAATAAAAGACATTAACAACCCACTTCAGTTTCAATACATCAAAAGACTATTCTGGATACAATTATTTGCTGAAGGGGAATATAACCTGATGTGTCCTGACATTTATGTTATCCTCTTTTGAAAATGGCTAAATTGCACAATTGATATTTTTTTACATCTAATATTTTGTTCCTTGATTATCATGACTGAGCAAATAAAAGAAAAGATTAAATCTGGTTTTTGGCTGTTCTTGGAATATTCTTTTTTTCTTAAAGAAAAACAAACAAACCATAAAATATAATGATGATGGATCACATTTATATGATGCTTTGCACTTCCTTCACAACAACTCTGAAAGAGAGGATCACAGATTGTAAATTGGGAGGGATCTTAGAGGTCAGCTAACAGGGAGTCCAAGCATTGCTAATCCCATTTTTACCAGACTAAGAAGAAAATGGAGACTCAGAGAGGTGAAATTACTTGTTCACAGTTACACAGTTAGTAAGTGGCAGAGCTGAAAATTGAAATCAAATCTTCTAACTCAAAATCCAATCCCTTCCTCCCTCCCTCTCTTCCTTTCCTTTCCTTTCCTTTCCTTTCCTTTCTTTCTTCCTTCTTTCCTTCCTCCCTCCCTTCTTTCTTTCTTTCATTTCCTCCTTCCTTCCTCCCTACCATTTAACCACACTGCTAAACAGAAAACTTCAGTGAGGATGACCTTACAATAGGCAGAAAGAAACCACAAGTATACAAAAAAACAAAGCAAAACAAAACAAAGAAACCCCAGCAACACTGGATTTGAAGTCAGAAGACTTGAAATCAAATCCCTAGTCTATGAATTACTTCTGTGACCTTGGACAGATCACTTAGCTCTGTAGTCTTTAGTCTCCTAATTTATAAAATGAAAGAATCAAACTAAATGGTCTCCAAGTTCCTTTCCAGCTCTAAATCTTTGAAACTCTTGTTCATGCATGCTGATCCTAATGACTGACTATCCCCTGCCAGCTAGAATGTTCTCCTTATCTAGGAATCACAAGAGCTAGTAGTACAGGGTGGATGGTGTAACACCAGCCAAGGATGAAAGTTTGGCACAGAACAACATCTTGTCAATGGTGTTGTTTTTGAATAGAGTTGGTTATTTCCCTGAGGAGACCCTTCCCTCTGTTCTTTCCTTGTCCTCATCCTATGAGCCTGAGATAGTTTTTCTAGGGAAGTATATGAACAAGGAGCTCTTTCTCCACCTTGGCTTACCCATGGGGAATGCCCCATAATAACAACATGACAGGTCATGGGGTTTGTGATATCAGTGCCTGCTTCTACAAGCATCAAGCCACTCATGCAAAGATTTTGGACACACCCAAATGTCAACAACTTGTCAACTGGTCTTTTTCCCTTACCTATTGAAAACAGAGTTCTCTGGGGCCCTAAAACATTGTTTCCAGGTCTCAAAATAATTTCTCCCTATACTGTTGTCTTTGGCTGCTTCCAAGTCTAAACCATCAGCTCCATTTTTCTTCTTCCCCTAGTTGAGTTTCCATCCAAAAGAATTCTTCTTTCCCAAGGCTTTTATTTTAAGATATAGATGTTTATTAATGCCTACCCTGCCCCCACACAGTATAAGAAGAAGAGAAATTGATTCAGAAAGACCCGGTTGTTTTGATCTCAATTCATCTGGTTCTCATGTTCATGGAGGCACTGAGAGTATTAAAAATTTTATTAGTTTGGTAGTTGAGTGATAATCTCAGCTATAGACAATTTCCTACCAGTGTGAAAGGATTTTGTATACTGATTAAATTTAAAAAAAAAGATGAAGAGTCCTTAGATTTAAGACCAGTAATCTGACTCAGGATTTCTTTGGCTCCCGGGGGAGAAAAAAAACCTCATGCCAGCTCACTCTGTATGCATGTGTGCGTTGGTGTGTCAGATGCTTATGTTAGATTGATGAAAGACAGTGGGGGTTGGGGGTAAGGAAGTACATAATTTTAATGGGACTATAGGGAACACTTTGAGACATTGAACATCTCTATCAGGGTGAATGTAATAGCTTCCACATGCCAATGTGGAGAATCCCATAGTCTCTTAGGATCCAAACTTTTATCAATAGTTTTCTTGATGCAATGACTAAGGATGCAAAATGATGCCATCATCAGGCACCAAGCCTGGCCTCTTATTCTATGACTGTTCTTGTTCATGGTCTTGGATTTCAGGTTTTTCAAAGGAGAATTTTCAAAAACACAACCTTGGCTGTCGCGGAGGACTAGAGCAGTCTCTTCTGCCTTGTCATGCAAGTATAAAGTAGTCAACAATGGCACACAAAGGTATCCAGGCTCACTGATGTTTTCTTTGTGTCTCTGGATTCACATCCGAAAGCTGTTTGGGTTGTTTTCCTGCAGAATGTTTCCAGTGTAGGCAGAATCTTGCTGATCTCAAGATCTGATCTATCTTCAGAGCTATAGAATTATGTTATTCACAACAATATTTCACTTTTGATTGCCTATGGCCGTAAGTGGTTAATTGAAGTCCTCAGGTCAGAACTGAGTCTAGGAGACCTAGCAGTTAGAACAAAGTCATTTGGGTCAGGGGAGAGGTACAGAGGCCCCAATACAGGGTAAGATTGATGATATAACTAGGAATTCAGACACCTGAGACAAATTCAGTGAGGTATGGGGAAGATGGTCCTGAGACATGGCCCCCTTAAGGCATGGGGATATGAGATAGAAGGCCTGGAGAAAGAGATGATCCCCTTCTTACCAAGAAGAATCAAGTCCTTGGAACAATTGACATTTGGTGGGGGTGCTAATCAGTCACTCCATCATTCTGTGATAGTTCTGGCTCTGGGGCTACCACTTATCCCAGGCATACTGAACAATGTGAATATCTAGGCCAGATAATATGGGAACAGGACTGTGATGACAAGGGAAGATAGCAGTTCTGAGCTCAGCAAGGCAAGGGGTAGGTTTACTCCCATCATGGTGCAAATCTCTTCAAAATACTTGAATACAAAAGCAGTCACCTGTATCTCAAGATCCTCCACTGTCCTTGTAAGAATCATGCACTGTTCCACTTTGGCACTCTTAGGAGAAAAAAGTGTCCCCCGTGTTGGTAGTTTGAGTCAAAGCACTGGTTCCCCTGTCCAGCTTAGTGGCTCAATGGATAGAATGCTGGTCCTAGTCTCTGGAATATCTGAGTTCAAATTGGGCCTCAGACACTTAAGAGCTGTGTGACCCTGGCTAAGTCACTTCACCTGTTTGCCTCAGTTTCATCAACTATAAAATAAGGAAAATAAGAGCACCTGTGTCACAGGTTGTTGTGAGAACCAAATGAGAATGTATTGGAAAACATTTAGCAGAGTGCCTACCACATGGTAGGTGCTATGTACATGTTTATTGCCTACCATTCCCCTCCAAACTAGTTACCACTTTGCCCCAAGATTATGCAAAAAGCTTATTTCAGGAAGCGGTGGCAGTTTCTTTTCTTTATTAGTTCTCAGGGTGCTCAAAAATGGCAAACCCAATTGAACTGAGTTTCTCCTCCTTTCCCTTCTCTCCTAGGGAGGAATTAATAAAAAGTCAATCAGTCAACATGTATTTATTATGTGTACAAGACTGTGCTAAGCCCTGGAAATGCATCAACATGTAAAAACAGTTCCTACCCTCAAGGAGCTTCCATTCTAATGAGGGCATTAAAAAATGGAAATAATTAGGTGCATAGAGAATCTATGCAAAGTAGATGGAAGGCAATCTTAGAGGGAAGGTATTAGCAGAGAAGGGGACTAGAATAGGCCTCCTTCAGAAGAGGGGATTTAAGCTAAGTCTTGAAGGAAGCCAGAGATACTAAGAGTCAGAAGTGAGGAGAGCAAGCAGTCTAGGCACAGGGGACAGCCATCACAAAGGCAGCTAGGAGAGGGACTGTCACGTGTGAGGAACAGCAAAAGAGATCAGTGTAGTTATATCACAATGTGGATGGAAGGGAGTGAAGTATAAGAAGCCTTGAAATGTAGAATGGGAAAAGAGATGAAGGGCTTTAGATAGTAAACAGAATAGTTTATAATAGATCCTAGAGGCACTAGAGACCCCCTGGAGTTCGCTAAGCAGGGCAGTTCCACACAAAATCACCTGGACAGCTGAATGGAGGTTGGATTGAAGTGGGGAGAGACTTGAGGTAGGGAGACCAATCAGAAGGCTATGGCAATAGCCTAGTGAAGGCCTGAACTAGGGTGGTAGCTGTGTGAGTAGAGAGAAGGGGACAAATGGAGTAAAATATCAGGGAGAATAGGTCTCAATCAATGCCCTGCAATAATAGTCAATAAACAGATGGAAATTGACCAGAATCTGGCTCTTGAGTTTGGAGCTGGTTAGCTCTGTGCTTTAGAACAGAGGTAAATGAATTGATGGGTCAAAAGTGACTGGTTTAGTCCCTATATAGGGCAGTTAACTTTACTGGAACTGGTTGGCAAATGTGTGCCCTTAGTCTCAGGGACAATCAAATAAAAGAGTATAGCCTTCAGTCATCCACACTGGATGGTTATTCCAATAATACTTGAGAGCCAACCTAGGCCATCTTCGTGACCCTACATCTATCACTGCTACTATGGACACAGCACCCCATGAGGTTGGTGGGGATGTTTGGACTAACTACCCCATACTCTTTCATTTCTCAATCACTTTCAGTGAAGACAACTTTCCCCTAAAGGAACTACTATACAGTTAATCCTCAGCATTCATGCATTTAACTTACATGACTTCAAGCATTTGTGATTTTATTGAGAACCTCATTTTTACTTGCAGATTGGCAATCATGCATATTCATGACTATGTGAAGTAGAGAAAAAAATGAGAGACAAGATGAGCGCAAGTCTTAGAGTTGCTGGGAGCAAACTAGACTCTCCCGTGCTTCCATACTGAAAGATCTTTAAGGATCTCAGATGGTACATGAAGCAGAGGTTGCTCAGGGGATCTCCAATGCCACCCACCAGCTGTGAAGGACAGAGAGTCAGAGGGGATGACCTAGCCAGTCTTGATGTCTTCCAAGTCCTAGCAACTTCTGCTTGGTTTTCAGAGGGCTGCCAAAGTAGAGAAGTTTATAGCAGTAGAGTATGTAGTATAACACCCTCATACTACCGTCTGATACAGTAGAAGGTAAGATTCAGACTAAAAAATGTTTTTGCTTTAAGAATTTTATTTGTTGCACAATATTTATGACACTGCAGATTTCACTAAGTGAAAATTGCCTGAAATCAATGAGTTTTTCATTGAAATATTAGAATAAAAGGTTACAGAATTCTAGATAATTACTAGTGAGAAAAAATTTTTGAATGTTACTAATTTTATTTTGCGTATTGCATTTTATGGGTTGTTTCATGGTTACTGTGTTAGGAAAAGTGCATATTATCAGAATTAGTGTTCTGTTATAAAGAATTATGTGCAGAAAGATGTATTTTCAGCAATCTCTAGGAAAAGATTATAAGTTTCGGTGGTCATGGAAACCTAACTCCCCATTTCCCATAGATTTCATGGATCAACATTCACTTTTTAATTTTCATGCCAGTTTCTAAGAAACCCCCACAAAAGTTGAAGATTGTCTGTACTTGTAACCTTGTGTTCATTAACTTAACTCACCATTCTCAAACTAATTGAGCTAATTAACTTCAAACTCAGCAACTAGATCCTAGTTAACTCTTAATTATTCACAAAGATTTTGGATCAGATGATCCCTAAGGTCCATTCCAGTTATAGACGATAGTGGTTCTTTAGGATTCCTGACTCAGGTATTACCTTTCTTGTTAGGTCATCATCTTTTAAATAGTATTTTGTTTTTCCAATTCCATGGAAAACAATTTTTAAAATTCATTTTTAATAGAATTTTGAGTTCCAAGTTTTCTTCTTCCCTTTTTCCTTTTCCTCCCTAAGATGGTAAGCAATTTGATAGAGGTTTCATATATATATATACAATATGTACAATTATGTAAAACATTTCCATATTAGTCATGTTGTGATGGGGAAACAGAACCAAAGAAAAAACTACAAAAAAAAGTGAAAATAGCATCTTTTGATCTGCATTTAGACTATATCAGTTCATTCTCTGGATGTGGGTAGAATTTTCAATCATGAATCTTTTGGAACCGTCCTAGATCATTGCATTGCTGAGAAAAACTAAGTCTACCATGGCTGATCATCAAATAATGTTGCTGTTACTGTGTACAATGTTCTCCTGGTTCTGCTCATTTCACCCAGCATCAGTTCAGGTAAGTCTAAAAGTAATTATCAATGAAGGTCTACCTTCTATAGTGTATCAAAATGCATTTAAAAATGATTTTAATAATCTTGTTGTGAATTCATAAGGATATGGTTTTGTAAAAAAACATAGCTGGGACCAGAACTCAGTGCCCACTGAGTTCCAGTCTCATATACTTTTTCACCAACTCATACTAACAGATTTACAGAGTTTCAGGAAACCTTGTGTTATGAGTTCCAGGGTGCTTATTTTCTATATTTCTGCCTTGGCAAAAGGGTAGAGCTATCTCTAGACAGCAGTATTTTAATTACTGTGTCAAGCAAAGAGTAGGTACTTAATAAATGTTTATTGATTGATCATTGGTGTCTTCTCACTTTTCCTATTTCCCTTCTCTCTCTTAGGAGCATTGATTTACAGCCATGATTATGATAGAGATAATCTAGCTCAATTTCTCATTTTACAGATAAGGAAACTGAGGCTGAGAGAGATTAAGTGACTTGCTTCAAGATGGTGGGATTCAAAAATGGGATTCAAACTGAGGTTCTCTGACTCTAAATCCAGGAATGTGCTCCCAGCTCTGCCCTCCACTCAGTTTCCTAGAGTATTTAATAAGTGAATTTAGACTCAAGTATTCCTGATGATAATGGCTTGATATGTTAAATCTTCTAAAAGATACTTCTAATTTTAAGAAGGGACTCATAAAAAGATAAAACAATCTAAAGGAATATAATTTCAAAAGTGGGATTTCAGGGGGACATCCTAATGGAAGAAGCTTGTGATTATCCAGAACCACTCAAAAGAATGCTTCCAATTTGCCTACAGGTCCTGATACAGCATCCCTAGGCCAATTCTGTAGCCCACTGTTCTGTCCAATTCTCTTTTTATCCCCTCCTTTTCTTTCTTGTTTTTTCAAAACAGGTTAATAACAGGGTGTTTCCTCTCTCTGAATATAGGTCTTCTTCCACAGCCTTCTCATAGCTTTTATTACCCCACTCAAGATGAGTTTCCAATCTGACTGTGACCTGAAATGGCTACTATAGATTTCCTAATGCCTTCAGTTCACTCTCCAGTGAGCTGGCAGCCTCTCCTGAAGCCATGCTTGAGCCATTCAGCCTTGTTTTTCTGTTTCTTGGTTTCCTCCTGTGTGCTCATTGTATCAGCATTCCCAAGGACGATTTTCCCCAAAGTAACATTAATGAAAGGTCATTCCATGAAAATTATGTTTTGAATAGGGCCCCATGTCTTCAGCCAATTTTTTTTTGTTTGTTATTACTTTCAAGAAAGGGAAAGAAAAAGTTCCTCTCAGAACATGAGAGAAGTTAAGTGGAGAGCAGGTTAAGAGAGAAAATGGAAGGTTTCTGTATCTATCAGCTATTGATGAGAGGCTCAATCCTTTCCCTTTGCTGTGAAAGCGAAGAAAACCTGACTATTTCTTAGGGTCTGAGAGATTTCATCATGTAGTAGCTATTGGGATAAAATAGGTCTTGCTAGCAGAGTTATAACTGGGAGTTTTTGTGTCTGGGGCTAATTCTCCTAACTATATTTGGAGTAAGAGGCATGGAATGTGCTTTTAGTTTATAAGGGAGCAAAGGAATTACCACCTCATGGAGGAGAAATGGTGAAATTCAGTACACTGGTGGGAAGTTATTGCTGGGAAGGCCACCACTTGTCAAGGAGAATGGTAAAAGAAGGTAGAGTTGAGAGAAAGACCTTGTTCCACTTTGCTATCGATATTTTTGATAACCAAGTGCAAATCTCTATTGCTTCTACACTGCTGAAGGACTGCAAATGGTATAAACTCTCTAAATTCATCACTCTAGGAAAAAGTCCTTTCTACCCTACCCTACCTCCTGCAGTCAGGATATGAAGAATTATAACACAATTGCTATAAAGAAACACCCTTACATGATCTAAAAAGATATGGTTATCATTTGTCCAGCTAGAGAGTCATAGACAAAAGGTTTTTTGAATCACTATCCATGTTCTGAAGAATTCATTATGGACCTAGATTTTGGAGACAAGTCAACACTTTTTTCTGAAGGTTTTTTGAATTACTTGTGGGCTTCAGTTATCCGTGCTATTACTTGCCCTTAGATAATGGACATTATAATGAACAGTATAACTGATGGAATTAGTTTCAAAGTCAGAAACATTCTGAGGTCAGCAAACCAATATGGATGTTTCTAATGCTCACATGAAGCCATAACTAATTCACTGATCATTTGGGTCAAAATGACTTGGAGATAAGACCTCCTAACAACTTTTCTCTTTTCTTCAGCTCTTTCCTTCATACTAAGGGACTCCAACACGCATATCAACACTCCCTGAAACACACAGTTCATTGTGGAACATTCAGTTCCTCAACTTACTTTCTATGATCTACCCTACCTTAGCCACACACAAAGATGGTCCTACCTATGATTTTGCCATCACCCACAAATGCACCACCTCTGTGTTCAAGAATTCTGAAATCCCCTCGTCTGACCACAAGCTATTGATTTTCTACCTATTCCTCTCCCTTCCCTTACTAAACCTTATTTTTCATTTGTATTGTGACTTACAATCCTTTGACCCCTCAGGTGTCTCCCAGACCATCTCCCCTGCACTAGCCCCTATCTCCTCCTTCCCCATCTTGACCCCTTGGTGAACAAATTCAACTCTATTCTGTCCTCTTCTGAGTCCCTGACTCCCTTATCATATTACTGATTACACCCTGCCAAGCCTCAGCCTTGGAGTATTCCCATCACCTACCCCTTGCCTCCAGTACACATGCTGCTGAAGGAAAGTGGAGAAAATCACTTGACAATTCTGAGTCTACTACAATTGAAGGTATACAGCCTTAGCTGGGCCCTCGCTGCTGATAGAAAACCCTCCTTTATTAATTCACTATCCTCCTCCCTTTACTCTCTCAGCTGAAAGTCTTGCTTCATATTTAAGAGAAAAAAGTGAGGTCATTCTCCATGAACTCCCTCTTCTCTCTTCATCATCTTACATTACTCAGAGGTCTTCTGCCACTAACTCCTCCCTGTTTTCTGGACTCTTTATTTCATTCTTCATCAGTTCATGTAGCTTTTTCCCTGATTCTCTGTATTCATCACATTTTTCATTTCTTACAGCAGAATAATATTCCATTATATTCATGTATGACAATTTGTTTAGCAAATTCCCAATGAGCATCTAAATTGTTTCTAATTCTTTCCTATCACAAAAATACTGCTGTAAATATTTTGGTATATATGGGGACTTTCTTCTTATTAAAGTCAGTCTTGGAGTATAAGTATGGTAACGGAATCTCTCAGTGAGAAGTTATTGATATTTTTGTCACTTTTTTTGCATTATTCCAAATTGCTTTCCAAAATGGTTGTACGGATTCACATTTCCACCAACAAAGTACTAGTGTGCCTATCTTCCCTCAACGCCTTCCACATTGACCATTCCCATCTTTGTCATTTGTAGGGTGGGAAGTTGTCTTAAATATAACACTAAAGCCAGTGTTCTCTTAGTTCACATTCAATTTCAGGATAAAAAAAGGCACTCAAAAGGCAATGAACATCTGACAAAATTCAGCACTTAGCAATGAACATTTGCACATACATAGCAGGAATATACAGCAAGGACATAGCAGTTCTTAGCTTCTCTGGACATGTGCTTCCCTCATCTCTATCTGGAAACATGGCTCATCAGTCAGTCATCAAGGTATAATGAATTCTGTGGTCTCAGATATCCGACAAGTTTGAGAGAACGGTAGTCCATATGGCTTGGGCTTTTTATTGTCTATAGACCAGGGAGTTATTGTCAGAAAAACTGGGGCCAGTCAGCTTTTGTGAGGTGAGGAAGTTTCACCAGGGAAGCCTGTAGAGAAGTCAGGCCAAAGGAAGGTATGTGGGTTTTGTAGAGAAGTAGGGGAGAAAGCTGTGTCAGTGTAGGGGAAACTCCATCTGAAAGTGCTGCCTGCCACAGAGCTGAAACCTCAGGGTTGTTTTGATTTGTATTTCTCTTATTATTAGTGATTTGGTATATTGTTTCATACAATTGTTAATAGTTTTCAATTCTTATGAGAACCGTTTGTTCATATCCTTTGACCATTTATCTAATGGAGAATGGTATATATATATGTATAATATATATTTGTATATATAGTATGTAAATATGTAGGGACACATTATGTACCTACACACACATATTGTTTATATATCTTGGAGACCAAACCCTTATTAGAGAAATTTATTACAAAGATTCTTTACCCCATTCAACTCATGCTCTTCTTATCCTAGGTTCATTAATTTTGTTTGTATGGAAGTTTTTCAGTTTCATATAATAAAAATTATGTAGCTTATATTTTGTAATTTCCTCTATCCCTTATTTGGTTAAAAAATATACCTCCCATCCATAGCTCTGAGAGTTATGATTTTCTTCTCTTCTAATATCTTTATAATATAGTCTTTAATATTAAGGTCACATATCTATTTAGAATGTATTATGGGATATGGTGTGAAGTACTGGTCTGAGCCTAATTTTTATCAGTCTGCTTTCCATTTTCCAGCAATTTTTTTATCAGATGGGGAGTTCTCTCTTAAGTAATTTATGTTTTCTAGTTTATTGAAAACTGGGTTATTATTAACAGTAATAATAGCTAAACAGAGTGCTTACTGTGTACTAGGCACTATGCTAGGTAAACATTTTACAATTATTTTCTCAGTTGATCCTCTGAACAACTCTGAAAGTTAGGTACTATTATTACCCCAGCTGAGGAAACTGAGGCAGACAGTTTAAGTTTGTCTAGGGTCACACAACTCATAAATGTTTAAGGTCACATTTGAACTCTTCCACCTGACTCCAGGCCCCAGTGTTTTGTATTCTCCCTTGCCTCGTCTGCTCCATTGAGCTATCTCTCTATTAACTAACCACTACCAGATGGTTTTGATGACTAATGTTTTATAATATGGTTTGAGGTTGAAGCTGACTTTCTTAATGGCACATCACAATCTTTGTTCCATTTCATTTCTCCACTTGCTCTAACAGAAATAAATGATGCTCAAGAACCACCTCCTGCTCTTTTCACAGTTTGAAGAAAGATCCCCCAAAAGTTTAGGATGCTAATGGAGGTAGCATAGCAGGTATCAGCTCTACCAAAAAGGGCAAGATCAGTGACACAAGGAACTCCAGCTAGTAGCAGTTGAATTCAGAAACTCTGTCCTACCATTAGTTGATACACCTGTGGATCAATACTTGTCTTTATGTAATGACAATAAACTGTGAAAAATGTCAGGGAAAACCCTTGGCATAGAGCAACAGAGTATAAAGAGAAAAACTATAAAAATCTGGTCTGATAATATAGAAATCACGGAAATTTATTATTAATATAATTATTAATATAATATAATTATTAATACAAATTTTCAAAGCCATTAATCCCCAATTATATATAATGAAGCATAAAATGATTATCTCTTTCATACATGTATGAGTTTTTTCATTTGATTATAACAGTAAACTTGACTCATGCATGTTAAACTTTCATTTGTTGCCCATGTAGAGTGTGCTCATCTGTTCATAGCCTAAAAAAAATTAGAGGGAACATTGCTCACCACTCTCTTATCATAAAAGTCTTAATGACTTGGTTTAATTTGAGAACCTTTCATTGGGTTTCTTCATTTTATGACATTTAATAACTTCATTTTAGATTTTTACCATGTGTGCTGAATTGGAAAGTGCTGAGCTAGGGAGAAATGGTGCTGAGCTAAAGACCAGGGGCTTTAAAAATAAAATGCTAGCTGGCAGCTAGATGGGTCCTTTGGTCCTTGTCTATGTCTGAATAGTTCATATCATTCTCATGGTCAATTACCCTGGCTTGAAAGTTTGCCAGTCAAATTCTGCTTTTGCCTCCAAGCCCCTGGATGCCTTCTTTAGAGCCCCAGCAGAGTTTTGCTCACATATTTTGTTAATTCTATATTAATATTCAAACGGCACTGAGACATGAGCTCAACAAAGTTACTGACATAAGCCCAAGATGGGGAATTCAAAACCTCAGTCTGACGTCTACCATTTGGTGCGGTCTACGGACTCAGCCTCTCTACATCTGCTTCTGCTGTCAATCAGCAAATATTTCAATCAATTAAGAAGTAATTATTTAGCACCTGCTATGTGTTAGGCACTGTGGGGGATGCAAAAATGCACTAGACAAGATTTTGACTTGCACAAGATGTTACAAGGCAGTGCAGGATTAATTGCTAATTGGAAGGGACAGATAACATAAGAGTTCAAGGAAGGGAGAGATCATTATGGGTTGGAACGTCCAGGGAAGATTTTATAAAACAGATGAGATTTGAAATGCTTCTTGAAGGGAACATATGATTTAGGAAGACAGAAGAAGGAGATGGTGGCTTTCCAGGTTCAATGAGCAGCCCAGTTTGACTAAACCAGAAGATTTGTGTTTGGAGACATTAGGAGATCAGGCTGGAGAGATGTGCAAGGAGCAATGGGAAGGATCTTGAATAATTAACTGAAGCATTTGTGGAGGGTAAGGTAATGAGGAGGTAAGGGACAATTATGAACAGAAAAGTAACTTATGAAACTGATACCTTAGGAAGATTCACCTGGTAGGAGGGAATATAATTATAATAACAGCTAGGATTTATATGGAGCTTTAAAGTTCTCAAAAAAGTTTTAGAAATATTATCTCATTTGATTCTCACAAGAAGGCTGAATTAGGTGCTATTATTGTCCATTTTTACAAATGAAGAAACTGAGGCAGAGATTGAGTGACTTGCCCAAAGTATCCAGCAAGTAAGTGGTAAGTACTAGCCTAGCTATTATAACAATATTATGACAATGACAATAAATAGCTAACATTTGTATAACACATAGTGTGGCCTATTTGCCAGGCACTGTGCTAAACAAATATTACTCCATTTGATGGAATAAATACAACACAACAACCCTGGAAGGTAGGTACTATTATTATGACCATTTTATATTAGGAACTGAGGCAAACAGAGGTTAAATGACTTGTTCAGGATCATCCAGTTAGTCTCTGAGGCTAGATTTGAATTCAGATCTTCCTGAGTGCAACTCCCACACTCCACTCCATTCCAGGGCCACCACACTCCAGATCCCCTGTGACACTTAGCTGATTAATACTCAGTAAACTCCAAGGGCTCAATAATTAATTAATATTGATAAATGAGATGGACTGAAAGGAGAGAAACTGGAGGTAGAGTAGTCAGTAGCACAGGTGTGACATGATAAAAGGCCTGAATGAAGGTGTTAATACTATGAATAGAAAAAGAATAAATGAAAGACATCACCAACAAGTTGGTGACTGACTACATGCAGTAGATGTTAAGGGAGGGATAGGGGTAAAATATGATGCTAAATTTCAAAATTTAGAGACTGGAGATGGGGATGTTTCCATAAAAAGAAATGGATGGGGAGTGATAAGAAGCATCTGGGTTTGGGGGAAAAGATGATGGGGTCATAGGATTATAGGTTTAGAGTGGACCTTAGAGGCTCTCAAATCTAGTCCCCTCATTTTACAGGAAAATGAGGTATGGGGAAGATAAATAAAATTCTATACTCGGGTTACAAAAACTTCACTTTACTAATAAGAATGGGAGTGGGAGATGGGACTAGACAAAAGTTCCTGTGAAGCACGATTGTGGATTTTAATGGATTTCAAGTTGTTGTTGTGTTTGTCCTTCATTTTCAAAGATCATGACCTGATTTGCACTGGACTTTGCTTTTGAGTGAGGGAGGGCTGTTTAAGGTCATCAGCCATCTGGATCCAGTGACCAGATACTCATCAGGATGAGTGGAGATGGCCCAGGATGCAATGGGAGACCTTGGCCTTTTTCTCCTAAGGCCTATTCAGGTTCTCACTTAGAGTGAGGTGATGCCCTTTCAGTGAATAGGCCTCTTTAAGAAGTAACCAGGGAATGGCCCCTTTAATGAGCAAAAGAAAAAAAAATATCAGTAAATCAAGCTGGGAGGGAAAGAGCAACAGTTACTACTGATAGTCACTCTTAAGCCAGGAGGGTCCAGAAAACAGCCATCAAGTGGAGTTTGGACAGGGACCTATTGTTATCCAGTCTATAGGCTTCAGAGTACACTGGGTTTAAGGTTTTGGGAAAGGTGAGGAAGGAAGGAAGGAAGGAAGGAAGGAAGGAAGGAAGGAAGGAAGGAAGGAAGGAAGGAAGGAAGGAAGGAAGGAAGGAAGGAAGGAAGGAAGGAAGGAAGGGAGAAAGAGAGAGAAAGAGAGAGAGAAAGAGAGAAAGAAATAGAGAGAGAAAGAAAGAGAGAAAGAAAGAAAGAAAGAAAGAAAGAAAGAAAGAAAGAAAGAAAGAAAGAAAGAAAGAAAGAAAGAAAGAAAGAAAGAAGAGAGGGAGGGAGGAAGAAAGAAGAGAGGGAGGGAGGAAGAAAGGAAAGGAGGGACTTGAGTCGATGCTGTGAAATGGCAACCCCCCCCCAAAAGGTAATGCAATCTTCGACTGCATTAAGCGAGAAATAGCTTTCAGGAATTAGGAGGTGAGAATCTCATTGTACTCTGCTCTGGATAAACCATATCTGGAATATTGTGTTCAGTTTTGGGTATCAGTTCTAGAAAAAACATTAAACTGGAGTGTGTCAAGAGCAGGGCAACCAGAAAAATGAAGCACTTTGAAATCACACCTCCTTCCCTCTTGTGTACAAACATGGCCAACTCTCCCTTTCCTTAAAAAACATCCTCGTCTGACCATCCCTTCCTCTATCTCTCCTCCCTTTTTACAGAAAAAAAATCTTTTTTTCACTCCTCTTCATTTCCTTTCCTCTCATTCACTTCTCAGTCTTCCCCCAATATGTCTTCCAATTTTTTTCACTTAACTAAAATTACTCTTTCCAATTACCAATGATTTCCCAGTTGTGAGATCTGATGGTCTTTTCTCAATCCTTTTCTTTTTGGATCTCTGTTGAACTTTTGACACTAACAACTTTGTGGAAAGATTTATATTTGATCCTAAAGGAAGGAGGGAGTTGTTTGGATTTATTAACTGAGGATTTGATGGAGGGTGGAGGTGACATATTCAGATCTGCACTTTAGGAAAAGTGCTTTGGTAGCTAGGTGGAGTGTGAAACTTCAGGCAGACAGATCAATTAGGAAGCTATTGCCACAGTCTGAGGAGAGAGGTGATGAGGCCTGAATTAGGATGGTGAGTGTGTGACAGGTGTGGAGGAGATGTATTGGAGAGATGTGGTAGAGAGAGAAGCTGATTGGATATGTGAGGTGAATGAGAGTGAGGAGATGAGGAAAACACCAAGGTTGTGAATGTGGGTGCCTGGAAGGATGACCTTCATAGAATTAGACAAGTTTGGAAGACAGGTGGCTTGGGAGGGGGTGGGGAAAAGATTGAGTTTTGATCTGAACATAGTGAGTTTGAATTGCCTACAGGACATCCGGTTCAAAAATGTCCAAAAGGCACTCATGATGCTTGATTAGAGGTCACAATACCTGGACATGAATTTCTCAGAGCCAAAAGAAGAGAGATGCTAATTAAACTCAGAGGAGATGTTGACAGTATTAAGTGAGAGATCACAGACAGAAAAGAGGGTCCAGAACAGAGCTCTGGGGGCACCTACCTTAGGGAGCATGGTACGAATCATGACTCAATAAAATAAATTGAGAAGGAGCATCCAGACAGGTAGGAGAGGCATGAAATAAAGGAAGGATCACCAATAGTGCCAAATGTTTACATAAAAAGCAAGGGAGACTGAAAGAGAGGTTGTAACTCCCATAGTTAAATAGAGAAATGAGTAGGAGCTCAATGGCAAGTCTCCTGACTCCTGGGTCACTAAAGTGTAATGTCTTAATTTTTATTTTATTTCATTATTACTGAGTTTGCTAACAACTAAGGATTAAGCAAAGGGTAGAGGAAGGGGAGGTTTCCATCCTGATGATTTTACATTTTTGTCTCCATCTGGTCCTACACAGGGAGAGTTGGGAAGAAAGCAGAATAAAGCACAAGGGGCAGGAAAAGGAAACAGAACCTGGAATACTGTAAGAGTGGTGTGTTGTGTCATCAATTATATGGGATAGAAGATTGGTTAGTCTGAAGTAGGGTAGGAGGGAGGGAAAAGAATGAATTATATTTTTGACATGTTGAGTTTGATATGCCTATAGTAACACTTGTTGGAAAGGTCCAATAGACAGTTAGTGCTGCAGGATTAGAGCTTTGTAGAAAGACTCAGGCTAGATATATTCATCTGAGTCATTGACACAGAGATGATAACATAGGCTGGACCTGACTTCATTCTGATTCGTTATCAGAATGAGGCACCTGTATATCATCTATCAGTTAACAAATAAAAGATATTCAGCATGGATGATAAGCATCAGTTTCGTTTGATGCTGCTTCCAGGGAGGAACTGATGGCCACTCATTTGCTTTGTATTTAGGCCACCAGGAACCACTAATGATTCAAGCCTGGGCCAATGAAGTCTCAAAGACTGTTGCAATGTATTTTTTATTAATTTTTCCAATTACATGTAAAAATAATCTTTAACATAACTTTTTTACAATTTTGAGTTCTGAATTCTCTCTCTCCCTTCTCTCCTTCCTTGAAATGGTAATTTGATATAGGTTATGATGTGCAGTTATACAAGACATATGTCCATATTAGTCATGTTGTAAAAGAAAACATAAAAAAACCACCATGAAAAAAATTAAGAAAATGAAAAATTGTATGCTTCCATCTGCATTCAGACACCAACAGTTCTTTCTCTGGAGGTGAATAATGTTTTCCATTGTGAGATCTTTGAAACTTTCTTGTATGTGTGTGTATGATCCCACCAACTACCCAGATACTGAAAAGTTTTAAGAGTTACAAATATTGTCTTTCCATGTAGGAATGTAAACAGTTCACTTTTGGTAAGTCCCTTATGACTTCTCTTTGCTGTTTGCTTTTTCATGCTTCTTCTCATTCTTGTGTTTGAAATTCAAATTTTCTTTTCAGCTCTGGTCTTTTCATCAAGAATGATTGAAAGTCCTCTGCTTCACTGAAAGACCATATTTTCCCCTGAAGTAGTATACTCAGTTTTGCTGGGTAGGTGATTCTTGGTTTGAGTCCTAGTTCCTTTGATTTCTGGAATATCCTATTCCATGCCCTTCAATCCCTTAATGTAGAAGCTGCTAGATCTTGAGTTATCCTGATTGTATTTCCACAATGCTGGAATTGTTTCTTTCTAGCTGCTTGCAAGATTTTCTCTTTGACCTGGGAATTCTGGAACTTGGCCACCATGTTCCTAGGAGTTTCTCTTTTTGGATCTCTTTCAGGTGGTGATTGATGGATTCTTTCAATACTTATTTTGCCCTCTGGTTCTAGAATCTCAGGGCAGTTTTCCTCAATAATTTCATGGAAGATGATGTCTAGGCTCTTTTTTTGATCATAACTTTCAGGTAGTCCCATAATTTTTAAATTTTCTCTCCTGGATCTATTTTCCAGGTCAGTTGTTTTTCCCATGAGATATTTCACATTCTCTTCCATTTTTTCATTCTTTTGGTTTTGTTTGGTGATTTCTTGGTTTCTCGTAAAGTCATTAGACTCCATCTGATCCATTCTAATTTTGAGAGAACTATTATCTTCAGTGAGCTTTTGAACCTTTTTTCCATTGGCTAATTCTGCTTTTGAAAGCATTCTTCTCCTCATTGGCTTTTTGAACCTCTTTTTCCAATTGAGTGAGCCTATTTTTCAAGGTGTTCTTTCCTTCAGCATTTTTTTGGGTCTCCTTTACCAAGGTATTGACCTGTTTTTTCATGCTTTTCTTGCATCTCTCTCATTTCTCTTCCCAGTTTTTCCTCCACCTGTCTAACTTGCTTTTCAAAATCCTTTTTGAGCTCTTCAAAGGCCTGAGCCCACTGGACATCAACCTGGGATGTCTGGGATACAGAGGCCCCAACCTCCACGTCTTTCCCTGATGGTAAGAATATTTCCTTGGCATCAGAATTGAAAGGTGGGAACATTTGCACCCCCTCAAAGTAGCTCCCTATAGTCTTATTTTTCTTCCCTTTTCTGGGCATTTTCCCAGCCAGTTACTTGACTTCTGAGATTCCTGTCCACCCCTGCCTAGATCTGCCCAGCTAGTGCTTGGGGTCTTAGATTCAAACAGGCTTTCCGCGGCAGGCATGGCTGCTATTCAATGTGAGCTTAAGTTCTGGTGCTCAGATGGAGGCAGGGCTGTCTCCTAGGCTCAGCTCCCTCAGGGGCTTTATGCAGAGACCTTCAGTAATGGAGCGGGTGGAAGCAGGGCTGTCTCCCAGGTTCAGTTCCCTCAGGGGCTTTATGCAGAGATATGAGCTTCTGCCTGCTGCTCAGGGAGTCCCGGGCTGCCGCCGCTGCCTCTGCCACTGCCCCTGCCTCTGCCTCTGCCTCCCCCGCTTCCTCCCGAGGGGACCCGAGCCACGGAGACACCCCGCTCCCTTCTCGGCCAGCCTAGATGTCTCTCTCACTGACCTGTAGCGTCTGTGGGTGGAGGGACCTTTGAGGCTGCCGGAAGTTCCGTCCCAAAGCCTGCTCAGATCTGCTCCTCTTGGCCCGCACGGCCAGGGCAGCTCAGGGGTGGACTCCGCTTTCCGGGGCGCGACGGACCCTGGGGACGGCTCTCCAGGGCTCTCTGGAACAGAGATCTTTTCCACTGTGTTTCTGCGCACCTTGCAGTGATCCAGAATTTGTGGGGAGTTCTTCTTGCAGGAAATATATGGGCTGTGGGTTCGGAGCTAGCATACATGAGTCTTTCTACTCCGCCATCTTGGCTCCACCCCACTTTGAAACTTTCTTGCATCGTTGTATTGCTGAGAATATCTAGATGACTTAGATATCATAGTTGATATCTCTGTGATAGATCACAGTTGATCATCATACAGTATTGCTGTTACTGTGTATGTTGTTCTCCTGGTGCTGCTTACTTCACTTTGCATCAGTTCACAGAAGGTTTTCAAGATTTTCCTGAAATTATCCTAGTCATCGTTTCTTACAGCTCAATAGTATTCCATTATGATCATATACTACAACTTATTCAGCCTCAATTGGTGGACAGCAGTACTTTTTAAAGAAAAAGCTAGTATAGCTTTCATAGGATTTTAGGATATTTTTCCTATCATAGATGGTAATTGTACCCATAGGAGCTGTTAAGGTCACCAAATGAGAGAGTATAGGAGGAAAAAAGAAGTCCTAGTAGGGTGCCATGTGGTAGACCCACAATTAGTGAACACAGCATGGTTGATGAATGAGGAGGGGATTAAGAAATTGTGATCAGATAGGAAGGAGAAGCAGGAGAGAGCAATGCTATGAAAACCCAGAGAGTATTCAGGAGGAGAGGATGGTCAAGTGTCAAATACTGCAGAGAGATCAAGCAGTATAAAGATTATGAAGATGCTGCCAGACTTGACAATTAAGGGATCATTTTAACTTTGGTGAGAGCAGTTTCCAATTGAGTGATGAGTTTGGAAGCCTTGGGTTTAGCATTTAGAAGAGAGGTAAAAAAGAGGGTAAGTGGAAGCAAAGAATATAGATGGCTTTCTTTTACTAATTTTGAGAAAAGGAAGAGAGCTATAGGATAGTTGTGAGCAGAGTTGATGTGATCTAGTAAGGGGTTTTTAATGATAGACTTAAATGAGTTTATAGCCAGCAGGAAAAGAAGAAGGAGATAAGTAGATATAATATGAGAGGAAAGAGATTTTGATAATGGCAACAATCTGTCAGAGAAAAGGGAATGAGGTCAAGGGTGTATGAAGTGAGAGGTGGGCCTTAATGAAAAGAGTAATTTTTTTTGTCAAAGACTGGAATAAAGGAGAAAGTTATGTCAAAGGATTGTCAAATGGTGGGGATAGAGAGGAAAAGAGGGAGGATTTTTTTAATGAAATATATACACACACAAAAACATATTTATACATGTACACACGTATGTATCAGGTGAGAATGTTATATGTGAAAATGGGTGGTTTAAAGAGAGAAGAAAAGTTTGAAACAGCTGTTGCAAAAAGTGAAACAGAAAACAATTGGGGAGGAGTAAAAGAATTGATTTGTTGCCGTGAGGGCCAGGTTGAAATTAGATAACATAAATTTGGTAGTAGACCCTGTCAGAATTATTGACTGTTCAGTTCAGCAGTCTGTGAATAGGAATGGAAGAGATATAGGGAAGGAGTGGTCCAGAATTGGAGCTTGGCAAAGCAGGAGCAGAGAAAGGACAAAGGATCAAAGGAGTCTAGTGGAGAAGATGGTATAATATTGAACTGGTTCACTAAGGAATGGAGATCAAGGAGAGGGTAGTCAGGGCAGGGGTGATGGTTTGCAAAGAACTCAAGGGTAGAATCATAGTGAAGACAGAGAGCACATTTAGAGAGTGTATGGTACTGGGAGAGATGAAATGACTGGAGAGTGATTGGAAAGAAGAATTTTAGAGTTCTTAATCATCCAAGTGGAGTACTTGTAGGTAATAGTAAGATCAAGGGTGTGACCATCCCTGTGTAGTAGGTCTTAGGGACTGAGTAGACAGAGGAACTATGAGGTTGGGGTATCTGTGAGATCATCATGAGATCATCAACATTTCCTAGAAGGAGAGCAGGAGCTGGGGTAAATAGAAAGACTGTGAGCCAGGCATAGCCTTGAGAAAGGAAAGAGAATGCCCTGATGGTTGACAGACAACAGCATCCCCCGCCCCCAACACACACACACACACACACACACATTTTAGTTTAGTGATAAATCTGAATAAACCTCAGAGAGGTTGGTGATTGTTGGCAGTAAAGGGAGAGTCTAGTAGTAGCCACAGGGAGCAAAGGCTATTCAAGTTTGACTAAGAGGGCATCCTTTGACTCCTCACACCCCTTCAGTCTGTAAATCCAATCATTTGCCAAGTCCTGTCCATTCTGCCTCATGTGTGGTTGTGTGTTACCTCTCAAATCCTTTCCCTTCTCCTCACTTAGATCCTAGTTCAGGCCCTCATCTCTTCCCACTTGGACCATTGAAATTGCTTTCTGATTGGTCCTTCCTCCAATCCAGCCTCCACACAGTGGAGTGTGTGATATTCCTAAACTCAGCTCTGACCCTGTCACGCTTCTGCTCCATAAACTCCAGAGGCTTCCTATTACCTTTACAATAGAATACAAATTCTTCGGTTTGACACTGAAAGCTGTGTAGAACCTGGTTCTAAACTACCATTTCAGATAAACTAATCCCTCTTCAATTCATCTTCAATCCAGATAAACCGATTTTTTTTTCCTTGTGGTTCCTCACACAAAATATTCATCTCAGTTCTCAATGCTTTTGCACAGTCTGGTGGCACAATAGATAGAGCACTGGGTCTAAAATCAGGAAAGATTTGAATTCAAATTTGATCTCAGATACTTATTAGCTTTGTGACCCTGGGCAAGGCACTTGATCACTGTCTGCCTCAGTTTCTTCATCTGTAAAATAGGATAATAGAACTTACCTCCCAGGGCTGTTGTATCCAATAAGATGTGTGTGTTCATCCTTTGTTGCCAAAGAAGACCATGCCATCAGAGAAATGATGACATTACTTGCACTTGACTTTGTTTTGAGTGAGGGAGGGCCGTGCAGGTCACCAGCCTCACTTCTCCTCCAGAGACATCTGAATCCAGCGACCAGATATTCATCAGGATGACTGGAGATGACCCAGGATGAGGCAATTGAGGTTAAGTGACTTGTGCAAGGTCACACAGTGAGTGAGTGTCAAGTATCTGAGGTGAGATTTGAACTCAGGTCCTCCTGACTCCTGCATTGGTGCTCTATCTACTGCACCACCTAGCTGCCCTGTATCAAATAAGATAAATTCTTGTAAAAGGACTTAGTACAGAGCCTGGCATACTGTGATTATTCAGACTTTTTCATAACCCCATTTGGGATTTTCTTGGCAAAAATGCTGGAGCATCATTTCCTTCTCCAGCTCATTTTTACTTATGAGGACAACAGGGTTAAGTGATTTGCCCAAGGTTACACAGCTAGTAAGTGGCTAAGGCCTGATTTGAACTCAGGGAGATGAGTCTTCCTGACCCCAGGTCCAGCACTCTAACCACTTCACCACTTAGCTCCTCCATTTTATATCGGAGGTACTTAATAAATGTTCATTTCTTCTCCACTCCCCCTCCTCCAGTGCCAGAATATACCCCTTAATCATTTCTCTTCAGTCTCAAATGCTCAGCTGAAATGTCACCTCCTCTATGAGACTTCTGACTCTCATCCCCACCATGCCACCAGATGCTAGTGATCATCTCGTAATTACCTTGCGTTTTTTTGTATACTTGTTTATGGATATAAATGTTGTCTCCCTCAGTATTATGTAATTCCTTTGGTTGCAGGTACTGCTTCAAGTCTATCTTTATGTCTCTAGTGTCTAGTCTAGCACAACCTGGCACACAATGGGTACTTAATAAATGCATATTGAGTGATTTAATGATCCAAACAAAGTTAGAGGCATTTCTTTGGGTTAAATGACCCTTTTATATGCAAATGTGTTATCTGAGAAGCATTAAGCCATTATCAACATTAGTTTGAATTAGTTTTTATAGACTGTTAGCTGCTGTCTCTGAGCAAGAACCTGAGGGAATAGAAGGGGTTGTTGGGGAAGGTGGGATGGTAAAGATGGATGGTAGTAGGGGAAAATGGTCCGAAGGAAGACCAGTCCACGTGAGCAGCATAGCGCTAGTCATGGTAGTCAAAGGTGATCCGTGGTATTGAAAAGGAAAACTTAAATTGATGTTTACTCTGTACTTTTGCCTGTTGCTGGGGTTTTCTTGGCATAGATTCTGGAGTGGTTTGCCATTTCCTTCTCCAGCTCATTTTACAGATGAAGAAACTGAGGCAAATAGGGTTGACTTACTCAGGGTCATACAGCCTAGTAAGTGTTTGAGGCCAGATTTGAACTCAGTAAGACAAGTCTTCTGACTCCAGACCCAGCACTCTAACCACTGTTACCAAGCTGCTCATAATTTTGTCTAGAGTTGATTTCTGATAACACTGGAGAGGTTAAGTGGGAATGACTAAGGTTATGAAAAGGAGTGATTTGGATAGGGTATTGGGTAAAGGGGGTGGGAGTGGGAGTACTAACGGTTTGCCTTAGGCCTTGAGTAGACTTCTCAAGTCCCTAGGAGTCTTGAAGGAGTTTCAAAGCAGACCTAAGTAACAGAGCCTCTCTCCCTGACAGGAACCAGTTAGCACTTGCTTCAGTATGGGTGTATATTTCAATGACAGATTGGGTGTGATTTTTTTGTAAACAGAGGTATTTCAAAACCAGAAGAAGAAACAGAGGCCTCGAATGAGAGGTGGGCAAGAGATACAGCTGTCAGATTCAGTGATCTTGCAGATGTGGGGAAAATAACTACCATTTCAATGGGGGTGCAGAAGGAAGGAGGAGAAGTAAAGAATGTTCAAGATAGATGGGTATTTGGCTCTGAAGAGGAAACAGACAGAGGAGTGGAGGAGCACTTCCACCTTGGAAGGAGCTCATCTGACTGTGCCACAGGGACAAACCACCACATTTTGCATATGAAAGCAGTGTCTGTCCCCGTACCAAATTAAACCAATTTGATCAAAATTTGTAATGCAGAAGAGCATAATTAAATTGAAGATTTTAATTAGGCACAATTTTGATGAAAGTTAAGGGGAGCTGGCAGGAGTACTCCTGCTGTCTATTAAAAGTAATCCTACATAGTGCCTGATGATCTTTAATGACTTCCCTGGCTCTCAGATTCATAGCTGGGTGCTAATGCCAGCTTTAGAAATTGGAACAGGGTAAGGAGATACACAGGAGAGTGTGTGTGAATGCGTATGTGTGTGCATGCAGGTTTGCATTTGTGGTTTCCTACTTTAAGGAGGACTAAGTTTTGGGGTGGGGAGGCACCCAATTATTTTCTCAACACCTGCCAAAGTGAAGTCAACAGTGATCCTCTGGATCTTTAAAATAATGAGCCCAAAAGGATGGCTCAGGTTCCCAACTGGCAGAGAGGTATCTTAATTGTTTTTCTGCTAATTACTTCTTGCCTTTCAACTCAACTGTGATTGGTGATAAAAATCTGCTGTTTTGCCTGCAACCTTTCATTGATGGGAAGGAAGCAAAGTCTTCTGGAAAAGAGATTTAGGAAGGGCTCACAGTAAATTGGTAGAGTCCTATAGCTGTGAAGGGTTGGGGGGCGGGGAGGGAAGGGTGGCAGAACCAGCCATGGCCCGCATGCCAAACAGACCTGAGCCTAGACTTCCAAGTGGAGGATGTAAATTTGTAAATAGCTTAGTACATGTCTGACTTCTCACTCATTGCTCTTTAGCAAAATGTCTACTTGGAATTTAATTAGTGAAATTAATTCAGATATATGTATATATGAATATTTAAGAAATGTAGTTATATATCAAGTATAGGAGAAAATGGTCCAAAGGAAGACCAGCCCTAGTATCAAAAGTAATTCAGGGAAAGTTTGAAAAATTAAGTGGAGTTTCTAAGAAGTCTGATCTAATCAACAACTTACTATGCTTTGGTATTAGAACATCAGTAAATTATTAATATTAGTTCAGATTTGTGATTTCATTGGTATAGAGAACTCTTACCATGGACATTCTTTCTAACAATGCTGAGGAACAGCAGTTCTGCAGCCAATAAATTGTTTTAAATCATAGGGGGCGGGGCGGAGGTCAGGATGGCACTTAGAGGATGAGTGACTTGTTTTGCATGTGTCCCTGCCTGCTCCCTATACCACACTGCTTTTCTTATATGCAAATGAATAGTTTTAAATTGTTTCAACAATGTTTCTAACTAGTTTAAACATCTCTCCTCTTCCCCAAGTTCATTTATATAATTTACTTGTTTAGTAAGCCTCTCACTGCCCCACCTTCCCCCACCCCCAACCCTGCATAATGCAAAGGCAAACCAGTGTGGCCATAGTTTCACTAAATCTCAGTTTATGAGGTTTAGCTTAGACACATGTAATCACTTTCTCTATTCATTATGGGATCCTTCCTGAGGATCTGAAAAAGTACTGCAAAGATAACAATGACACAATGAACAAGGAGATAGAGAGACAGATTGAGTCAGACAGGAAGTAACAGAGCATTAGCTATCTCTCCATATTATATATATATATATGTGTGTGTGTGTGTATGTATAGTAATATAACTATATATACTATATAGAATTCTATATAGTCAGACACATGTAAACATATGTATATACTTATATACACAGAAACTTATATACATATATTCATACACAGGTATACATATATACACACACATACAAACATAAATGTGTATATCCAACTTGCCCTTCAGTATCTCAGAAAACCTTGGGGATCTGAAAGATTATAGACAGTCACTCACCAAAGTTCAGTCTCAAATCTTCCCTAGAAACTTCAAACCAATAGTCAATCGTAATAGATTTCTTCACTCACTGTTTTAAGATCTAAACTAATATGAGGTGAGAAGCAAGTCATTTCTTAGAAATTCCATAAATCTAGCATTTTGTATCCAAATTACTATAAAAAACAAACTTTTGCAGCTAATAATAGAAGACAAGGAGAAGGTGTGCCTTGTGAATCTCAGTGTCCTTACCTCTGACTCAAGGGCATGCAAATGTATTTTAAGAAATGATCAGGCATCTCCATTACAGCAAGAAGAAGCGAGTTGGGGGCTACAAACATATGCTGAAGAACGATGGGAACTGCTAGCATCAATTCTTTTTTGAGGACGTCATCGTGATAAATACCTGTCTTCTCTGGTGGCCCAGCAGTCAATAAGCCCCCGGTACCCTGCTTATTTATTATTTACCACCACTCAAAGTCCTATCCCTGGCTAATCCTGCTCACTTTTCCCTTATGATGGCCTGGCTTTGGGATGTTAAACACCATCCGCCACCCCCCACCACCTCTGAATCCAGCCCGTTCACCTGGTTTGATCTGCAGCTACATCTTTGGCCATTAGCTTTTTCACCTTTCCTCATCCAGACCCTTGTTTCTGTCTTTCACTCTTGACATCTGCCTTGGCTTTTACTGTGGGCCCTACCTCAGAATGGTAGATAACAAGAATATGGCTACCTCAAAGGTCACAACTTGAATGCAGGTTTACCTATTATAGTCCTCTCTAATCATAGAGAACCCTCTCAGACCAGAGAGGTGGCTCTTGGGAAGAGGTCACAATCTCTCATCCCCAAAAAACAAACAAACCCCAAAAAACACAAGGAAAATAAAAAAAATAAAAAAAAACACAAGGAAAATACCTAGGTAGCTCCTGACTAGATTTATTTCGAGACAAGGCAGAGTTGGTGGCTAGCACAGTCAGAAACATCTTGTTACTACTTTTTAAACTCAGCACATCAATATTTATTTGACTGGCAGTGTATTGGATGCTGGACTAAGATATGGAAACCAGTGTGGGAAAAAACTGCATGAACTATATTGAGAAAATAGGTTTGAAATATCAAATTGACTCCTCCACTCTCCATTTACTCCCACCCTCTGCCATTATTGCTGGGTAAAGGCTAGTAGCCTTTGGCGTTAGTTGCAGATGGAAAGCAGAGAGCTACACAAGAAATAATCAGACACAGAGGCAAACAATACAGATGTAGCTTTTTTCCCAGCAATTCTCTGAGTGTCATACCACGCTGTTGGAAGCAATGGATACAAGACAGACCTGTACGTCAGAAACAAGAAAGCCAAGGCAAAGACTAGAACAGAATCAGACCAGCAGTTAAGAACCAGGGAGCAAACAGAAGCTAGAGGAAGTAGCAAGAAAAGCAGAATGATATACGGAGCAGAAATAAGAAGGGGAAATCATATAATCTGAATTGAAAGGACCCTCAATGGCCATCTGCTCCAAACTGTGCCAGTGTAGAAATCCCCACTATAACACCCGTGAGAAGTGGTTATTCATGCTTCACTTGAAAAATTTAATGGAGATGTGATGGAGGGGAATTTGGTGTTTCTAAAGGCAGCACTTTTAGACAGCTTTAATTGTAAACAGGTTTTGTATTTATGTAAGGTCAATATCTTACTCTCTGCAACTGTCTGGGTTTGTTAGCTCTTATTTAGGTTACTGCTACTGAAAGTAACGAGGAGACTCGGATGCTTTTCCACATCCTTCACAGCTGCTTGTGTCTTCCCCCACAAAATTCCCTTCTATTCATTATATACATACACACACATAGACATATAGACATGCATATGCACATTGGCACACACATGTATACATACATATAATACATACACATATGTATGCATGCACACGTGTATATACATGTATAGATACATATATAGACATGCATACATATATGCACATATATACACATACATACACATACACATATTCTGGAGCTGCTTGTTTATGTACATGTTGTCTCCCCTGTTAGAATAAAAGCTTCTTGAAGCCAAGTACTATTTCTCTTCTCTTTGGAATCCCTGGGATTTAGCATACTCTCTGACACATGGCAGGTGTTTAATAATGCTTTTTGATCAATCAACTCACCTTCAAATCCAGAGTACTCATTAGGGACCTGAAAAGATAATTGTATACATAGAATTAGCATACTATTTGTGCGGTGCTGGAAAGATAGCAACTAAAAAGGAACCAATAGTAAAACAGCTCTACAGCATTTGTGGCCTCTGTGATACTAAGAAATTATCAATACAAAGAGGTTTACAGCAGCCTATATACTATTAAAAAAAAAGGTGAATCATGAAGTATTGTAAAGGTGAGTGCTTTTGTGTCTGTGCTGATGGATGATTCTCCCTCTCTCGTGCTCTCTCTCTCTCTTTTTCTTTCCTTTCTCCTCTCTCTTTTCTCCCTTTTCCCTTTCTTTGGTACTGTTTCTCATTTTCTGTGTGTGTATGTGTGTCTTTTTTGTCTCTCTGTGTCTCATTGTCCATCTGTCTCTGTCTCGCTCTCCCTCTCTCCCCTCTCCCATCTTCCCCACCCCCAATCATTCTTATGTGAAGAATGTATTAGAAGAGGCTAAAGGGGAAACAGGGCACTATTGGTGGAGCTGTGAATTGGTTCAAACCATTCTGGAAAGTAATTTGGAACCTGGTCTTAAGGTCACTAAACTGTACATATTCTTCCACTACTTACACCACAATTAGGTCTATACCCCAAAGAGATCAAACAAATAGGAAATGGACTTTTATAGTAACTTTTTCATGGTAGCCCAAAACTGGAAATTAAGGAGTTGTCCATTCATGTCCAATTCTTCACGATGCCATGGACCATAGTACACCAGTACTGTTGATATGACTGTCTAGGCAAAGACAGTGGAGGAATTTGCCATTTCCTTCTCCAGTGGATTAAGGCAAACAGAGGAGAAGCTAGTAAGAGACTGAGGTCACATTTGAACTCAAGTCTTCTTGACTCTAGGCCCAGCACTCTATCCACTGAGTCATCTTAGCTGCCCTACTATTAGGAATGCCTAAACAAATTGTGATACATGAATATAATGGAATACTATATTATTGTGCCATAAAAAATGATGAAATGGGCTCTTTCAGAGGAAACTTGGAATAATTTTATAAACTGATGCAGACAAAAATGAACAGAACTGGAGAACAATGCATAATAATAATGTTATAGAGAAAAAAAACACTTTGAAAGGCTTTAGAACTGACTAATGTAATGATATACCTTGAGTCTGAAAGTATGAAGATCAAGCCCACCACTCCCTTCCTGTCAGAGATATGATGAATTTAAAATGTAATAAAGGACATAAAATCTCAGCTGTGAGTGTATGAATGTGTTTGGTTGGACTATTTATCTGTGAATTCAGGCTTTCTGTTTTGTTTTCGTTCATTGGGGACATGCTAGGGGAAGAGATAGATTTAGAAAAGGAAAAAAACATAAGGAATGACTCTCTGGAAGAGGAGGTAAAGGATGAGAGGGAAAATGTAAGTGATGCAAAAAGAGAACATATCAATAAAATTTTATTTTAAAAAAAGGTTTGGGGTGACTGGGCATTTATACAGAGTCATCCCAAGAGATTTACTTTGTGATGGCTTAGGATTCAAGGCCAGATCAATTCATCATTAGAGGTCTTAGGTTCCACAGTAATTCTGAATGACAAACCTCAGACTACAACAATGCTAGTTCTACCTTTATGAGGTCATCCACGGATACGAGAACATGGACACAAGACTACAACAGTGCTAGTTCTACCTTTATGAGGTCATCCACGGGTACGAGAACATGGATACAAGACTACAACAGTGCTAGTTCTACCTTTATGAGGTCATCCACGGATACGAGAACATGGACACAAGACTACAACAGTGCTAGTTCTACCTTTATGAGGTCATCCACGGATACGAGAACATGGACACAAGACTACAACAGTGCTAGTTCTACCTTTACTGAGATCATCCACGGGTATGAGAACATGGACACAAGACGACACCAGTGCTAGTTCTACCTTTATGAGGTCATCCACGGGTACGAGAACATGGATACAAGACTACAACACTGCTAGTTCTACCTTTACTGAGATCATCCACGGACACGAGAACATGGATACAAGACTACAACAGTGCTAGTTCTACCTTTATGAGGTCATCCACGGATACGAGAACATGGACACAAGACTACAACAGTGCTAGTTCTACCTTTATGAGGTCATCCACGGGTACGAGAACATGGATACAAGACTACACCAGTGCTAGTTCTACCTTTACGAGGTCATCCACGGATAGGAGAACATGGATACAAGACTACAACAGTGCTAGTTCTACCTTTATGAGGTCATCCACGGATACGAGAACATGGACACAAGACTACAACAGTGCTAGTTCTACCTTTATGAGGTCATCCACGGACACGAGAACATGGATACAAGACTACAACAGTGCTAGTTCTACCTTTATGAGATCATCCACGGACACGAGAACATGGATACAAGACTACACCAGTGCTAGTTCTACCTTTATGAGGTCATCCACGGATACGAGAACATGGATACAAGACCACAACAGTGCTAGTTCTACCTTTATGAGGTCATCCACGGGTACGAGAACATGGATACAAGACCACAACAGTGCTAGTTCTACCTTTACTGAGATCATCCACGGACACGAGAACATGGATACAAGACCACAACAGTGCTAGTTCTACCTTTATGAGGTCATCCACGGACACGAGAACATGGATACAAGTCTACAACAGTGCTAGTTCTACCTTTATGAGGTCATCCACGGATACGAGAACATGGATACAAGTCTACAACAGTGCTAGTTCTACCTTTATGAGGTCATCCACGGATACGAGAACATGGACACAAGACTACAACAGTGCTAGTTCTACCTTTATGAGGTCATCCACGGATAGGAGAACATGGACACAAGACTACAACAGTGCTAGTTCTACCTTTATGAGGTCATCCACGGATACGAGAACATGGACACAAGACTACAACAGTGCTAGTTCTACCTTTATGAGGTCATCCACGGGTACGAGAACATGGACACAAGACTACAACAGTGCTAGTTCTACCTTTACTGAGATCATCCACGGACACGAGAACATGGATACAAGACCACAACAGTGCTAGTTCTACCTTTACTGAGATCATCCACGGACACGAGAACATGGATACAAGACTACAACAGTGCTAGTTCTACCTTTATGAGGTCATCCACGGATACGAGACCATGGATACAAGACTACAACAGTGCTAGTTCTACCTTTATGAGGTCATCCACGGATATGAGAACATGGACACAAGACTACACCAGTGCTAGTTCTACTTTTACTGAGATCATCCACGGATACGAGAACATGGACACAAGACTACAACAGTGCTAGTTCTACCTTTATGAGGTCATCCACGGATACGAGAACATGGACACAAGACTACAACAGTGCTAGTTCTACCTTTATGAGGTCATCCACGGATACGAGAACATGGATCCACGACTACACCAGTGCTAGTTCTACCTTTATGAGGTCATCCACGGACACGAGAACATGGATACAAGACTACACCAGTGCTAGTTCTACCTTTATGAGGTCATCCACGGGTACGAGAACATGGATACAAGACCACAACAGTGCTAGTTCTACCTTTACTGAGATCATCCACGGACACGAGAACATGGATACAAGACTACAACAGTGCTAGTTCTACCTTTATGAGGTCATCCACGGATACGAGAACATGGATCCACGACTACACCAGTGCTAGTTCTACCTTTATGAGGTCATCCACGGACACGAGAACATGGATACAAGACTACACCAGTGCTAGTTCTACCTTTATGAGGTCATCCACGGACACGAGAACATGGATACAAGACCACAACAGTGCTAGTTCTACCTTTACTGAGATCATCCACGGACACGAGAACATGGATACAAGACTACAACAGTGCTAGTTCTACCTTTATGAGGTCATCCACGGGTACGAGAACATCGATACAAGACTACAACAGTGCTAGTTCTACCTTTATGATGTCATCCACGGACACGAGAACATGGATACAAGTCTACAACAGTGCTAGTTCTACCTTTATGAGGTCATCCACGGACACGAGAACATGGACACAAGTCTACAACAGTGCTAGTTCTACCTTTATGAGGTCATCCACGGATACGAGAACATGGACACAAGACTACAACAGTGCTAGTTCTACCTTTATGAGGTCATCCACGGACACGAGAACATGGATACAAGTCTACAACAGTGCTAGTTCTACCTTTATGAGGTCATCCACGGACACGAGAACATGGACACAAGTCTACAACAGTGCTAGTTCTACCTTTATGAGGTCATCCACGGATACGAGAACATGGATACAAGTCTACAACAGTGCTAGTTCTACCTTTATGAGGTCATCCACGGATACGAGAACATGGATACAAGTCTACAACAGTGCTAGTTCTACCTTTATGAGGTCATCCACGGATACGAGAACATGGACACAAGACTACAACAGTGCTAGTTCTACCTTTATGAGGTCATCCACGGATAGGAGAACATGGACACAAGACTACAACAGTGCTAGTTCTACCTTTATGAGGTCATCCACGGATACGAGAACATGGACACAAGACTACAACAGTGCTAGTTCTACCTTTATGAGGTCATCCACGGGTACGAGAACATGGACACAAGACTACAACAGTGCTAGTTCTACCTTTACTGAGATCATCCACGGACACGAGAACATGGATACAAGACCACAACAGTGCTAGTTCTACCTTTACTGAGATCATCCACGGACACGAGAACATGGATACAAGACTACAACAGTGCTAGTTCTACCTTTATGAGGTCATCCACGGATACGAGAACATGGATACAAGACTACAACAGTGCTAGTTCTACCTTTATGAGGTCATCCACGGATACGAGAACATGGATACAAGACTACAACGGTGCTAGTTCTACCTTTATGAGGTCATCCACGGATATGAGAACATGGATACAAGACTACACCAGTGCTAGTTCTACCTTTATGAGGTCATCCACGGGTACGAGAACATGGATACAAGACCACAGCAGTGCTAGTTCTACCTTTACTGAGATCATCCACGGACACGAGAACATGGATACAAGACTACAACAGTGCTAGTTCTACCTTTACTGAGATCATCCACGGACACGAGAACATGGACACAAGACTACAACAGTGCTAGTTCTACCTTTATGAGGTCATCCACGGATATGAGAACATGGATACAAGACTACACCAGTGCTAGTTCTACTTTTACTGAGATCATCCACGGATACGAGAACATGGACACAAGACTACAACAGTGCTAGTTCTACCTTTATGAGGTCATCCACGGATACGAGAACATGGACACAAGACTACAACAGTGCTAGTTCTACCTTTATGAGGTCATCCACGGACACGAGAACATGGACACAAGACTACAACAGTGCTAGTTCTACCTTTATGAGGTCAACCACGGATACGAGAACATGGACACAAGACTACAACAGTGCTAGTTCTACCTTTATGAGGTCATCCACGGACACGAGAACATGGACACAAGACTACAACAGTGCTAGTTCTACCTTTACTGAGATCATCCACGGATACGAGAACATGGACACAAGACTACAACAGTGCTAGTTCTACCTTTATGAGGTCATCCACGGATACGAGAACATGGATACAAGACTACACCAGTGCTAGTTCTACTTTTACTGAGATCATCCACGGATACGAGAACATGGATACAGGACTACAACAGTGCTAGTTCTACCTTTATGAGGTCATCCACGGATACGAGAACATGGATTCAAGACTACAACAGTGCTAGTTCTACCTTTATGAGGTCATCCACGGACACGAGAACATGGACACAAGACTAAAACAGTGCTAGTTCTACCTTTATGAGGTCATCCACGGACACGAGGACATGGATACAAGACTACAACAGTGCTAGTTCTACCTTTATGAGGTCATCCACGGATACGAGAACATGGACACAAGACTACAACAGTGCTAGTTCTACCTTTATGAGGTCATCCACGGACACGAGAACATGGACACAAGACTACAACAGTGCTAGTTCTACCTTTATGAGGTCATCCACGGATACGAGAACATGGATACAAGACTACACCAGTGCTAGTTCTACCTTTATGAGGTCATCCACGGATATGAGAACATGGATACAAGACTACACCAGTGCTAGTTCTACTTTTACTGAGATCATCCACGGATACGAGAACATGGACACAAGACTACAACAGTGCTAGTTCTACCTTTATGAGGTCATCCACGGATACGAGAACATGGACACAAGACTACAACAGTGCTAGTTCTACCTTTATGAGGTCATCCACGGACACGAGAACATGGACACAAGACTACAACAGTGCTAGTTCTACCTTTATGAGGTCATCCACGGATACGAGAACATGGATACAAGACTACACCAGTGCTAGTTCTACCTTTATGAGGTCATCCACGGATACGAGAACATCGATAGAAGACTACAACAGTGCTAGTTCTACCTTTACTGAGTTCATCCATGGATACAAAAACATTATGGATCCATGATCCATAATCATGAAGTTCCAGTCAGACATATTATCAGCAGACTTAGTCCCCTTTGCTCTCCTAATCCCTCATCCTGGATTCCGGTGGCAGTCACCCATATGAAGAGTGAGGGTCTAACTAGGTTAGAAGAGTGATGATCCCCTCTGTTATATCATGCTTTTATTCCCACAAATAGGATCTGTATGACTTGGAAGTTTAGCACCCCTGGAGCCTCCCCTTCCCCTATTTTATATCTCCCTTTTCCCCCCTCGTTATTTTTTTGTTATACTCCTGCCTAGAGGTATTCCCTTATCATGATTCTATATAAACAATGACTATTTAACTGTAGTTAGAACAGGACCCAGCCAAATCTTGTTAGATAGCATCCTACAATCCAATGATTCCTGTCTGAACATCTTCCACATGTACTTTGGAACTAAATTTTATAGCCTTCCTCTAGTCTATGGGAGCACACAGCTGGTCCTTTCCAGCATGTTTTACATTGACAGACAGAGTTCACTTCTGTTGTTGTTATGATGTCCTTTTTCTAAGAGGATCAATGACATCACAGGTGATGACTGGTGTGTGAATTAGATTTAATTGAGGCCGAGTTGCTCAAAGATGTCAGCCTCACTCTTTCTTCCAGATCCTAATCAGACGACTCACCGAATTTTGGTAGGTAAGTCTTGGCCAGTCAGTTGGGGGAGGTGCAGATGGAGGTGGGGGTGGGGTAAGCTACTGGGTAGAGTTCCCCAAATGACCAAATTGATAATCTAAATGTCACAAGCATCGTAGGAATAGAATGTATGTGATAAGCATTAAGATGCTTGTCATGCATATTCCATATGCTATAAAACCTACTTTCCACTGTTCCAGGCTTAACATCCCTAGTTTTCTCCACCATCCTTAGATGTTATAGTCTCAAATCTTTTCCCCATCCTAATTGTGTACCTGGACACCTATCGACAGAATGTACTTTGGACATTTTCCAGTTTGCCAATGCCTTTCTAAAAACATATGGTCCTTCCAATACTACAGAGTGAGAGGAAAGCAGCATAAGGAGCCCGAAGATGAAAGCTAATGCAGGATAAATATCAGATTGCAGATAACCTGAAATATCATTAATCCATTTAAAAATACTAGACGATCCATTATTTTAATTTTAAACAAAATTAATGGAGTAATACTAGGAATATGGAGATCTGAGTTTTTCAATTGAATCGATCATTAACTCATTTGCCTTTCAGCAAATTAGTTTACCTCTTTGGACCTCAGTTTTCTCAACTATAAAATGATTGAATTAAAATTAGTTCTCGTCCAGTTTTAATGCTCTTTGGTCTGTAGTTTGTCTTATTCTCTTCTGCCATCTTCTTTTTCGCTCACATGTGCCTGGAATGTCCTTTTGCCATATTTGCCTTACAAGGTCCAGTTCTGATGCCACCTCCTCCAAGAAGTCTTTGCTAATCCTTCCACCTGAAATCAATTTCTCCCTCTGAAGAATAGTCAAAGTACTCTGCCTGTACCCTTTCTAGGCATTTTTATTTTACTTTGTATTATAGCCTTGGTGTATGTGTTGGGGAAGCTAGGAGACACAGCAGCTACCACACAGGGCTTTGATTCAGGAAGACTCATCTTCCTGAGTTCAAATCTGACCTCTGACACTTACTAGGTGCATGACCCAGGGGCAAGTCACTTAAAAAAATCATTTGCCTCAGTTTCCTCATCTGTAAAATGAGATGGAGAAGGAAATGGCACAGCATTCTAGTTTCTTTGCCAAGAAAACCCCAAATGGGGTCACAAGAGAGTTGGACACAACTGAACAAAAAATTTCTCTCCTTTAGATTACAAACTTCTTGACTATAGGGAATATGTCTTATTTATCTTTTATATCTATTCATCCTCATACCTGGAACAGTGTATTGTTAATAGTGAGTGTTTAACAAATGTTTATTGAGCTTAACAGAATTGAATTATATTAATTATTGGAAAGAAGAAGCATTCCATGTTTCAAAGTTTGTGAACAGTGGAGGATAAAGTAAATTGCTGTTTTTATTTATTTCCAGTTGCAAAAACCTGTAAACAAAATTTGTTCCCAATGATTAGGGGATGGTTGAACTAATGGTAACAATGAACTGTAAGAGAAGGAAAGATGATTGTGAAGAATTTGTCAAAATGGAGAAAGCTTTGCATAAATTGATATAGAGTCAAAAGGAAAAAAATACACAATGACTGCAAAATTGTTAGTGAATATTGTACTGAAAAGCATGATAAAACACAGGTCAGTCCAAGAGGCTTAGTTGATACCAAGCTATTAAAGTTAAAGCAGAATATGCTTCTTCTTTGCTAAGAATCAATAAGCTACAAAAGTAGAAAGTGACATCGACGGTCATTGACTATCATTCTTATAGGCAGTTTTACGCTATTCTTTTCCTGGAATGTGGAATTTGAGGGTGAAGGTGGATATAATTTGGATATTTGTTGAGAAGTGTCCATTGGGTCAAAACAAAATGAATCAATTCTAAATGCTTTGTTTTCTTTTAAATAAAGAAAGTTGTCATTGTACTGTAATGACCTCAGAACTTTTAAAAACTGTTCAAAGATAGAAGGGAGGGCAGATTGGGTGAAGGGAGTAATCAGAATGCACAGTGCTTTGGAGTGGGGGAGGAGAAAGCTGGGGAGAAAATTTAGAACTCAAAATTTTGTGGAAATGAATGTTAAAACTAAAAATAAATAAATAAACATATAAAAAAACTATTCAAGGGGCAGAGTCAAGATGGCAGAGAGAAGCCAGGAAGTTGCCTGAGCTCTCCCCAGTTTTCCTCAGAAACAACATTAAATCGAACCTCTAAATGAATTTTGGAGTGAAAGAATCCACAAAAAGACAGAGTGAAACAATTTTCCAGAATCAAATAACTTAAAAGGACTTCAGGAAAGATCTATCTCACTTGGGTAAAAGGGGAGCACAGCCCAACACAGATGGTATCTAGACAAGCAAGCAGGAGACTCTTGGCCACAGTGCAAATCAACTGGCTCAGCAGGCTAGTGGCACAGCAGGCTAGCTGTGAAGCCTCCAGACATAGAGCAGAAGGCAAACTGACAGCCCTGGAACCCCAGCACAACATGCACAACTAGGTAATGCCACCCCAGTGCAGTGGGTGAAGTATGAACCCCAAAAGCCCCAGTGTAGAAAACTAGTGACCAGGCTCCTGGCCCCCAAAAAAAGAAGCTTGGCAAGGTAACACCCGAGCAGAGTTCAACTTTGAAAGTCATAAAATAGGCTACAAAAATCCCCAAAAAAACAAAAAACAGAAAAGAGCCCTGACCATAGAAAGCTACTAGGGCAACAGGGAAGATCAAAGCACAAACTCAGAAGAGGACAATGTCAAAATACCTTCATTCAAAGTCTCAAAGGGGAATATGAATTGATCTCAAGCCCAAAAAGCCTTCTTGGAAGAGCTCAAAAAGGATTTAAAAAATCAATTAAGAGAAGTAGAAGAGAAATTAGAAAGAGAAATGAGAATTATTCAAGAGAAATCAATGACTTGGAAAAGGAAGGACAAAAATTGATCAAAGAATATAGGTTCTTAAAAAGTGGAAATGGGTAAATGGAAAAAAATCCATTGAAGAGAACAACTCCTTAAAAAGTAGAATTGATCAAATGGAAATGGAAGTAGAAAAGCTAACTGAAGAAAATAATTCCTTAAAAATTAGAATTGGGCAAGTAGAGGCTAATGACTCTATGAGATATCAAGAATCAGTCAAACAAAAACAAAAGAATGGAAGAAAACATAAAATATCTCATTGGAAAAACAGCTGATCTGGAAAATAGATATAGGAGAGATATTTTAAGAATTATTGGACTACCTGAAAGCCATGATTTAAAAAAAAAACAGGGCATGGATACCATCATTCAAGAAATTATCAAGGAAAATTTCCCTGATGTCCTACCATCAGAGGGTAAAATAGTCACTGAAATAATCCATTGATCATCTCCTCAAAGGGATGCCAAAATGAAAACTCTATCTAAATTCCAGAATTAGCAAGTCAAGGAGAAGATACTGCAAGGGGCCAGAAAGAAACAGTTCAAATATCAAGGAGTCGCAGTCAGGATTACACAGGACATTACATTAAAAGATCAGAGGGCTTAGAATATAATATTCCAGGAGGCAAAGGACCTTGGATTACAATCAAGAATCAAATACTCAAAAAAAAAAATGAGCATAATCTTTCAGGGGAAAAGATGGAAAATCAGTGAAATAGGGGATTTAATAGCTTTCCTGAAGAAAAGACCAGAGCTGAACAGAAATTCAATCTTCAAATGTAATACTCAAAAGAAGCATTACAAGGTAAACAGGAAAGAAAAAACTTTCATAAGGTTAAACTCTTTACATCCATACACAGGAAGATACTTGTAACTCTTGAGAACTGAGGGCATGGACATAAGTTGACTTTGATGTGATGATATAAAAAAATTAAGGCATAAAAAAGGGATTATATTGAGAGAAGAAAAAAGGGGGAGGCAGAATAGGTTAAATTACATCACTTGAAGAGGCACAGAAGACCTATTACAGTACAGGGAAACAAGGGATGGGGTGGGTATTTGAACCTTACTCTCTTTCAGATTTGGCTGAAAAAGTGAATAATATGCACACTCAGGTATACAAAATTTATCTTACTCTTTAGGAAGTAGGAGTTTAAAGGGAAAAGAAAAGGGGAAAGGAGGGGTTGATAGAATGGAAGGCAGATTGAGAGAATTAGTGGCCAGAAGCAAAGCACTTGTGAGCAGGGATAGGGTGAAAGGAGAGAGAAAAATATAAATGGGGGAGTGGGGGGGAATAGAATGGAGGGAAATGCACAGTTAGTAATCATAACTGTGAATGGGATCAACTCTCATAAAAACAGAGTGAATAACAGAGCTGATTAAAAACGATAATCCTACAATATGTTCTTTGCAAGAAACATATTTGATGTAAAGAGATTCACATAAAGTAAAAGTAAGGGGCTGGGACAGGGTATAGTTCACTTCAGGTAATGTAAAAAATAAAGCAGGGCTATCAATCCTGATCTCAGACAAAGCAGAAGCAAAAAATAGATCTAATTTTAAAACATAAGGAAGGAAAATACATTTTGCTGAAAGGTACCATAGACAATGAAGTAATATCAATACTAAATACATATGCGTCAAGTGGCATAGCATTAAAATTCTTAGAGGAGAATTTAAGAGAGTTACATGAAGAAACAGATGTGATGCCATACTAGTGGGAGAACTTAAACTCCCCCTCCCAGAACTAGATAAATTTAACTACAAAATAAACAAGAAAGAAGTTAAGGAAGTGAATAGAATTTTAGAAAAGTTAGATATGACAGATTTCTGGAGAAAATTGAATGGGGATAGAAAGGAATATACCTTTTTCTCAGCAGTCCATGGCATCTATGCAAAAAATGACCAAGTATTGGGGCATAAAAACCTCACAATCAAATGCAGAAAGGGAGAGATATCAAATCCTTCCCTTTCAGATCTTGATGCAATAAAAATTACATATAATGAAGAGCTGTAGAAGGATAGACAAAAGATTAATTAGAAAATAAATTATCTAATTCTAAAATGTGTGTGTGTGTGTTTGTCCTTCATTGCCTAAGAAGACCACAACATCAGAAAAATGATGACATGACTTGCATTTGACCTTGTTTTCAGTGAGGGAGGTCTGTGCAGGTCACCAGCCTCACTTCTCCTCCAGAGCCATCTGAATCCAGTGACCAGATATTCATCAGGAAGACTGGAGATGACCCAGGATGAGGCAAATTGGGGTTAAGTGATTTGCCCAAGGTCACACAATTAGTGAGTATCAAGTGTCTAAGGTGAGATTTGAACTCAGGTCCTCTTGACTACTGCACTGGTGCTCTATCCACTGCACCATCTAGCTGCCCCTAATCCTAAAGAATAACTGTGTCAAACAGCAAATCATTAGAACAATCAATAATTTCATCAAAGAGAATGACAACAATGAGACAATATACCCAAATTTATGGGATGCAGCCAAAGCTGTTCTTGAGGATATTTCATGTCTCTAAATTCATACATGAATAAAATAGAGAAAGAGGAGTTCAATTAATTGAGCATGCAACTAAGAAAGCTAGAAAAAAACAAATTAAAAATCCTCAAATGCCAAATTAGAAATTGAAATCAAAAGAGAGATTCATAAAATTTAAAGTAAGAATATTATTGAGCTAATAAATAAAATTAAGATTATGAATAAAACAGTAAAATAGACAAACCTTTGGTTAATTTGATTTTAAAAAAGAAAGAAAACCAAATTGCCAGTAAAAAATGAAAAGAGTAAAATCATTACCAATGAACAGGAAATTAAAGCAATAATTTGGAGCTATTTTGTGCAAATGTATACCAATAAATTTGATAATCTAAGTGAAATTGATGAATATTTACAAAGATATAAATTACCCAGATTAATAGAAGAGAAAATTACACATTTAAATAACCACATTTTATTGTTTTTTGCAAATAGTTTTTAATTTTGTCCAGTTTCATGTAAAGATACTTTTCAACGTTCATTTTTATAAGCATTTGAGACTCAAATTTTTTCTCCCTCCCTCCACTTCAGTCCTCTTCCCCAAAACAGCAAGCAATATGATAGAGATCGTGCAGTCAGACAAGCATATTTCCACATTAGTCATATTGTAAAAAAAATAGAACAAAAGGGAAAAGCCACAAAAAAAAGAAAAAAATTGTATGCTTCAATCTGCATTCAGTTTCCATGGTTCTTTCTCTGGATTTGGATAGCTTTTTCCATCATGAGTATTTTGGAATTAATTTGGATCATTGTATTGCTGAAAATAGCTAAGGAGTCGATCATCACAAAATGTTGCTGTTATTGTATACAGTGTTTTCCTGGTTTAGCTCACTTTACTCAGCATCAATTCTAAGTTTTTCAATATTTTTCCGAAATTTGCCTAACTTGTGCTTTGTGCACTTCCCTGATCCCTTTCGAAAATCATAAGTAAATAAATTTAGGTAGAATTGTCATTTTTATTATATTAGCTCCGTCTACCCATGAGCAATTGATATTTTTCCATTTGTTTAAATCTGTCTTTCTTTGTGTGAGAACTGCTTTGCAATTATGTTCATAGAGTTCCTGGGTTTATCTTGGCAGGTAGACTCCCAAATATTTTATATTGTCTACAGTGATTTTAAATGGAATTTCTCTATCTATTGCTGTGGGATTTGTTGGTAATATATAGAAATACTGGTGATTTATATGGGCTTATTTTATAAACTGCAACTTTGCTAAAGTTGTTAATTATTTCAATGAGTTTTTTAGTTTATTCTCTATAGTTTTCTAAGCATACATCATATCATCTGCTAAGAGTGATATTGTTTGTTCATCATCTAGTCTAATTCCTTCAATTTCTTTTTCTTCTCCTATTAGTAAATAATAGTAGTGATAATGGATATCCTTGTTTCAACCTTGATTTTATTGGAATGGTTGCTTTATTTTGTCAAAAGATTTTTTCCACATCTTTTGAGATAATCATGATTTCTGTTAGTTTTGTTATTGATATGGTCAGTTATGTTGATAGCTTTCCTAATATTGAGCCAGCCCTGCATTCCTGATATAAATTCCACTTGGCCATAGTGTATTATCCTTTTGATAAGTTGTTATAATCTCTTGGTTAATATTTTATTTAAAATTTTTGCATTAGGGAAATTGGTCTATAATTTTCTTTCTCTGTTTTGGCTTTTTCTGCTTGAGGTAACCATATCATATTTGTATCATAAAAAGAATTTAGTAGGACTCCAGCTATTTTTTCAAATAGTTTATATAACACTAGAATTAATTGTTCTTTAGATGTTTGGTAGAATTCACTTGTAAATACACCTGGCCATGGAGATTTTTTCTTAGGCAGTTCATTGATGGCTTGCTCAGTTTCTTTTTCTAAAATGAGGTTATTACTAGATGAGAAAATAGTAATTCAGTGTCATATCAATCAAACAACCAAAATTTATTTTATAGAGCTAGAAAAATAGTAACAAAATTAATCTGGAAGAACAAGATGTCAAGAATATCAAGGGAATTAATGTGGGAAAATGCAAAGGAAGGTATCATAGCTGTACCAGATCAAAAACTATATAATGTGTCAATCATCAAAACTCTTTGATACTGGCTAAGAAACAGAGTGATACATCAGTGGAATAGGTTAGATACACAAGATATAGTAATCAATGATTATAGTAATCTACTGTTTGAAAAACCCGAAGACTTCAGCTTCTGGGATAAGAATTCACTTTTTGTTAAAAAAAAAAAAATTCTGGTTTAACTACAAATTAGTCTGGGAGAAACTAGGCATAGACCAGCATCTTACACAACATCTTCTTTAATCCAGCAGTACCACTAGGGAAAAGACCTACATGTACAAAAATACAAAAATATTTATAGCAACTTCTTGTGGTGGCAAAGAATTGGAAGTTGAGGGGATGCCCTGGCTAAACAAGTTGATGCATATGAATGTCAGAAAATATTGAGCTATATGAAAGGATGAGCAGGCAGATTTCAGAAAAACTTGGAAAAACTCAGTTGATGCTGAGTGATGTAAAGTGAGTGATACTGAGAGAACTATGAAGAACTTAGCTCTTCTTAGCAATACAATAATCCAAGATAAATTCCAAAACACTCATGATGAAAAATGCTATCCCATCAAGAGGAAGACTATGGAGTCTGGATGCAGATTGGAGTATACTATTTTTGCCTTGTTTTTGTTTTTTCTTTCTCATAGTTTTTTTCTTTTCTTCCAGTTCTTCTTTCATACTGTGACTAATATGGAAATATATTTAACATGATTGTACATTTAAAACCTGTATCAAATTACTTGCTGTCTTGGAGAGGTATGAGGGAAGAGAAGGAAGGAGGGAGAAAAATTTGAAGCTCAAAAATCTTACAAAAATGAATGTTGAAAACTATATTTACATGTAATTGGAAAAAATAAAATACTATTAAGTTGGGGGACTGAGGGGTGGGGAAGCCAATGAATGGGAGTGGAATTGGCCTTCATTTAACTTTAGAAGTTGGTATTGTTGTTTAGTCACGTCCAACTCTATCTGACCCCATGGACATTGTCCATGGAGTTTTTCTGGCAAAGACACTTGAGTGGTTTACCATTTCCTTCTCTAGTGTGTCCCATTTTACAGATAAGGAACTGAGGCAAATAGGGATCAAGTGACTTGCCTTGGATCACACAGGTAGTAAGTATCTGAGGCTAGATTTGAATTCAAATCTTCTGGACTCTAGGCCTTCGTCTATCCATTGTGCCACCTAACTGCCTTCACTTTAGAAGGGCCTTACTCAAATGCTATTTCACTATGTGCATTTGTAATGGTTGTCCCCCACACCTGGAATTCTCTACCCCCCTCACTTCCACCTTTTCATTTCCTTGATTTCCTTCCAGATTCAGCTCAAGACCCATCTTCTGCAGAAGACCTGACCCTTTTCCTTTCCCTTTCCACTCTTCCTCCCCAGTCACTAGTGCCATCCTTCTGAGATTGCCTTCCATCTATTCTGTATGTACTTTGCATACACTTAGTTATTTGTATTTTGTCTCATCCATTAGAATATGGGTTCTTTGAGGGCAGGAACCATGTTTTGCCTTTCTTTGTATACCTAGCACTTAACAAAATACATAGTACATGATAAGTACATGGTTAAAAAAAAAGCTTCTTCATGCCTGCCTGAAGTCAAGGACATCCAGGACATGATTGCCATGTTAACTTAGCCCTAGAAAGTTTCCTGTTAATGTTTTAGAATAAGAGTTAGAAGGTTTAGGTTCTGGTTCTAATTCAGACATAAACTCTTATCTATGACCTAGCCCCAATTACTGTGCCTGTCCTTCCTGCCTCAGGACTCATCTGGGATAAGAGAATGGATTTACAATGCTTTGAAATGCAGGCTAAATGTGAAGGATCACTATTCTTCTTCTCAGGGGTCAGGAAGTCATTCACACAATGTATTAAAGCACCTTCCTTTGAGTCTCAATCCACTGAGTAGTAGCTTATAGGGCTGCCCAGCCTTGGGTTTGATACCTCTGGCCTAGATGTCTCAGTACTTCCCTTCTAGGTCTAAATCTAGGATCTGTCTATCTCACAGGTCTGTTGTGAGGATCAAATGAGTTCACGTATATGAAAGGGCTCTAAATGGCATATTTTACAAATGTAACATGATATTATCAACTCAGGGATAGAGACTAGACCTATGAATTAATTGGTGTGGGGAACTCCCAGATGACAAAATTCCCTCTACCAAAGCAGGTCTGCCCATTCTCTGCAATTCATAGTATTAAAGAATCACCTAGAGCACTGAGAAGTAAACTGATTTGCACATAGTTATACAGCCAGCATGTGTCAGAGATAAGATTTAAACTCAGGTCTTCCTAGCTCCAGAGGCAACTTCAGCTCAGAAGTTGCAAGCTATGGTGAGCTAAGCCAATTGGGTTTCCATACTAAGTCTGGTACCAATTACGGTGAGTCTGTCAGGAATGGGATCCACTAGGCTGCCTACGGAAGAGTGACCTGACCCAGGTCAGAAAGAATGCAGTTCAAACAAAGCTCCTGTACTTCCCAGTGTTGCTATGCACAGGAAGACCTAGTACACAGATAGATAGATAGATAGATAGATAGATAGATAGATAGATAGATAGATAGATAGATAGATAGATAGATAGATAGATGATAGGAAGAACAGATGAATAAATAAAAGAGACATCACTTAACATTTATGTGCTTGCTATGTAGCAGATACTGCTTTGTGTATCTGTTATTTCCTCCTAATAAGACTGGGCAGGGACTATTTTCATTTTTTCTTTGAATCCTCAGGATAGTATTTAACACACAGTAGGCAATTAAATACTTCCATTGAATTGAATCAAACTTATTTTTTCCCATTGAGGTGAAAACTACATAAAAGTTTGAGAAATATTTTGTTTGCTGTTTCTGAATAATGAAGATTTTTCCAGCTTTCTTCCTTTCTATCTATCCGATCAGTACATAAATAGAAATATAAAGGAAACCATATCTTGTTCTCACTAAGTATTTTATAATTGCAGAGTCCAAATTTTCAAAAAAAGTATATATATTTCTCCATTCAGTTTGGTAAATTGAGCCACATGGGTTAAAAAATGTGAATTCTAATCATTTCAGTATTTCTCTTTGCTAAAAATAAAAATTTAAACAAATTGTAAGATAGGATATAAACAAATTATAAATAAGAAAGTATTTATTCATTATTCATAATGATAGACTAGATCTTTTCAAATGAATGATTACTTAAATATGTTACATATGCATTTTCTTTGCTTCAAAACAAAAAAGCTATTTAGTGCTCAAGAGTAGCTGATTAATATATGTAAGTGTTCAATTTTTGTAGATAAACTAATTTGTTCATTTGGTAAATTTGGATCATAAATGGAATAGACAACAGAACATTCATATATATATTCATATATACAAAAAATGAAGTGTAATATGATGTTGACTAACAAAATTAAATAATATATGCCTTAATTATATTACATTGCATACCTTTGCCCTATCTGAAATTTAAAAAGTAATTATAGAATGTAGAACTCTGTAAAAAAGTAGGACATAATTTAAAGAACAGTTCAGTAAACACAAGGGTGATGAATAATTGTTATGCCTTTAAAGAAAACAAGGTCTAATCCAGAAATATCATTTCTAGGTCTGTATCCCAAAGAGATCATAAAAATGGGAAAGGGTCCTACATGTAAAAAAATATTTATAGCAGTTCTCTTTGTAGTGGCCAACAACTGGAAATCAAGGGCATGCCTATTAATTGGGGGATGGCTGAACAAGTTGTGATATATGAACATAATGGAATATTTTTGTGCTATAAGAAATTATGAACAGGAAAACTTCAGAGAGGCCTGGAAGGACTTATGTGAACTGATGCTGAGTGACAGGAGCAGAACCAGGAGAACTTTGTACACAGCAACAACCACAGTGTGTAAGGAATTTTTCTGGTAGACTTAGTCCTTCACAGCAATGGAAGAACCTAAAAAATTCCCAATGGATTCTTGAAGCAAAACGCCTTCCACATCCAGAGAAAGAAGGATGGAATTGGATCACAGAATGAACCAGACAATTTTCTCTTGTGTTACATTCTATTTTGTTTTGTTTTATGGTTTTTCCCATTCATTTTAATTCCTCTATGCAACATGACTAAGGAAAAAATGTATTTAATAGGAATGTATGTATAGAACCTATATAAGATTGCAAGCTGTCTTGGGGACGGAGTTGGGAAGGTGGGGGGAGCAAGGAGGAGGGAGGGGAAAAATCTAAGATATGTGGAAGTGATTGTAGAAAAGTGGAGTAAGATAATTTAAAGTTAAAAAAAAAAGAAAATAAGGTTTATTTCCAAATACTCACATACATGGCTAGAGAGAGAAGAACCAAAAAATTTCAACTTCAGCCCTTTCCATCTACTGGGTAAGTCACTCTAGAGTCTTGGATCCTTGGATGCACTTGATTTTACATCACAGAGTATAAAATGAGGGAACTGGACCAAACTATGAGTTAAACATTTCTTAAGCATGTACTATATGGTGAACATAATTCTAGGTATAAAGATAAAAGTGAAACAATCCCTGCCTTCAAGGAGCTTGCTAGGAGAAGCTATGTGTACAAATATAGGTATAAACAAAACAGATATAGGCAGGAGTACACTAGAGCCAGTTTAAACTGATGAGAGAGAGAGAGAGAGAGAGAGAGAGAGAGAGAGAGAGAGAGAGAGAGAGAGAGAGAGAGAGCTGATTGTTAAAAATTTCAATATGAACATTTACACTTCAGAAATATTCAAGCACTACCAACCAGGGTTTGGTTTATTATTTTTTTGATTGTCTGGACTTAAGAAAGTAGTAGATAAAATGTTAATGATACAGATTAAACTTAAAAGTCAGTTGTTAAACATTTGTCAGCACACTCTACTTTTAAATGGAAGGCACTAGTAGCCAGGGGTATTAGGAAAGGCCTTATGTGGATGGTGGCTCTTGAGCTGAGGTTTGATAGAAACTAAGGATTATGAGAGGTGGAGGAAAGGAGAGAATATATCCAGACACAAGAGATAGTCAATACAAAGGCATGTAGGAGATGGAGTATTGTGACCAAGGAACAAAAATAAAACTAATTGGGTTGGAATACAGTGTGTATGGAGAAAAGCAATGTGCTTTAATTGCCAAACAGACAAAGTTACATATTTGATCCCCTAAAGTCATAGGAAACCCTTGAACTTTGTTGAAAGGGGAATGACACGGTCAGATCCAAGCTTTTAGGATCTATGAAATTATATGAGGGATGACTTGGAAAGGGAAGAAACTTGAGTCAGAGAGATCAATTAGTGAGAGATGATGAGGTCCTGAACCTGTGCAGATGGAGGGAATGGATTAGATGGGGAAGATATATTGAAGGTAAAAATGACTCATTTTGGCAACTAAATGGATGTGAGGGCTAAATGAGATGAGGAGCCAAGGATGACAGCATGGACATGAACTGAGGTCACTAGAAAGATAATGGTACCCTCAAGAGTAGTAGGAATGGATATTTAGAAGTGAGGTGAGCTTAGGGGTTAAAAGTAATACCTTTTATTTCATGCAAGTTGAGTTTGAATGCATATTGGGACATCCATTTTGAATATCCATTAATCAGTAGCATAGGACTGAAGTTCAAGAGCAGGACTAGGACTGGAAATATAGATATAGCAGTCATCAGCATAGAGGAGACAATTAAATCAATGTGAGCAAATGAGGTTACTGAAAGAGTGCAAAGAGAAAAGAAAAGAGGACTCAGTCCAGTATCCAGTATCTGGGGGTACACTCACAGCTGGGGGAAGGGAAAAATCAAGAATGATAATGCTGCAAAGAAGACTAAGAAGGAGTAGTCAGATAGAGAGGATCCTCTTTGACATCCCATCCTTCCAGAATGAAGGTTTTTAGGCTGCCCAGCCACTCTTCCCTTTTGTCATCAGCTTGAGCCCCCATCAGCAATGTTTCTTCATTTTTAAGGGCTAATGACCAGCACTTCAGTTCCGTTTAACCACTTAACACTAGCGAACTTTTATAAAGGAAAACATTTTTCTTAACACCTCGAGGAATTACCCCTGTATAATACCACTGCTGCTGGGGCCTGGGGATGGGTGGAGATTAGACTAAAAATTTATCTCAGTTCCAACATAGTGTATGTTTGTCCTTCATTGCCAAAGAAGACCATGCCATCAGAGAAATGATGACATGACTTGCACTTGACTTTTGTTTTGAGTGAGGAAGGGGTGGGTAGGTCACCAGCCTCACTTTGCCTCCATGAGTCCACTTCACCACCTTCAGAGTCATCTGAATCCAGTGACCAGATATTCATCAGGATGACTGGAAATGACCCAGAATGAGGCAATTGGGGTTAAGTGACTTGCCCAAGGTCACACAGCTAGTGAGTGTCAAGTGTTTGAGGTGAGATTTGAACTCAGGTCCTCCTGACTCCTGCACTGGTGCTCTATCCACTGCACCACCTAGCTGCCCCTCCAACATAGTATTAGACCCACCAAATTCATTTACAGATATGGCATGATCTCCAGATAAGACTGCATCTCAGCTCCCACTATTGGGATTTCCAAAAGTCGTTGCTTGTTCCTCAGGGTATCAATGCTATTCCAATTGCAAACCTGGACTTTGGAAAGACAGTAAGTCAAGGAGCCCTCTGGACCCCTCAAATTCACAAGGTCATCGTCTCTACTTCCTTCACTGGTCAATGTTTGCCAAAAACATTGAGCCCAAGAGGTTTTAAGCTGACAGAATTATGTGAATGCCTCCATAGCCAATCAAATATTTCTTCTTAGATATCCAGTTTGCCAGCCAGAATCAGTTATAGAATGTCTCTGCATGTTCCACAATATATCTCTCCAAGGTACTTCCTTATACCATATCACCATTCTTCTAAAATCAGCTTCCTAGCATCTTTCACATGGAAAATGCCATCTCAGGGAATAAGGACATACTGCCAACCCTATTACAATGTAACTCTGAGTTGTCATTATTTTTCCTCCTCAGAGTCATGTGGCTTTATATGAAAAGATTTTCATTCTTAAATACCTCTCACACCTCTTCTACCATCTTTTTACAGAAAGCTTTTGTTGAAGGGAACCCATGTTTTCTCTAAATATTTTGAAACCCTTTTCCCTAAAAACTTGGATTCCATGCCATATTGTGCCCACTAGTGCCCTCCCTTATTTTTATGAATTATAAGATGACATGGTAACTTTCTTTCAAAGTTCTTATCACTTTCAGGCTTAGTCTGATTTTCTCTCTAGATTTAGAAAGAATAGATTTCAAAGGATTCAGAGAAATTAAAGGTAAAATCCTGTGATCTAAAATCCTAGAGGAGATCAGTCCCAAAAATATGGGAAGAATCAAATTCTAAAGATACAAAAATAAGCAAAGATAGCCTGATACAATGGTAATTAGTACTACACATAGAGTCACAGAACCTGGATTTAAATCTTGTCTATGATACTACCTGTATGGCTTTGGGCAAGTCATTTAACCTTTTCTAGACCTGTTTCCCCATTTGTAAAATAAAGAAGTTAAACTGGATGACCTCAAATTTCCTTCCAGTTCTGATGCTAGAAGCTGTCTAAACACATCAATGTGGCTCCACAGGGAACTCATCGACCAACCTAGGTTTTTAAATGACAAGTTTAGAAGATGGAGAAAAGGGCAGGTAAAGTAGGATGAATACAAAACAGTGGCAGAGTCCTGTAAGAAATATGTCAAGATAACAAATTCAAAATGAATTGAAATTGGCAATTACTGCTGAGGAAAAAAGGAAGAAATAGGAAAGAAAGAAGTAAGAAAGGAAGGGAAATATAAGTGAGTAGATAAATAGACACATGCTAGATATCATATATATGTATGTACATATGCTAAGTAGGAGGTAAGAGGATAAATAGATATATAGTTGAAGACAAGAGGAGACTAAAAGAGTATTAGAACTGCTGCTCAAAGTAGATAGGAACATAATGAGAGGATGGAAAGGCTGGACAAAAAATGGTTAGTAGGAAGTTGAAATTCAAAATACATCTGAGAGCCAAGATCACAGATTTGAGGCAACAACCAGTTTAACTCTCAATTTTCCCCTCAAAAACCACTTTAAATTAGTACCTCAAATCAAATTTTGGAGTGGCAAAGCCAACAAAGGGTCAGAATGAGACATTTTCCCAAGCTAATACAACTTAGGAGGTCAGCAAGAGAACTCTGTAACACCAGAGTGAGCACAGGCAAAGAACATGGCAGTAGCACCAGTTATGGGCCCTGAAGGTGACCACAACAATGGCAGAAGTAGCCGCTTCAGGAGTTCTCAGCCCAAAGACACTAAGGGGTTTGGACAACTGGTCAGAAAGAGATTACAGAGGATCCCTGTATTGTCAAGGGGTACAAGGTCAGACTCTCTTTGCAAATTCTATTGGCCATAAGCAATTCTGGGTTGCAGTAACAGGGCAGAGAAGAACAGTAGTAGTCGATCATAAGGGAATAGGGCCAAGTTCCAGGGACCAATAGGTCACAGTTCCAGGGCTAAGAGGAGTACAAGGGCTTGTGGCTAACAAGAGACCAGGAGCCCTTCCTGGGTAACCAGAGCATAGACCAAAAGAGCAGTAACCATACCACTTCCTGGATTGCACCACCTTGGAAGCACCAAAAATATACAGATACCCAGAAATAACTCTCATACAACAACATGAAAAAGCCTGAAGCTTGGGACAGCGCCTCCTTACCTCAAGGTGAACAGAGCTAAATTTTAACATAAAGTTCAAAGTCATTGAATAGGCTGGAAAATGAGCAAACAACACCAACCAAAAGAACTTGACCATAAAAAGTTCATACTGTGGCAGGGAAAATCAAGACATAAATTCAGAATTCAATAATGTGAAAACAGCTACAAAAAATCTCAAAGTAAAATGCTAATTGGATGTAAGTCCAATGAGAATTCCTGGAGGAGCTAATGAAAGAAATGAGTGTAAAGAGACAGAATGATAAAGAAAGAGAAGAAAAATTGGGAAAAGAAATGAGAATGATGCTAGAAAATTATGAAAAGAGAAATAACATAGTAAAAGAGGCAAAAAAAATACTGAAGAAAATAAATCCTTAAACCCAGAATTGGCGTGCTGGTAAAAGAGGCACAAAAATTTGTGGAAGAAAAGAACTTAAAAGGTAGAACTGGTCAGATAGAAAAAGAAGTTCAAAGTCTCACTGAAGAAAATAATTTCTTAAAAATTAGAATTGGGAAAATGGAAACTAATGATTCCATCAGACATCAAGAAACAATAAAACAAAGTTAAAATAATGAAAAATAGAAGAAAATATGAAATATCTTACCAGAAAAGCAATTGACCTCGAAAATAAATCAAACAGATATAATTTAAGAATTATTGGACTACTTAAAAACTGTGATCAATGAAAGAACCTAGACAGCATGTTCCAAGAGCAGAGGGCTTGGTATATGATATTCTGGAAGGCAAAGGAACTAGGACTACAACCAAGAAAAATCTACCAGCAAAAATGAGTATAATCCTTCAGAGGAAAACAAATGGATAATTAATGAAATAGAGGACTTTCAGGCATTCCTGATAAAAAGATAAAGTTGAATAGAAAATTTGATATTCAAACACAGTACTCAATGGAAGCATAAAAAGATACCCATGAAAGAGTAACCATAAGGAACTAAATAAAATTAGATAGTTTATATTCTTATATGGGAAGATGATACATGTAACTACTAAAAAATTTATCATTATTAGGGCAGTTGAGGGCATGGATGTTGGTCAGTTATGTTGGAAGGATCTATCAAAAAATGAGGGGTGAGAAAGAGGGATGAACTGGGGAAAGGGGAAAGGGAGAGATAGAATGGGGAACTTTTTCTCACATAAAAGAGGTATGCAAAGAAGAACTTATTCAATGGAAAGGAAAACAGGGAGGTGGCAAAAAATACTTGAAACTTACTCTCATTAGAACTAGTTCAAAGAGAGAAGAATACACACACACACACACACACACACACACACACACTCAGTTGTATATAGAAATGCAACTCACCCAATAGGAAAACAGGAGAAGGGGATAAAAGAAAGGAGGCATGGTATGATAAAAGGGAGGGCAGATTAAGGGAGATTGTGCTTGGAAGCAAAACTGACTTTTGAGAAGGGCCATGACAGAAAAGAAACAAAGAAAATGAAATGGAGAAAAAATGCACATTGCTATACCTGAATGTGAATGGAATAAAGCAGAATCAGATAGCAGAATGGATCAGAAACCAGAATCCAGTATACTATGTGCAAGAGGCAAACTTGAAAACCGAATTACACACACAGAGGTAAAATAAAGGACTGGAGCAGCATCAAATATGGTTCCACAGAGATTTTTAAAAAGGTAGGGGTGTCAATTATGATCTTAGACAAGACAAAAGCAAAAATAGACCTAATTAAAAGAGATAATCAGGAAAACTACACTTTGCTACAAGGTACCAATGAAGTTATATCCAAAAACTTTTACAGCAAGTTTCTCTGATAAAGGCCTATTTCTCAAGTATATACTGAACATAGAACTGAGTCAAATTTATAAAAAAATAAAAATAAAAGTCATTGCCCAATTGATAAAAGTTCCAAGAATATAAACAGGCAGTTTTCAGAATACGATATTCAAACTATTTATGGTCATATGGAAAAAAATGTTCTAAATCATTATTGATTTAGAGAAATGCAAATCAAAACAATTCTAAGGTCATCTCATCCCCATCAGAAATGACAGATTCTATAGGGGAAGAGTGAAAAATTGTTACACTAATGAACTATGGGTGGAATTGTGAACTGGTCCAAGCATTCTAGAGAACAATTTGAAATTATGCCCTAATGGTTACAAAACTGTGTATATACCCTTTGACCCAGTAATACCATGACTATGTCTGTATTCCAAAGAGATTAAAGGAAACGGAAAAAGACTTATTTGTGCAAAATATTTTTAGCAGCTGTTTTTGTGGTGGCAAAGAACTGAAAATTGAGGGAGTGTTCACTTCGGGGATGGCTAAACAAATCGTGGTGTATGATTGTGATGGAGTACTATTGTTATTGTTGTTGTGTTTATTCTGTGTTGCCAAAAAAGACCATTCCATCAGAGAAGTGATGACATGACTTGCAGTTGACTTTGTTTTGAGTGAAGGAGGGCTGTGCAGGTCACCAGCCTCACTTTCTCCTCCTGAGCCATCTGGGTCCAGTGACCTAATATTCATCAGGATGACTAGAGATGACCAGGATTCACTACTATAAGAAATGACCAGAGACATAGTTTCAGAAAAACATGGCAAAACCTATCAATATGAAGAGCTACTAAGTAAAGTGAGAAGAACCAGGAGATCATTGTGCATAGGGTTTTCTTGGCAAAGATACTAAAGTGATTTATCATTTCCTTCTCCAGTTTATTTTCAGATGAGAAAACTAAGCAAACAGGATTAAAGTGACATTTTCAGGGTCACACAGCTAATAAGTATCTGAGGCTAGATTTGAATGAGTCTTCCTGACTCCAGGCCTGACACTCTATCCACTGCAACACCTCCCTGACCTCTTCTAGAATGTAACAATGTTCAAATTTAAGTCCAAACTAAAATTAAAAAATTAAAATGTTAATAAATTTTTGGTTCCATGATAATATTTTTGAGAAATTGACTTAGTAAGTTAAATTATCAATACTTGAAAATGAGGGACATGATTATGTTTCAGTGTATACTAAGAGAGAACATAATCCCATCAGTTTAATGACATTGAACGTTAATCAAACATTGAGCATCAATTCTAAAATACTCAAATGGAGGAGTCTCACTGTGACAGCCTATCAAATCATTATCAGAGATGAGTGTCAAATATTCTTATTTCCAAAATGACAGTTTTCCCAAGAGGAGAAAAAAAGAGATTTGCCTTGTCTGAGCCCATAATGTTTCCAATATAAATATTTTTCTTCCCTCAGAATAGCGAACTGCTACGAGCCCTAATGCCCATGGACACTATTTCCCTGGGAGAAACAGGGGGAAAAAATGAGTTCAATATAATAAAGTTCATTCTGGATTTTATGCAAGAACAATTTGCAATAGATCACACATACTGAGACAAATATGTACTGCTAAATGGAAATATAAACATGCAGAGGGAAAAATTACATCTTAATAAGGGTGCATCCATGGCTTCAAAAACCTGACTCTCCTTGCTTAATATGGGCAGCTCCTGGGTAGCTTAAGTTAGTTGTGTTGCCAGAGACTACTCACTGAGCATGATTTTAGAATGTTAACTGAGTAAGGTCATTTTCAACACAAATGGAAGCACTCATCGGTCCTGTGAATTAGCTCTGTGAGTCTATAAATGACAGACCTCTTGAAGAGACCTGTAAGCCTTTTGCCATACCCAGTAATCCTCTTATTTTCCTTGACTCTTCTATTCTTTAGGGGATGATTCCAAATTTTCTTCTTTCTCTTCAGATGTCCTGTTCCACTTTCTCCCCATTCCCTTCCAGCAAAAAACTTCATTTCCTACTTTAATGAGAAAATAAGGACCATCTACAATGAGTCCTTTTTCTTACTCACTACATTCCTCAAACCCCTCTCTACCATCATCCATTCTCTGCTCTTTTGCTTGCTCCAGCTGCTCATACAGAAGCAGACCTCTCCCTGCTAAGGTCAACCCCTTGGCTTGTGATCTTGATCCTTTCCTCTCCCACATCCTTTGGGGAGCTTGCTCCCTTCAATCCCTCCCCCACTTTCTCTCATCTTTAATAGTTCACATCTATTGGCTCTTTCCATACTATCTGTAAATACTCCCACCTCCCCTATCCTTAAAAAAATAAAAAACAAAAATGCTTTCACTTGACCTTACCATTCCCTCAAGCTTTTTATCCTTGGGGAGCTCTTCTTGCTTTCACTCATCCCCTGGAATACAATCATTGCCTCTATTTCCTTCTCTCTCTCTCTGTTCCATGATCGTCAATCACCCCTTCCTCCTGAACATTCTCCCCTTCTTTGATGCTTTTGATCTAGCTTTGTGTGAGTTATGTTGTAAGGGAAATTTCTGAATAGGATCAGAGGTTGGAGTAGATGACCTTTTATATCCTTTTGACTCTTCCTAGCTGACTGTTCTTTCTCAGTTTTTTCCCTTTAATTATCATCTTCTTCCTACACAACTAAATATGGGTATTGAGATAGACTGGGCAATTTCTTCTCTCTCCCTTGATAATCCATGAGCTTCCATGGGTTTATTATCATTTCTACTCAGATTATCTCAAAACTACATAACCAGTCTTATCTTTCTCCTATATTGCCAATTGTCCCATTTTACCAATTACCTGCTGGGTAGTACCACCTGGATGTCCAGTAGTCATCTTAAATTTCATATGTTAAAAAGAGAACTCATATATTTTCTCCCAAACCCATCTCTCTTCTAAGCTTTCCTGTTTCTGTTGATGGCACCACCTTCCTCAGGCTGCATATCCAATGAGTAGCCACATATAAGTGCTTCTATCTCAGCAATATCTCTTGCAGCTGTCTCCTACTTTCCACTCATACTTTGAACTCTACCTATGTTTGAGCCTTTGTTCCCTCTCACCCGGGATAATATAAATACTTTCTAACTACTTTCTGTATTTCTAATCTCTTCCTTTCCCAACCCATCCTGTCTATAACTACTAAATTAATATTCCTGAAACACAAACCTGACCATGTCATCCTCTACTTAAAATTCTTCAATGGCTTCCTATTACATCTATAGTAAAAAACAAACAAACAAAAAAAACCACCAACTCTTCAGTCTGCTGTTAAAAGTGCTCTAAAATTTAACTGAGGAGACCACATACAAACTGGTCTGAGTAAATCAGTCAGTCTATAAGCATTTATTAAATGTTTACTATGTGCCAGGCACTGTGCTAAGTTCTGGAGATACAAAGGGAAGCAAAAGAAAGTCCTTGCTCTAGAAAGGGAAAAGGACCTAGACCTACAAAAATATTTATAGTAGCTCTTTTTGTGTAGGTAAAGAATTGGAAATTGAGGAGATGCCCATCCACTGGGGAATGACTGAACAAGTTGTAGCATATGATTATGATGGAGTACAATTATGACAAAAGAAATGATGAACAGGATGATTTCAGAAAAACTTAAGAAGGCTTATACAAACCAATGCAAAGTGAATGGAACAGAACAAGGAGAACGTTGCACACGGTAGCAACAATACTGTAACTATGGTCAACTGTGAAAGACTTAGCTACTCTAAGCAATAGAATGATCCACAGTTCCAAAGGACTCATGGTGAACAATGGCATCCATTTCAAGAGAGAGAACAAATGAACTCTGAGTGAAATGAAACAAATACTTTTTTTGCTTTATTTTTTTTTTGCAACATGGTTAATATGAAAATATGTTCGCATCACTTCACATACATAATTGATATGTAAAAAGGAAAGTCTTCATTTCAAGGAGCTCACAGTCTAATGGAGGAGAAAAATGTTCAAATAACTATGCACAAACTACATACAGGATAAACAGGGGGTAATGTGGCTTGCCTTAAGGGGATTAGGAAAGGTTTCTTAAAGAAGGTCAGATTTTAGCCGGGACTTCAAGGAAAGCAGGGAAGCTAGGAGGCAGGGATGAGGAGAAAGAGCATTCCAGGTATGAGGAATGGCCAGTCAAAATGCCCAGAGTCAGGAGATGGAGTGTCCTGCACAAGGAAAGGAGATCACTGGATCTGCAGGTACATGGGAGGTAAGTAGTATACAAGAAGACTGGAAAAGTAATGAGAGGATGCAGGTTGGAAAAGACTGAATGACAGAGGATTTCATATCTGCTCCTGGAGGTGACAGTGATTCACTGGAGATTATGAAGATGGGAAAGATAGAATGACACGGTCATCCTGCACTTTAGGACAGCTAAGTAAAGGACAGGCTAGAGCAGGGAGGCGTGGCACTTAGATGAGCCAGCAGGGTACTGTAAATTGTCCGGGCCTCAGGTGATGAAGGCCTGCACCAGGATGGGGTTAGTGTCAGCGGAGAGAAGAGAGAAGAGAAGAAGAAACTGATAGGCCTATGGCCGCTAGGTGACACAGTGGATAGAGCACCAACCCTGGAGTCAGGAGGACCTGAGTTCAAATCCAGCCTTAAATACTTGACACTTACTAGCCATGTGTGACCCTAGGCAAGTCACTTAATCCCTGTCTCTGAAAAAAGAAAGAAAAGAAAGCTGATAGGCTTTGGGAACAGACTGGATATGAGGGTGAAAGAAAGTGGAAAGTTAAGGATGATACCTAGATTGTGAGCATGGATAACTGGGAGGATGATAGTGCCCTTGACAATAATAAGGAATTTTGGAAGGGAAAATTGGGAGAAGGAATAAATATTCATATTATTCCCACTATGTTCCAGGCACTGAGCTAAGCACTTTACAAATATTATCTCAGGAAAGTGGGTTTGATATTGAGTTTAGGCTATATATTCTGATGTGTCAGAACAGAAAAGAAAGGATGACAGAGGAAAGCTCTCATTCAATGACCTCTTCAAGCCATGATTTGCAGTGATAATTAGGTTTCGTCATTTGATTTTGTTTTTTAGACTAATTTGTATGTAAACTTTAAAGAGCAGGTCTTTTTACTGCAACACTTTGAATGAAAAAGTGATTAGAAAGCTGGACTCCGGTAACGGTCAGAATTGGGGTGGGTTTCTGAGGCAGGAAAGCTCAAATTTTGGAATCATTATATGTAAGAAACTGTGATCCTTTTTCAGTCCAGTTACCAAAGTCACCTTCTTTCACCCACCAGCTGTGTCTCTGAGTACCTGCTCCACCACCTACAGCAAGAAATCCTCCAAAGCACAAGGGACCCAAGGAGATTTCCCTGGCTCTGTTATCTAAAAGTCACATGCAATAACTCTTGACCAGTTTTCTATAGTTGGATTTTCTTTAGGCAACTACTCACTCTATCCCTTTCCTTCCCAATTTGAAATTCTCAGCTTTCGATAATTAGACAAATGATAACAAGTCTAAGTAATATTTTGCTTTCAATAAATGCTTAATAAATACATGTTGATGGATAGCCTGATTGATTTATTAATCATTGATTCCCATAACCTTACTCACATTCTGAGTATGATAAAGACAGGACTAAAAATGTTCCCTAAAGCAATTGCCATAGTTCTCACAGAGATGATTCCGTTCAGAAGCCTGGCATTTCAAAGGAAGATGTTTTCATTACCTTGATCATAGGAGCTCTTTGTCAGTCAAATGAGGAAACTAGACTAGAAGCTCCTCTGAGGATTGCTATAGAAATTCATTTTTCTCTAATTCTGACATCCTATTTTTCTAACACTCATTTGTACTAATATTCTATTATCCAAATGTTCTATGAGTCTTTGAAAATAATCCCTGGCTGTATCTATGCACACAAAGTGGAAGAGAGCTGATAAGGTGATGAATCAGATGCACAGACAGACAATTTTCAAGACATTTGGAAATTTAACCCACATTTAAACCCCTACTTTGACTGTGGAGACATAGTCAATAATACCCAAATGACTTATACCTGTGTAGCATAGTATACTTTCTCAAAGTACCACCTTATTTGTTACTTAATTTAATCCTTACAAATATCCTAGGAAGAAGGGTAAAGAATCCCATTTTGACAATAAAGAGATGTCCATGGCGGTTAGGTGGCATATCTATCATCATACAACCAGTTGGTAATACTTGATAGAGCTAGAACTTGCCCTGGACATCTCCAGCTATACCATCATCCCCACTTTCACCTGGCTTAAGAATTGGACTCTGCTCCCAAAACTTTGGCCTTTGATGAACCAGCTTTGGCCTCATCTGGCTAAGTTCCAGTCTTCTTTCTCTGTTTCTTGCACATCTCAAGCTATTACGCATGATCTCCCCTTTTTTATTCCCCATTTCTGGAGCTTAGAATATAAGCTTTGTACAACAGACATCAGTCTTACTTACTTTTCTTTGTTTCTCCAAAGCTCAGCAAAGTACCTGACACAAAGTAAGTGCTTAATCAGATTCTCCATCCAGCCATCTATCTCTCTCTTTCTACTTGAAAGCAGGTCTCTCAATGCAGTAACACTATTAAAACAAATGACTTTGAAAGACTTTAGGAAGGAAGGAAACAAGCATTTATTAAGTGCCTATAATGTGCTGAGTGCTTTAGAAATAATGTTTCATTTGATCCTCTCAACAATCCTGAGAAATGGTTGTTAGTATTGTCTCCATTTTACAGATGAGGAAACTGAAGCAGACTGAGATTAAGTGACTTGCTCAGGGTCACACATCTAAATAAGTGTCTAAGTTCTAAGATTTGAACTCAGATCTTCCTGGATCCAGGACCAGTGCTCTATCCACTGCACCACCTACCTTATACAACTCTGATCAATTCAATGACCAAACATGATTTCAGAGGTCTGACGATGAAACATGCTCCCTGTCTTCTGATGGAGAGATAATGGACTCCAGGTATAGAATGAACCATAGTTTTTGGACATGGCCAATGCAAGAATGTTCTTTGCTTAATGACCCATATTTGTTTCAAAGAGTTTTGTTTTTTTTCTCAATGGGTAGGAGGAGGTTAGGGATCGAGATCTGTAACTGATAATTCCCACACTCGGATCAAATACAATTGGAGTAGTCAGACAAAGGCCCTAAGTTTTCTGTAGGCTAGTACACCATCACCATTGATCTTGGGAATACTGGATAGCATGCTTCCCCAAACCAAATGGTTTGATCCAAAGTGAGAGTAGGGTAAGAAATATGGTAAAACAGAAGTTTGGAGGCTCCCAAATCCTTATTACTAAATTACTATTAATCCTACCACTGACTCCAGATGTCCTGCATGGCACAATCCCCAGACTATAGGCAGTCTGGTATAGTGCTATCAGAATGGCAGTGGAGGAAGGTAGGTCCTGAGTGCTGAGGGAGGTAGACCTTTACTCTCATGGCAGCTCTTCATGCTTTGGATTCCTGCTGTGATCTCTGTGTTTCACAGTGAAAATACTACAGGGAGGAAATTCACCTTTCCCAAATGTCAGTTCTCTGGGAAAGGCACTCTGCCTCCTCGTATCAGTGACTTGAGTCAAAGTCCCAGAACTCCTGCCCTAGGTATGGCTCTGCATCTTTCTATACCACCAATACAGCCCTTATCTTCTATATTAGAAACTCAAATGGAAAAGATTCTGAGAATTAAAATTCTACTTCCAAACACAATCACTTTTAATTGTGTCCCGTTTAATTTGAACTAAGGTCCTCAAGCGTGTATAGTAATATTCACTATCCTATTTGCTACTTTTCTGATTCTTATTTCCCTAATCACCCTCACCTCAAATAATAAAGAAATAACATATGGAGGGAAGGGGAATTTGAGTAAATCTTCCTTTGATCTTTTTTAAATGAAATTCTATTTACAAGATCCACTTCACTTCTTTTCATGTGCAGTTTGCTAATTAGCTCAAATCTAAGAACAGGTTCCCTGGGAGGGAGGAGAAATTAATTAGCTTATTCCATCTTGAAAAGACACAATTCTTGAACTAATTATGGTATTTGAATGATTAATCTCCTTTCAATACACATGTTAAGATTTTTTTTACAGTTACATGAGTAACAAGAAAAGTGCCACTAGGCATCGTAAAATGAGGCAGGTCCTAGAAAGGCCCTTAAAGAAAAGAGGGAAGCAGTGTGACATAGCATAGGTCTAAGTGGACAGAGTTCAGGACAGGGTGCCAGGAAGACCTAGTTCAAGTTCTTTCTCTGACACTATGTTAGCCCACGTCACTTAACTTCTCATGAGGACACCGTGCCTAACTCAATTATACATGGGGAAATAGTCAGTGATAGGCACATTGTAGATGCTTTATAAATGTTGACTGACCAATTGACTTTCACATGTTATGACTTGAGTCCTTGCCCAGAATCCAAGAGCTTGTCAATTAGAGGCATTTTGTTTTCAGTGCTTCATTCTCTTTCTTATTCTCTCTCTTCCATTCTGCCCTCTCAATACCTCCAAATCTCAGGCACCTAGAAACCCCATGATCTCTACTTTCCCCTGTTACAACCTAATCTCTAGATTCATACTAAAGTGCTTATGGTGAGTAAGACCTAACATATTAACTTGTACAGGATCACTTGAGTTTTAAAACAGCACAGAAATTTTAAACCAGATAAATTAATCTAATCATATAACTTGGGGAATCATATAGCTAGTAGAGGAGATAAGTTTTGAGATTGTTATTTCTGAGCTGATGCAATCATATTAGAGGCTACTCCCTCTATTAACATGGCAGATAGGGTAGCAACTGTTCAGCCTTTGCCCTCACCTGACACTGTAGGCACATAGAGATCCCTCTCCATAGTTAATTAGCCAATTGATAAGCATTTACTAATTGCCTTTAATATCCTATTGACTGTGCTACATACTTAAGACACAAAGATAAAAAGGAAATATCTGCCCTCAAGAAGCTTATATTCTATAGGGGGAGATATTTTCTACAATATGACTACTATACAATACATTTGTGAGATATGAGAGGGGTTACAGGGGAATGATGGTGCCATGTAATTATAAGAACCCACAGCTTCATTCAGTTTCCACAATAGTTCCAGTAATTGTACGTGTATAATGTGCATATTTGGGGGCAAGAAGGCAACTCTAACTCTAGTTTCTATAAATGACACAACTTGTGTGTCAAGGTTACAATAACAAAATATCACATTTTACCTTCTTTGTACCTGCTAAAAACCTTGAAAATGATGCAAGACAGTCTTACAAATGCCATTTGATTTTCCAGAGGAAAATATATCTCAAGTATAGAGCTGGAAGGAAATTTAGAAGACATTTAGTCCACCACCATCCCTTTTTACAAATAAGGAAACCCAGTAAAGTGACCTGCCCAAAGTCACACACCTAGTCAGTGACAAAGCCAAGATTTGAACTCAAGCTCTCTGACTCCTAAGCCAAAATTCTTTCCACTGTACAAAACTACTTTCTTTTGTTAGCTACTTCCCCTTAGTATAGGGTACTATGGGGATTTAACTCTCTGAAGCTTTTAGTGAAGTTGCACACATCTTTCTGGATGCCTCCAAATTGAAATCACATACCATTAATATGACATATTCTCTTTGAGTATTAAAAGGTATGCTTCAGAGTTGCTTCTTTTGTAATGTGACTCTCTCTTATGGCACCACTGTAAAAAGTAACATTGCCAACACATCAACAATCCATCTTACTAAGTTTTCATTAGATACTAATGATCCTTTTAATATACCACCAGATTGCAGAAAGAGCAGGCTCCTATAAACTGGGTGATGTAAGAATACTCCAGTTGGCCCTGGGCTGTCACGTGAATTCTGTTGCTGGGACAGGGAGACCAGAAAAGTCTAACAACAAAAGCCTGATTTGATCCTTGACCAAACTCTACAATTAGTGGAGATCACTTTAAAAGGAGAAAGTGATGACTTTGTTCCGGATGCTGTAGATTCTAGGAGTGGGGTGGATTCATAGAACTTCAGCACATTTAATAATACTAATAAATGGTCATGGAGACATGACTCAGTGACAAGCTCCCCTCCATTCACCTCCCCTTGGAACTATCCCCGAGAGATTACCCTAGGGCAGTATCCACACCAGGGTCGCCCCCTAGCCTTGTTTAGTTATCGAAATTCCATTAGATTTCAGCATGGCTCAGTAACAGCTGTTCAGGGCACAGGTGCCAACTTCTTCCAAAGCTGGAATAGCAAGCAGTCTGTGCTTCTGTTCTGCAAAGGCGCAGGGGGCCTTAGTGATGTGTTGTAGATGGAAGAGGCTGAGCGCTAATGCTTTGGGGCAGCCCCAGATGGGTTTTGGATTTCTTCTTCTTTTTTTTTTTTTTTTTTTTAACAATCACAAGCAGATCTGGGCTCAATTTAAGAAAGAAGTTTCTAACAATTAGAATGGACTGAGAAGACAATGAGCTGCCTCACAAGACAGAGGATTTTAGCAAAACATTTGGCAACGTCTCCCATGTCCTATTTAAGGATGAGATGGAGAGGTATGGGATAAAAGATGGTCCAGTTAGGAAGATACAGCACTGGTCCAACTGTCAGACCCCCAAAGCAGAGTGTCAAACAGAGGAGTAGAAAGAGGGGAGACTACTGGAGTGTCCTCGGTTCTGACCTGGATATAGCAGAGCAAAGTGAAGCTTGCTTTTCGTTTTTTGATATTTTTCTTAAATGTGAGAGAAATCTGGGCATTTTTATAGGCAGGAGGGAAGAAGGTAGTAGCTAAGAGTAGATTGAAGATGAGAGAGACAGAGAGAGAAACAGAGACCCAGACAGACACAAAAAGATAGAGACCGACAGAGGTACAGAGAGAGAGAGAGAGAGAGAGAGAGAGAGAGAGAGAGAGAGAGAGAGAGAGAGAGAGAGAGGCAGAGAACAAGTGATAAAAGTTATAAGTTCCAGGAGGGATGAGAAAGGATGGCATCAAGAGGTTGGCCTTGGCAAAGATAAGGACCACAACTTTCTCAAAGACTGAATCAGAGTAGTAAGGAAAATGTGAGACTTTATGGGTAGTTTTTGAGGTATGGAGAAGAGACCAAAAGAAGATAGCCTCAATTTTCTCTAATAACTATATGTTGGACACAATTGAAAGAAATGCACAACAAAACTTCCATGGTGACTCTTTTGAAGGGGATAGTACATACACACACACACACACACACACACACACACACACACACACACACACACACATATATATATATATATATAGCACTTTGAGGTTTTTGAAACTTGTAATCTTACATCCATCCTGTGAGGTAGGTGCTATTATTTTACAGATAAGGAAACTGAGGTTGAATTGTTAAATGTCTTGCCCTACATCCTACAGCTAATGAATGTCCAAAACATGATTTGAATGAAAGTCTGCCTGACTCCAGGTGAGTAAATTTTTTAATATATAATTTATTTATTTTTTAGTTCTCAACATTCACTTCCACAAGAATTTGAATTCAAAATTTCCTTCTCACTTCTCCCAACTCCCACCCCAGGACAACATGCACCCCATTCACCCCTCCCTCTAGTCTGTCCTCCCTTCTATTATCCACCCTTGCTCCATCCCCCTTCCTCTCTATTTTCCTGTAGAGTAAAATAGATTTCTATACTCCATTGCCTGTATATCTTAATTTACAGTTGCATGCTAAAACAATTTTTAACATTCATTATTAAAGCTTTGAGTTCTATATTCTCTCCCTCCCTCCCCATCCAACCTCATTGAGAAAACAAGCAATTCAATATAGGTTATACATATGTAACAATACAAAGCACTGCCATAATAGTTATGTTGTAAAAGACTAACCACATTTCCCTCTGTCCTATCCTGCCCTCAATTTATTCCATTCTCTCCCTTGACCTGTCCTCCCACAATAGCGTTTGCTTCTGATTATCCCTTTCTTCAATTTGCTGTCCCTTCTATTATCTTCCCTCTCCTGTCTCCTTCCCCCTTGCCTTCCTGCAAGGTAAAATAGATTTCCATATCCAATTGAGTGTATGCTATTCCTCCTTAAACCAAATCCTATGACACTAAGGCTCACATATTTTCTTTCATCTCTCCCCTCTTCCCCTCCATTGTAAAAGCTCTTTCTTCCCTCTTTTATGTGAAATGACTTGCAACATTCTACCTCTCCCTTTCCTTACTCCTAGTACATTCCATTCAACAGTAAATTTTATTTTTTTAGGTATTCTCCTTGCATTTTCAGCTAACCCTGTGCCCTCTGTCTATGTATATATATATATATATATATATATACACACACACACATACACCCATGTACATATACATACCTACACATATATAATATATACATACATAACCATACACACCTACATATATGTATGTATGCATGTATGTATGTATGTATACACACATATATATGTATGTTCCCTCTAACTACCCTAATACTAAAAAAAGGTCTCATGAGTTACAGATGCAATCTTTCCATGTAGGAACGTAAACAGTTCAAATTTAATGAGTTTCTTAAGGCTTCTCTTTCCTGTTTACCTTTTCATGTTTCTCTTGATTCTTGCATTTGAAATTCAAATTTTCTATTCAGCTCTGGTCTTTTCAACAAGAATGCTTAGAAGTCTTCTATTTCATTGAAATTCTATTTTTCCCCTGAAGTATTACACTCAGTTTTGCTGAGTAAGTAATTTTTTGTTTTAATCCTCTCTCCTTTGACCTCTGGAATATCATATTCCAAACCCTTCCATGCCTTAGTGTAGAAACTGCAAAATCCTGTGTTATCCTGATTGTATTTCCACAATACTTGAATTGTTTCTTTCTGGCTTCTTGCAATATTCTCTGCTTGACCTGGACACTCTGGAATTTGGCTACAATATTCCTAGAAGTTTTCCTTTTGAGATCTCTTTCAGGAGGTGATCAGTGGATTCTTTCCATTTCTGTTTTACCCTCTGGGTCTAGAATATTAGGGCAATTTTCCTTGATAATTTCTTGGAAGATGATGTCTAGGCTCTTTTTTTATCATGGTTTTAAGGTAGAATAATAATTGTTAAATTATCTCTCCTGGATCTATTTTTTAGCTCAGTTGTTTTATCCAATGAGATATTTCACATTGTCTTCTATATTTTCATTCTTTTGATTTTGTTTTATAATTTCTTGGTTTCTCATAAAATCATTAGCCTCCATCTCCTTCACCCTAATTTCTAAAGAACAATTTTCTTCAACGAGTTTTTGAACTTCTTTTTCCATTTGGCCAATTCTGCTTTTTAAAGCATTCTTCTCCTCCTTGGCTTTTTGGACCTCTTCTGCCATTTTAAAGATGTTATTTTCTTCAGTATTGCTTTGAGTCTCCTTTAGCAAGCTGTTGACTTGCTTTTCATGATTTTCTTGCATCATTCTCATTTGTCTTCCCAATTTTTCCTCCACCTCTCTTACTTGATTTTTAAAACCCTTTTTGAGCTCTTCCATGCCTAAGACCATTGCATAATTTTTTTTGAAGACTTTTGGTGTAGAAACCTTGACTTTGATGGCTTCCTCTGATGGTATGCTTTGTTCTTCCTCATCTGAAAGGATGGAAGACAATATCTTTTCACCCAGAAAGTAACCTTCTATAGTCTTATTTTTTCCCTTTTGTCCACATTTTTCCTGACAGTCACTTGACTTTTGAGTCTTTTGTCAAGTGGAGGGTATACTACCCTAGGCTTCAGAGGTTTTGTGCAGCTGTCCTCTGAGATATCTCTAGGGACCTGTAACTTCTCAGTTCCTCCAAGGTGGCACAATCAAGGGAGAGGAGTTTGCTCCTCTCCTGGCCTGTACTCTGGTCTGTGATCAACCACAAGCACTCTTTTCTGCACTGCATAATGAGTAGGGTTCCCTCTCTATAGCCACCACCAGCTCCACCATGCCAGCACTCCTCCTCACCCCAGGACTGCCTTTCAGTACTGAAATCCAGATTAGCTGCTTGATTCCCTCAGGGTCTTTAGGTCAAGAGCTCTAAAAGTGGCTGCTGCTGTCACAGTGGCTGCCACCACCCTGGGACGCCAGCTGGGGCCCTACCACACTCACCTCTCTCCCAGGTAAAAGAGCTTTCTTACAGACCTTTGAAGCAGTCTTTGGTGTTTGTGGGTTGAGAAATCCGACAACCACAACTGCTATCCATGGTTCAGTGCCCAAAAGCCTGCTCTAGTCCTCTTAGTGCTGTGCAATCCATGCTGGGCTGTGCTCCACTCTGAGCCAGGTGTAATAGATCCTTCCTGTCAGCCTTCCAGTCTGTCTTGGGCTGGAATTCTGTTTCCCTCTCATTTTGTGACTTCTGCTATTCTACAATTTGTTTAGAGTCATTTTTACAGGTATTTTACAGATTACAGAGGGAGAGCTGGAGCAGGTCGGTCCTTCTACTCCACCATCTTGGCTCCACCCCCAAGCAAATTTTTAAAATGTAAAGAATAAGAGGTCTACAAAGAAGAGAAACTTGTTTATGACAGTTTGATAATGATAGAGTAAAGATTTAGGAGGGAAAAATAAAAATTGGAGAGCAGTAAATCAACAAGCATTTAAGCACCTACTACATAGGTGCTGAGGACACAAAGACAGGCAAGAAAATAGTCTCTGCTCTCAAAGACCTCATAGTCTAATTGTGAAAAGAACCTGCAAACAGTGATATATAAAATGCATACTGGACAAATTGGAGATAATCAATAGAGGGAAAGCATTAGCATTAAGAGGGATTAAGAAAAGCATTTTTTCCTTCTTGGAAGGGGAAGGTGGTATTTTTGCAAAGATGTGAAGGAAGCCAAGGAGGGCAGGAGATGATGAGGATGGAGAGAATTTTGAGCATGAGGGATAGCCAGGGAAGAGGAGCAGAGATACTGACTTTGGGAAATGGGAATGTTAAAGTGGGGAGTGGTAGGAGGACAAGGAAATTTTCTCTTTAGCAAATGAATGAATCACAGATACTAGGAGGAGTTAAAGTAGGAGTTTTCTAGCCATAAGGTAGAAGAAGTACCAGTTGACCATGACTTTTACCATCCAGTGTCAATAGATGGATTACAAAATATTTATTTTGCCTGAAGTGTGCCAGGAACTATGCTAGATGAAAGACAAAAAAGGAAACAGCATCTAACTTCAAGATGCTTCCATTCTGTTTGGGGAGAAGGAAAGGAATAAGCTTCTATTAAGCACCTATTATGTGTCAGGCACTATTCTAAGTGTATCTTATTTAATCCTTAAACAACCCTGGGAGGTAGGCATTTTAATGATCCCTGTTGAAGAGCTGACAAAATTAAAGTAGACAGGGGCTAAGTGACTTGCCCAGGGTCACACAACTACTAAATGTCTGCAGCCACATTTGAACTCAGATCTCCCTGACTCCAGACCCAGTGATCTATCCACCATGCCACTCAGTTGTCTCTTGACAACATTTACACATATGAATATAAACTAAATATATCCAAAATAATTATAAATGTAACCTTCCCCTTCCTCAGGGCTCATTTGCCCAACACAAGCTGGAATTGTAAGGCCATGTACCCAGAAGGATGGCTGCTGCTGCTTTTAGGATAATAGGTGTAATTATGTCAGTGGTTATTTTCTTAATGGGGGCAGATACAGCAAATGGAGATGACAACAAATCTTCTTAACACTTTCTAATAAGTCCCTACCAGTGTGTTTCCCAGTAAAAATCATCTGTCTGGTAGACTCAGTACTTAAGCAAAGGTATTTATTCAAAAAGGATAGCAAAGACAATAGTTACAATGTATTTACCCTAAATTATGAATGAACTTTCCCACAAATATGCAGGGATTTCATGGTGGGAGAGGAGTGAGCTGTGGGGGAGAGGGAGGGAAGTGTGTACAGGAGCTTAAAAGACAGTGAAGCACACATACAGGGTACATGCATCGCCAAGGAAACTCATAATCAATGCAAGACTTAATGTCCTTTCTCTCTTCAGAGGTCTTAATGCAATTTGCTTTAATGTTTACTATTAGGCATCGCATTTGGGGTTCAGTTAGATTTGTTCCTTGTATGACACAATTTCTTGACTAGATGAGCCAAACCACTACTGAGATGAGTCAAGTACTTGGTAACTTACTGTCTTCTAACCAAGCTTGGCTCTTGCTGGATTGGACTGGGCAGGCCAGTGCTGCCTGCCTATGGCTTCCAGGCTGGGCCAAACAAGTCCCTTGGCTACTCTGCTCTTTTTAGGTCATGGGAACTCTGATAGATGGGACTCTCTGGACTGGCTCTTTAATGGGCAGCTGTGGTCTTTTTACCCCTTAACACAGTGTCTGGCACATAATAAACTTTGCACAGTATCTGGTACATAGTTGGTTGTCGTCCTTCATCTTCAAAGAAAACCAAAATGACATCACCATGATAAAGTAAAATTTCAGTGTGTCCAACTGTGGCTGATCAGATCAATATGAGCTTGGAGTGCTCTACCACAGGTTGGACACAGATAGAACATGTGAATATTTGGGGTGGATATCCCAAATTTGTGCATCCTATGTTTACTTTGTGCTGTCTTAATTCTGCTTTGCTCAAATAGCTCAGCACCCTTTCTGATGTGGGCTCACCATGCTGAGTGGTCTTGTGCCAGTGTTTCACATGTTGCACAATCAAATCCAAAGTTCTTGAGAGTGTCCATGTATCGTTACTTAAAGCCACCATGTGATCACCTGCCCCATGAGACTTCTCCATGAAATAGTCTTTTTGGCACGCATACATTTTCCATTCAAACAATATGGCCAGCCCATTTCAGTTGCACTCTCTGAAGCATAGTTTGAATACCTGGCAGTTCTGCTTGAGCACGGATTTCAGTGTTTGGTACCTTATCCTTCCAGGTGATCCTCAGAATCTTCCTAAGACTGCAAATGCAAGTAATTCAGTTTCTTGGCATGGCACTAGTAGACTGTCCATGTTTCACAAGCATATAACAATGAGATCAGCACAAAGGCTCTGTAGACTTTCAGTTTGGTAATCAGTCTAATACCTCTTCTCTCCCAAACTTTTCTTTGGAGCCTCCCAAACACTAAGTTAGTTCTGGTAATGCATGCATCAACCCCATTGTCAATGTGTACATCCCCGGAAAGTACACTACCAAAGTAAGTAAACTTATCTACAACATTCAAAACTTCTCCATTTGTTGTAACCAATGGTTCCACATATGGATGGTGTGTGTGGTGGTGACTGATGGAGCGCCTGTGTTTTTTTGGTGTTAATTATTAGGCCAAAATTAGCACAGGCAGCAGAAAATTGATCCATACTTCGCTGCATCTCAGCTTCAGAGGCTGCACTGAGTGCACAATCATCTGCAAACAGAAAACCATACACCAACACTCCCTCCACTTTGGTCTTGACTTGTAGCCTTTCCAAATTGAAGAACCAGTAGTTGACCTTGATATCGTATTCATCCTCATTGAAAGCATTTGTCAACATGGCTGAAAACATCATGCTACAAAGCATAGGAGCAAGCACATAGCCCTATTTCACTCCATTGGTGACTGAGAAGGCACAAGAGCATTGTCCATTATCCAGAACTCAGGCAAACATACCATCATGAAATTGACATAAAATACTGATGAACAAAATTTTGACATAATTTTCCATAAGCACTCATGACTAACAGTGTCAAAGGTCTTGGTCAGATCTACAAATGTGTACAGACCTCTGTTCTGCTCCTAGCATTTCTCCTGGAGTTGTCAGGCAACAAACACCATATCAACTGTTCCTCAACCCTTTCTGAAGCCACACTGGCTCTCAGGTACTTGACCATCTTCCAAGTAAAGGATCAGCCTATTAAGGAAGACTCTAGCAAGAACTTTGCCAGCAATGACTAAGAGAGAGATCCCCCTGTGATTGTTGTAGGACAATCTATTCCCTTTACCCTTATAGAGATGGACAATGGAGACATCCTTGAACTCCTGGAGGATAACCTCCTCTTGCCATATAACCTAGAAAGTTTCAGTCATTTTTTGTATGATCAATGGTCCCTCTACCTTGTAAATCTCAGCTGGAATAGAATCAGCACCAGGTGCTTTGCCACATGAAAGGAGTCTAATGGCCCTCAAAACCTCTTCTTCAGTTGGAAGTTCACCTAAAGAGGGATTGACTTCAACTTGAGGTAAACGGTCAGTGGCCTCAACATTCATTTATGATGGTCTGTTGATAACACTATAGAATTGTTCAGCCCATCTCTCTAACATCATGTCCTTATCACTAATCAATGTGGCTCCATCAGCACTGAGTAGCTTTGATGCACCATAGGTTTTTGGTTCAAAAATAGCTTTCAGGGAATCACAAAAGCACTTTGGATTGTTACTATCAGCATAAAACTGAATTTCATCTGCCTTCTTACTGAGCCAGGAATCCTCCATCTCACTAAGCTTTGTTTGTACTTTGCTTTTAATGGAATTAAATGCTGCCTTCTTAGAGGTGGATGAACTATCCTGCTGGTAAATTCTGTGGAGTTCTCATTTTTCATTTAGCAGCTTCTAAATTTCCCCACCATTTTCATCAAACCAGTCTTGGTTTTTGCAAGTATTCTGAACCAGATGAGCAAATGCAGTGCTGTACACCAAATCTCTGAAAACTGCCTACTCCTTTTCTGCTCCACTGTTGCCAACTGTGTGTTGGCTCAACTTTCCCTCCAAGTCAGTAACAAACTGAGCTGGTACATAGCAGCATCTAATAAATGCTTGTTGCTTGCCAGACACTTTTAGCCTTTGGTTTGCCTGGGTGGTACAGTGTTCTTTTCAGATGGAGTTTTACAATCCTATTTCTGTTGGAACAGGTCTGCGTAACATATAGCCCACAGCCCACCAAAGGATTTCAGGCAGCAAGTGAGAAATGTAGAGAATGTAAAAGGAAGATGTAATGAATGCTTTGTCCATGCTCTGCTTAACCCACCTTCCACTAGTAAGTATTGTGCCCATCATGTAACCTGATGGGTGAGTTGGCACCGTACACTCTCTCCTGTTTGTTATGTGACCCACAGTAATCAACCATCATCAATCTGTCTCTGGTCTGAAAGGAACAAGAGTTGTACTAACTGGTATTGAACAGGGAAAAAGTGGTATAGCCACATGCCAATGCAGCCAACACCTGCTATACAATGAGTGGCAACAATGTGAGGACTTCTTTCCCCTCTCTTGCTGTGTAGCCACCCTCCAAGTTGCAAGAGTATCTGGTGTTCTCTCCAAGGTCAAACACTCACTTCAGTATTTCTTTTCATGTGAGCAGTTGCTATGGAGATTTTTTGATTCTAACATTAAAGTTTTTGGAGTGACTTTGTAAAATGGGTGATAAAAAGAAAGGGAAAATTGAATGGGAACATAGAGTGTTTAACCCACAGTGGACAAACAGAAGATACTTGTTTACTTACACAAGAGGCAAAATATTATGCCTTATTTTCCAAGAAGTAATAGCCTTCCAGAGGAATACAATCTTCGTCGCCATTCCGAATCAAAACATCCTAAATTAAGCCAATTGAACACCAATGAAAAACAGATTAAAGCATCCAAATTGTTGAAAAATCTCAGTGGGGAACAATGGTTTCCGAGAAAGTAAACTCAGAAAATGAGGCACCTACTAAGGTTAGTTTTCATATTTCTAAAGAAATCTATTTCAAACATGATTCTGAAGTACAATAAACTGCTGACAAGAAGTGTAAAACATCCCATTGACTAAATGTAAACAATAAGAAAACCTGAAAATGTATTAAAAAATGTATTACAACTTGTACCACTTAGCAAAGTAATTTTTAATATTAATGTGATTTCATGATAAAAATTTTAAGCAATAAGTATAACAAATTGATATTAATTGAAATTTCCTTTTCTTCAATATAGTTTATTTGCAAAATAGTTTAATAATTAATTATACCTTTACTTGGAAAGTGAGCCACTAAAACCCTATCTGCAGCCCAAAGAAATTTAGTCTGTTTTAATTTTGGACTCTACCTACTGCCAAGTTGTACATGTCTGTGTTGGAGCAACAACCTTTAAATTGGAATCCCCACAAATGTCCTCCGTCTGACTCGCTCACAGCCTCAACCCTGAGTTTCTTGTCTCCTCCAGGCAGGATAAAGAAAAGGTATAGCCTCTCCTGTCTGAGAATCCTCCTTGGCTCAAAAGCCTGTTTACTCAGTAAGGTACCATCATGCCTTAGGCTGCTCAGTTTCCACTTCAGTCAGTTCCATCTTCCATAGCCTTTGAGAATCTCACATAGACAAGTGATGAGATACTAAGTTGTGAATATAATCTATGCTATGGAGGTCAATTCTTTTCTTTTCTTTTTCTGGTCTCTTGGTTTTCTTCCTGATCTGTTTAAGCCTCAGACCCTTCCTAGGATGGGGAATGTGTATTTTGTATCTAAAGATCTTATATTTAAATTTCATTATCTCTAACTTTTATTCTTCACCCCTAACCCACCAATACTCTTTTTGTTTGTTTCTTGGGGAGTTTCAATGTCATTTGGTGGGAAGAAGTAGGGAAGCTGAGAGGCTCAAGAAAGGCCTCATGCAGAAGTTTGATTTGAGTAATGAAGGAAATTTAGGGATTCTAAGGGGACAAAATGAAGAGGGAGTTCACTCCAGGCTTGGAGAATACCCAGTGAAAAAAGGGAGGTAAGAGGTAGAGTATCATGTGTCAGGTACAGAAAGAAGACCAACTGGTTTAGGCCACAGAGAATATAATGAGGAGAAATAAGTAGGTTGTAAAGGGCTTTACATACCAAATAGAATTTGTGTCTGATCTTAGAAATAATAAGAAAACATAGAAGTTTATTAAGTAAAGGAGTGACACGATTAGACATGCAATACAGGAAAATCACTTTGGCAGCCAAAAAGAGGACGGATTAGAGTAAGGAGTGGCTTGAGTCAGGAAGACCAATTATAACAAGGTCATTGAAACAGTCTAAGTGAGAGGTGATTAGGGTCTAGGCCCAGGGTGGTAGCCATTTGAGTAGAAATTAGGGGAAGAGTCCAAGAGATGTTGTCAAGTAGTGACAGAGTACTTCAAGTCAGGTACCTGGATCAGTAAATGTCTGGTAATAGAGTTCCTAGCTCTAATTAAATTCACAAAGTGCCACTTATTTTGCTTTATTCCAAGACAACCATGGTGATACATTCTCAGAATTAAGATATGGAAAATATGTACTTGTTTTTTGGTTAGACCTGGTGTCTTAGGTCCTGACATTGGCTAGGGTCCTAATAGGGAGAGGTGTTAGAATTTCAATGGTAATGGAGAACTGAGGCAAAGTTGAGATTTTTTTCTCAAAAAATAGTTTGGTAAATCTCAGGAGAGCACATATTGTTTCCACACAAGACAATATATTTCAGGACAAAGCTTTCAGATTGAGTTTCTGAGAGGAAAGTTCCACTATCCTAAACTCAGTGATGATAAAGAGAAGACTAGGAGATGAGATTGAAATTTGATTATTAGCAGTGACTTCTACCTACCTGTGTGCCCTGTGGTTTCCTATACAATAATAATGGCAGGTATGAGGCTGAAGAGGTTCTGCCTCACCATGAGATCACCTACAGTCACCTACACCTCCTTCCATGAATATGCTCAATGGTAACAGAGGGATGAGAGCTTCTTGTCTCCTTGGATAGTTGGGTATCTGGGACCATAGTCAGTACTGCCAATGAAAGCTTCAAAGAGGACCCTGAAAGTATAGTAGGAAAATGGATTTTGAATGGAAATGGATCTTTAAATATACCTAGAATCACACTTTCTCTCCACTTTAGGAACTGATTTCTGGTTAAACCAAGGCTTCTTCTGCAATCTAGTTTAAAACCCTCATTTTATAGATGAGGAAATTGAGGCACAGGATCCCACTGGTAGTAAGTTGAAGAACAGGAATTCAAAGCTGGGTGCTCTGGCTCCACAATTATTTAAACATTTATTAAGTACCTTCTGTGTGTAAGGCACTGTTAAATCCAGCTCTCTCTACACTCTCCCATGAGGCTATATGGGTTAGGCTCTGTTCTTCTCTCATTCCTCCTGCTTGAGGCAGATCTCCATTCCTCACAGGCACTGTTCCCAAGTTAGAAGCTCTGCCTCTTTTCTGTGGATCTGGAATATAAGGCTATAGTGTCTTTCATTGCTTATGGAGTTACCTTTGTGCTACTGAATTCATTCAAAAAAGGCCCCTGGAGGGTGAAGGGTAAGGGAGCAAGGCCCTCAGTGGAAAAAGTCATTTTAATTTTAACTTTTCATCTCCTATTAACTGCTATTCCCATACCACTCTGTAAATAGCCAAAAGGAGAAGGAACAAAGCAGTAAAAACAAAATGTAGTCTTATAAAATCCCCCTTCCTTATGTGGCATAGCAGTTAATGGTGGCTATAGAGATCTTTAAATATACTCATTTGCTTTTGAACTTAAAATCCAAGTGGAGAGAGAAGAGAAATTTTAGTTCTGGCTGTTAGCAAAACAAAACAAATAAACAAAGAAAAAGAAAATTCTTACATAGCCTTGGAAAAGCCCTTGAAAGGTATCTAGAATTACATTCAATGAACATCTTGGGATCTTGTCCTTGATTCAACCCAGCCATCTTCTGCAGTTGGGCACCACAGTTTCTAACCTGCCCAATTCTTTTTTAATAATTGTATTCATATAATGACAATAACAGCAAATGATTACAACAATGATGCTGATAACTAGCAAATCAGGAACTTTGGGAAAAGCATCAGAGTAAAAGATGCCATCAAGGAAATGTATGATCAAAACATATGACCAAAGTGAGTGAAGGATGACTGTTGTACAAGCTTCATTCATTCCACTGATAACCTTGTGAGGTCAAGAGAAAGTAAGGCTGATATCCTGGGGTGAGCTTTTGGGAGAACATAGACAAGAGTTATACAAGATGAGCCATCATAGCTGTCTAGTGAGCTACATCACTGGAGAGAACTTTCCAATCAGTGTGATTGCAGTTCTGAAACTTTGAGAATTGGGTAACATATACCTCAAAATGACGTTATTGCTTTGTTATATAATTTGCTATCTGGTCCTATGATGTCATTGTCTTTCTCATTTTATTTCCCTTATTGTATATTCTTAACTTTTTGTGCCTTCATGTTAACTTTATTACTATTTTGCCTAATTCTTTGAAGTATTGCTTTGATAATTTCATTGTCATAGCATTAAACCTGTAGATTAATTTGACCAATATTGCCAGTCATAAATAATGACATGGCCCAACCATGAACATTGACTACCTTTTTATTTATGCTTTTATATTTCTAAAACTTATACCCCTAAAATGCCTTTTAGAATAGTACTTCATGGGGGGCGGAGTCAAGATGGTGGAGTAGAAAGACGCACGTTTACGAGCTCTGAACCCACAGCCCATAGATTTAATGTAAAAAGAGATCCCCATAAGTTCTGGATCACTGCAAGGTGTGCAGAAACAGAGTGGAAGAGATTTCCGTTCCAGAGAACCCTGGAGAGCCATGCCCAGGGTCCGTCGCACCCCGGAAAGCGGACCCCACCACAGCGCTGCCCTGGCCACAGCCCCAGAGAAGCTGACCCGAGCAGGCTTCAGGGACGGAAGCTCCGGCGGCCGGGAAAGTCACTCCGCCTACAGAAGCTACAGGTCAGTGAGAGAGACAGCTGGCTGGCAGAGGGGAGCAGGGTGTCTCCGTGACTCGGGCCCCCTCGGGAGGAAGCGGTGGCGGCAGAGGTGGGGGCAGGAAGTGGCGGAGGCAGAGGCGGGGCGGCGGCAGAGGCAGCAGCTGCGGCGGCCCGGGACTCCCCCAGAAGCTGGCAGGATCTTCATTTCTGAAAGTCTCTGCATAAACCACCTGAAGGAGATGAGCCTGGGAGATGGCCCTGCCCCACCCCGCTCCATTTCTGAAGGTCTCCGCATAAAGCCCCTGAGGGAACTGAGCCTGGGAGGCGGCCCCGCCCCCACCCACTCCATTACTGAAGGTCTCTGCATAAAGCCCCTGAGGGAACTGAGCCTGGGAGGTGGCCCTGCCCCGACCCCAGCACCAGAACTAAAGCTCACATTGATTAGCAGGCATGCGGCGCAGAAAGCCCATTTGAATCTCAGACCCCCAAGCACTAGCTGGGCAGATCTAGGCGGGGGTGGACAGGAATCTCAGAAGTCAAGTAACTGGCTGGGAAAATGCCTAGAAAAGGGAAGAAAAATAAAACTATAGCGAGTTTTTTCGAACGGATGCAAATGATTGCAACTTTCGGATCTGACGACGACGAGGACATATTCTTGCCATCAAGGAAAGACGTGGAGGGTGGGGCCTCTGTATCCCAGACATCCCAGGGGGATGTCGGGTGGGCTCAGGCCCTGGAAGAGCTCAAAAAGGATTTTGAAAAGCAAGTTAGACAGGTGGAGGAAAAACTGGGAAGAGAAATGAGAGAGATGCAAGAAAAGTATGAAAAATGGGTCAATACCTTGGTAAAGGAGACCCAAAAAAATGCTGAAGAAAAGAACATCTTGAAAAATAGGCTCACTCAATTGGCAAAAGAGGTTCAAAAAGCCAATGAGGACAAGAATGCTTCAAAAGCAGAATTAGCCAATGGAAAAAGAGGTTCAAAAGCTCACTGAAGGGAATAGTTCTCTCAAAATTAGAATGGAACAGATGGAGTCTAATGACTTTATGAGAAACCAAGAAATCACCAAACAAAACCAAAAGAATGAAAAAATGGAAGAGAATGTGAAATATCTCATGGGAAAAACAACTGACCTGGAAAATAGATCCAGGAGATACAATTTAAAAATTATGGGACTACCTGAAAAAAGAGCCTAGATATCATCTTCCATGAAATTATCGAGGAAAACTGCCCTGACATTCTACAACCAGAGGGCAAAATAGCATTGAAAGAATCAATAGGAACATTGTGGCCAAATTCCAGAACTCCCAGGTCAAGGAGAGAATCTTACAAGCAGCTAGAAAGAAACAGTTTCAGTATTGTGGAAATAAAATCAGAATAACTCAAGATCTAGCAGCTTCTACATTAAGGGATCGAAGGCCGTGGAATAGGATATTCCAGAAGTCAAAGGAACTAGGACTCAAACTAAGAATCACCTACCCAGCTAAACTGAGTATAATACTTCAGGGAAAAATATGGTCCTTCAATGAAACAGAGGACTTTCAATCATTCTTGATGAAAAGACCAGAGCTGAAAAGAAAATTTGACTTTCAAACACAAGAATGAGAAGAAGCATGAAAAAGTAAACAGCAAAGAGAAGTCTTAAGGGGCTCACCAGAAGTGAACTGTTTACATTCCTACATGGAAAGACAATATTTGTAACTCTTAAAACTTTTCAGTATCTGGGTAGTTGGTGGGACCATACACACACATATACATGCATGCACGCACACACACATACACACATGCACACACATACAGAGACAGAGAGCACAGATTGAATTGAATAGGATGGGACCATATCTTAAAAGAAATTAAGGTAAATGGTGAGAGAGAAATGTAGTGGGAGGAAAGAGGGTGAAATGGAATGGGGTAATTATATGTCATTTAAGAGGCAAGTAGGAGACTTTTTAGTGGAGGGAAAAAGAGGAGAGCTGAGAAAAAAAAAAAAACAAGAAGTTTACCCTCATCACATTTGACTAAAGGAAGGAATAAAATGCACACTCATTTTGGTATGAAAACCTATCCTACAGTATAGGAAAGTGGGGGAGAAGGAAATAAGCAAGGGGGTGGGGATGATGGAAGGGAGGGCAAAGGGAGGAGAGAGCAATTTGAAGTCAACACTTGGGGAGGGACAGGATCAAAAGACAGAAGAGAAACAATGAGGGGCAGGTTAGGATGGAGGGTAATTCAGTTAGTCTTACACAACATGACTATCAGGGAAGTCATTTGCAAAACTACACAGATATGGCCTACATTGAATTGCCTGCCTTCCGAAAGGGAATGGGTGGGGAGGGAGGGATGGGGAGAATTTGGAACTCAAAGTTTTAGGAACAACTGTTTAGTATTGTTGTTGCTACTAGGAAAGAAGACATACAGTTAATGAGGAATAGAAAGTCATCTGGCCCTACAGGAGAAAAGAGAAAATGGAGACAAGAGAAGGGAGGGATGACAGAAGAGAGGGCAGATTGGAGATAGGGAAAATTAGATTGTTTGGTGTATTGGGGTGGGGGGGAGGGGATAAAAGGCAAGAAAATTTGGAACCCAAAATTTTGTGAAAATGAATGTAAAAAGTTAAATAAATAAATAAGCAAATAAATAAATGAATAAGAAGATAATGTATAGTGTGCCCACCCAACTGTATATCATAATCTTGTTGATAAGAAAGATAAACTCTTGAATAATTGCAAATGTGAGTAATTTTGAATCTCATTTAGGAAGTCTATATCATTCCAGAGTTGGATGCAATTCATACAATGGCAATTACAAACAGGAGGATCTCACCATCTGTAGGAAATCTCTGCCTGTACCTGACAGAGAGTGGGAGCTTAATAAATGATTGTTGAAATGAAAAATACTGGAGGGGATGTGAGAAAATAGGTACAGAAAGAGCTGCTGGTAGAGTTGTGAACTGATCCAACCACTCTGGAAAACAATTCAGAACTATGCCCAATAGGCTATAAAATTTTGCATACAGTTTGACTTAGAAATAGCACTAGTAGGTTTATATGCCAAATAGATGAAAGAAAAAAGGGAAATAACCTATATGTACAAAAATATTTACAACAACTCTTTTTTGTGTGTGATGGCAATGAATTAGAAATTGAGGGGATGTCCATCAATTGTGGAATGGTTGAACAAGCTGTCAGACATAATTGTGAGAAAATACTATTGTGCTATAAGAAAAGATGAGCAGAATGGTTTCAGAAAAACCTGGGAAGACTTTTGTGAACTGATATAAAGTGAAGTGAGCAGAACCTTGAGAACACTGTACACAGCAGCAGCAATATTAATGATGATCAGTTGTGAATGACTTACTACTCTGATCGATACAATGATCAAATACAATTCTGAAAGTCTCAATAAAAATTTTTATCCACCTCCAGAGAGAGAACTGATGACATCTAAGCACAAAAAAAAGAATAGTACTTCATATAACATATATGAGTGTTTATGTTTAATGTCTTCCACATGCATTTTTGTGTGTGTATTAAGTCTAGATCTATTATTTCATTGACATAGGGAATTCCTAATGAGGAAACTCCCTTTTCCAAATCAGATCAGTAACTATTCTATCAGAATTTTAGAGTTGCCTGTATATATGTACATGCATATACTCAAATCTGAGTCGATGTATATATGTGTATACACTTATGTTCATATCCATATGCATACACATATTTGTGTGTATAGTATTCTCCTCCAAATTGTTTTATGGAGATAAGTTTTATCAAGTTAAAGAAAGGCTTAAATAATTAGAGATATATTCAATGTTCAGGGCCATATTATGTCATTAGAGCATAATTGAAAATATCAATCAATAAATGTTTATTAAACTCTATGTTCTAGGCATTGTGCCAAGCATTGGGGATACAAAGAAAAAAGGGAAATAGTCCCTGTCTTCAAGGTGTTTCCATTCAAATAGGGAAGGCAACATGTACATATGAGCTACATTCAGGACATCTGTATGCATTTGATTTGAACCTGCTACTTCACTTGTAGGACATTCTTCAAGAGAAAACTCCCTCTACCAGTACAGATCAGACTATACTCTGAAATTTATAGTCTTAATCTAGTAGCAATAGTTCTTCAAAATTCCAGCCTGTCTGTTAAAAAAAATGGGTACCAATAATTTCTATAGTCATATACAAATATAACAACTAGAGAATTCATGTATGTGTATATTTATATACATGTATATATGTGCATATGTACATAAATTGTGAATGTGTGTGTAATTCAAGATCTAGCCTGGGAGTCAGGAAGACCTATAATCATGTGTAAATGTGTGTGCATATGTACACATGCAAAGTGTATCTCAAAAGTCTTAGCATAGTTTTAGGTTTAATAGCTTTAAAGCTTAACACTGGTCTAAGACTTCAGAGACACCATAAGTATTATATATGTAGATGTGTGCTTTGTGTGTTATGAATATTCATGGAAGGATATTCTATTATTTAATAACAGTTGGGAATTGGGCATCTCTGATTTATTGCAAATTCTCATATATATGTGGATACTTAATTTTCAAAGAAGTAGAATATAAGAAAATATGAAATAGAACTATAGTACTGATTACCCATGTGACAATAGACAAGTCATTCAACCCTGATCATCAATTTTCTAATCAATAAAGTGGCAATATAATACACCACCAGAGGTTTGTGGTGCGTATCAAATGAAGCAATATGTATGAAAGTCAAGTGTAATTATACAATACTATATAAATATTAGCTATCATCATTATCACAGTACATAGTATGTTTGCACATAGTAGGTACTTTATACACAGATGCTGATTTGAATTGCAATATTCATTCATGATATACAAAGCAAAATTCTGATTTAAGCCAAGTATTTTGAAATCCATGATTGAGCCTGGAGCTATGTTATTCTGTGCAACATCTAGCAATATACTGGTAGCAGTGAGGTAAAGAGGCAGAAAGGCTTGGGGAATGGAGAGTGAATGATTTTCTAATTGAACCAATAGTCTTAAAAGATTGCAGGGGAAATGTTTATTTCCTCTAATAAATCAAGTTGTTTTCAGATACCTAAACACTTTTAATTAGTGTGTTCACTGTTTAGGCATGAATAGATACTGCTGAAATTGGTCTTTTTCCTCATTAAATCCCATATGAGAGGATCTCCATCTGACAATACTGTGTGCAGTTACAGCTTAGAAGTGGAGAGTGATAAAAGACCTGAGAGAACCTTAAGTCCAGATCCCTTAGATGATTCATTCAACAAGTATTTATTGAGTATGTATCATATCGCATGCCCACATCTATGCTAAGCAGTTGGTGAGACACTAAAGAAATTCTATACTAGGTCTTGCTTTAAAGAGCTTACAGTTTAGTTAAGGAAAGTTTTGCACATACAGCATTCCAAATGTATTTGGAACAATGCCAGGAACCCTGGATTAAGTAAACAACCTACATGGCAATGGATAGAGTGCTGGGCCTGGAGTCAGGAAGACTGATTTTCCTGAATTCAAATCTGGCCTCAAATACTTACTAGCTCTATGCAACTGTGGGCAAGTCATTTAACTCTGTTTGCCTCATTTTCCTTATCTGTAAAAATGAGCTGGGGAAGAAAATGGTGAATCAATCTAGCATCTTTGCCAAGAAAATCCTCAAATGGGGTCATGAAGGGTTGGACAAAACTAAAAGGAATGAACTACGAAACTTCCGTGAAAGGGATAATACTCCATGGTATGAATATGTTTGTATGTTTTTTTTTAATGTTTTATTCATGCTCTTTTATTATTTTACATCCCTCATTACTTCTCATTGCCTCCTTCTTCTTGGCCCCCATGCCTACCAATAGAATCCTTCTCTCTGCTTATAATAAATAACTTTACTCAAGCAAAATAAATCAACATATTTGCCTTGCCTGAAAATATATGCTTCATTTTGTACCTCTAGTCCCCCACATCTCTGTCAAGAGATGGGAAACAGCCTTCACTATCAATTTTCTGCAAGCATGATTGACTCAATGCAATGATCAAAGTTTTGAAGTCTTTCAATTTCCTGAAGCTTTTCCATAACTGTGTTATTGTGAAGTAACCTATTTGCTAAAAAATGATCTCCAATAAGTTTCATAGTCACATCTTGTATATTTACCAACTAGGGGACATTGAAATGCAACTTATGGCAATGCCGAAACATTATTGGGTGACTACTATGTATGGAGCAGCAAGTGGGATATTGGAGGCACAAGGATATATAAGATAACCATTCCTATGCTCAAGAACAAACATAAAAACATATATTCAAGTCTGAAATTGTGTGGCATAGACTGAGCTAAAGGGATCAGGAAAGGGCAAAATCACTGTCATGTGGGTCCAGTCAGAGCTGGTTTCCTGGAGGATGCAAAGTGAAGGTAGCCTGATGAGTATTCAAGAAGTCTGTCAAGGATGTCATAGAAATGATTCCTGCATCTTAAGAGTGTAGAATTGGAAAGGACCTTAGAAATCATCTAATCTAAGGCTTCTTAAACTTTTTCCACTTTAAACTATGGGTCACAATCCCATGTGTGACCCACAGTTTCAGAAGTTCTGAATCTTAAATCAACCCCTTCATTTAAATAATATATTTGAGGAAATTGAATTTTGGAGAGGTTCAATGACTTCCTCAGGGTCACACAAGTAGGAAGAGTCAGTGGTAGGATTTAACCCACGTCTTCCTGAGTAAAATTAAGGAGTTTAATTAAAGTAAATTCAATATGTATTAATTGACCACCTACCAAATGCCACACACTGTGCAAGATACTGAGGAGAAAAAGAAACAAAGAAAGGAAAATGGTTACTCTCTTCCAGATCTCAAATGCTATGCATTAATGATTCTCTAAAGTTCCCCAGTTCAGGGAACTTTCAGGGAGATATGAGAACTTCCTGTTGCTTGCAGAGGGACCCCTGAATTCCAACCTGTCCATGGCAGCTTGGGCTTCTATTGGAAGTCATTTTAGGCCTCAGTCTTCAGAGTTCTCACATCCAGCCTGCTCCCACATTGACCTTGCTAATTTAAGATGGTTTCCACAATTTTGTGGACATAGCTGGGTAATCTAATAAAGGTAGATTCAATTACAGCTGTGTATTTTAGGATCTGAACATGGGAAAAATGTATCCTATTTCAAAAAAGATAAACTGCCACACACTCATTTTGTTTTTCTTTTATCTGGGAACTTAACTAACAGGAACCATCTCAGTTTATTGTATGGGAGAGTCTTCAGCAGCTGGGCTAATTTTTCTAACCAAAATAAAAACAACCAAAAATTCCCCAAAGCCCATGAAATCATATTTTGCTAAACACTGAGGAAGTAAGGAACCTGACTGCAACGTTTTACAACTTTGAAAATGGAGACTTTGTAAAGAAAGTGATGTGTGTTATTCCCCTTTCTATTTCTGAAGGTCCTTGGCATGAGGACATGATGACCAATAAATTAGTTTGGTACCTCTAGGGCAGAAAAGAGCAGGAACCTGAACCAAATGAAATATTAGAGTAGTTTAGGATCATTTGGGGGACTATTTGGACATGAGGGTTTTGTTCCGGTTCACTCACTTCAGAAAATTAGCATGGTGCATTCAGGTTTGAGGTTCACAGTTCACTTCAAGTCCCTGAAGAAGGGAAACTTGACTCCTTTCAATTCTGTATCATTAAGCAACTATTATTCCTTTTCTTTTTACTCCATTTATGGAGGGATTGTAGTTCTATGACTAAATGGGACTTTAGAAGATCTTCTAGTTCAACACCACCAACTCCTTTTTACAGATGGGGAAACTGAGGCCCAGAAAGGTAAAGTCACTCAATTTCTCATAGGTAAGTAAAGAAGCAAAGCTGAGATTTGAACTCAGATTCTTGGTGCTTATGTTTTTCCTAGTTTCTTCTAGCCCTGAATCCTACTAAAGACAATGTTACTTAATTGGAAGTGCAGGGGACTAGGATCTGGGAAATCTGCATTTGAATTCTAGCATTCATATTTACCAATTAATATGTATTCTACATCTATAGGGTGCAAGTAGTACATCATAGGATTGTTATGAAGGAAATGCTTTACAATCCTTAAATAGCTATATAAATGTGAGTTATTATTAACCTCATGATAATAATACCAACTACGCAGCAACAGATGCTGCATATCTTGTTTCTGAAGGGAATATATTGCCTCAATGACTTATGTGCAGGTGGGAGATTGGGGTTTGTTTGTTTGCTGTTGCGGTTGCTGGTCTGTGATATTTCATCTGCATGGAGAATTTCCAGCGTGCAAACATTTTTTACTGATATAGATCAATGACTGTCCAGTAGTGTTAAGTCAGAGAGAGTCTATGTCTAAGCCAGTGAGAGACTGAGCATCTTGGTTAGTCAGACAATTATATGTCATAGATAGGACTTGAACCTATGCATTCTTGACTCCAAGGATATTGCTCTGTCCACCAAGTCACATTATATTTCATTCCATGGCTAATGAGTCTCTTTCTTAAAGTTACAATTTAGTTCATAATTTATAAGTGAGTTGTAGACTGTTTTCTCATTAAGTATAAAGTTGAAGTTTATGGTGGCCATGAGAGTCACTTTCAAATCTCTAGAAGGTGGCTGAATTAAAGGAGTAGACTAGTATTATATGGCTGTAAAGGGATGGTTGATGAGGAAATATTATAAAGGGAAATATTTCAATTCAAAGGAAGAACTTTCCAACCCCTAGATCTCAGAGTAGAAAGCATTGTCTTCTGGGATATTGAGTTGATTTGTGAAATAATGAGCTCCCTGTCACTGGATATATTTAAACATAGAATGGGTGAATATTTATCAGGGATATTACATAAAGGAATTGTACTTTGGATTTTCAGGAGATCTACAGGGTCTTTTCTAACTATAAGACACTACTATTTCTTATTCTTTCCCTTTTTCATCCCTTCTCTCCCACATAGTATTGCTATATTGGTTACAATCCATGTGAGCTCCTCTTTTGACCCGGTTCTCCCCTGATTGCTCCATCAACCAAAGCTATCTTTAAAAGTTTATTTGATGTTAAATATGATTTTCATATAAAATTGGGGAAAAAACAAAATACTAAATAAATATTTTTTTAAAGAAAATAATGTTTTGTGTTGATGAAGAAAAATCAAACCTTTCTTCCAGAGCAAGCTTTCTCTGCTACTTACTTTTGGTGCATCTGGTGATCAAAATAGCTAGGTCTTCTTTGTAAGAGAGTGACCAGTTGTATGCTTGTAATCCCAGAGTCTTGATGTGGAGTATGGTGTGGTACATGTCCCTTAAGAGCCATAGGGTGTTTAATAGACATTTCTGCTACCTACACGTCTAACCAGCTCACTGTTTCCTTTCCTTTGTGTTCCATGTGTGTACCCTTTGGAATTTCATTGGAGAAAGAAATGTTACAAATGCTTTGGGATTAGTCACCCAGGGACACATCTCCTCAGCGACAATAACATAGAATGAGATGTTCCCCGACTTATCATCTCTGTTCCGTTAGGTACACAGGATGATACCCCATTCGAATATAGCACAATGACCATTGTTGCTGTTGTTAGTCATGCCCAACTTTCATTTGGGGTTTTCTTGGCAAAAAAAAATTAGAGTGGTTTTCCATTTCCTTCTCCAGCTCATTTTACAGATGAGGAAACTGAGACCAACAGGGTGAAGTGACTTGTCCAGGACCACACAGCTACAAAGTGGCAGAGGTCATATTTGAACTCAGGAAGAGGAGTCTTCCTGACTCCAGATCTGGTGTTCTATCACTGTGCTACCTAGCTGCCCTGATGTATGTGCCAGGTGTCCAGATGCCAGAGACCCAAACGTTTGTCCCACTACAAAAACAGCCTGGTTGCAAGCTGCCTGAGTAAACTTTTGTCCCCTGTCCCTCATCCCAGCCTAAATAATATCCAGAGAATGGAATGTGAGGTCTTGACATTTTACCCCTAGTTTTGGCCAAAAAAGTTTCCTCTCCTGCACTTGAGGTCAGGAACACAGAGCAGGGCCTTCCTGATAGGGTTGGCTGTTCTACTCAGTACCAGATGCTGTGGATCTTGTTTCAGAAGGGAACACATTGCCTCGATGACCTACATGCAGGCAAGTATTATCAGGGGACTGAATTCCTGGTGCCAGGTGCTGTCTGGAGCAGCCCATTCACTGCCCTTACTCTAGCTACTAGATAATCTAGGAACAGTGAGAAGGTTCAGACCAAAATGATGCACATGCTGGGATCCTAGGAGGACTCTGACTGCTGCTTCCAATTTATTGGAAGGCTGTGATGGTGATGGGGGTGGTGCAGGAGAGGGACGGAGAGAGAATGGGGGAAACTAAAAGACAAATCACATAAGGTTTAGAAAATTTGAGGATTTTGAGGATCCCAGAAGTGGCTTGTTTATGATAATGGTCTTGTTTTTGTTATTTTAATCAGTGAGAAAGAGTGGATAGAAAGACCAGTTTTGGAGCCAGGAATACCCAGGCTGGAGTTCTGTCTCTGACCTGTACTGATTATGTGATCATGGGAAAGACACTCTAGGCCAGTGGTATTAAACTCAAATAGAAATGGATCCTTCCTCCTTGCATATTGACTTAGAAAGCCACACATTAACATTATCTGTATTGAATTTTTTATTTATTTTATTAAACATTTCCCAATTACATTTTGAACTGGTTCAGGCCCACTGGGAAGTTTTATGGGCAGTGAGTTTGACACCTCTGAGCCAGGGGTGCTGATGAGTATTGATAGAGAGAATTTCCTCATTTGGGATGATATTTATATAAAAGAAATCATTGGTCCAGTGACTATCCCTATAATAGCCATAAATCAGTATGCTTCACAGCATCCCCAAGAGATGCGCACCATCAGACTCATTTTTACAGATGCTGAAATGTGTTTCTGGGAAAAGTGTTGGATCTGAAGTCAAAAGACCGCCATCTGATCCTTGATGCTGTCATCACTGTGTGACTCCCCGCCACCCCAAGAACCCATTAAACTCTTCTGACCTCCATTTCCTCATCTTTAAAGTTAAGATTTCAAACTTGGTCAACTCTAAATCTACTATTCTTTGATCTTTAAACCTTGAGACCAAGGACATTATGTATAATCATGTATATAATATATAATACATATAATATATACATATATTATGTTTAAATATGCATACAAAATATAATGCATATATATGACTCATAATGTTATGTGTAATATATACATATGTGTCATGATATAGATACATGTATAGCGTATATTGTGCATAATATGTGTATACATAATACGTATAATAAAAAAAATTCTTAAGGAATTCATGAATACTGGAATCCCACAGTTACTTGGGTTCATTTACCAATAAACCAATATAGAAATGCAAGTTATTTAAAAATCAAGGAGAAATTAACAGCACAATCACTCAGCCTCCACACATGAATAGGTACAATCTTACTACGAATTCTTGTGCCCATGTGGGAAAGAAACAAATCCCTGTACTCTGAGGATTTCTCTTATTCTGACTTGTGTCCAGGAAGGGAAAGCATCTGCCCAGAGTTCTCCTAGCTCTGCCTCCAGGATAATGTCTGTGCTCCATCCCTGGTCGGGCAGCTCCACCACCTGCAGATCTGCCTAGGGTTCTGAAGCTCCCTTGCCTGTCCCTCTCTGCCTCCTTGGGGCATAAGCTGCCCGCTCTGCTGGCATATCTCCTCCCAGGAGGTGCCCTCTACTGAATGAAGTTCTGCCTCGTGCTATTTTCCACCCTTCCGCATCACTTGGCCAGTTCTTCAGGTTTCTCAACTGCCATCCACTGAAAGTCTAGAATGTTTTATCACTTTTTTTTTATGTATGCCTCAAGCTAGTCACTCTTCATTCTGCTATATTGGATAAACAGCCTCAGAACCTCCACCTTGTTGACACTTAGGCAGCAAAGATTTCTGACTTCCTCCTACCACTGGCAAGTCTTCTAAGTCAGTGAATTCCTTTTCACTTGTTTCCTTGTCTTGAGTAATGGGAAGCATTTGCCCAGTCTCTCTGATGTTGAGTAGACACACCCTTTTCTCTTAATCCTTTCAGGCCCATCAAGACTTTTAAACACACACACAATTTTCAGTCATGCAAACTGCCTACAAGTTATAATAAGACCCCAGAAATTAATAGAAACACTGGACCCAGAGGCTTAGAACTAGGCACTCCACTTCCCTCATTCCTAACTCCAGGCAAAATTCTTGTTCTCACTCCATAATCAGTTCAGTAGTAATTATAAGAACACTGATTACATAGACTTTATGGTTTCTAAGTAATTTACAAACAAAATTTCAAAGTGGAACTATTGGGACTACTCAAAAATAGCAAAGTCCTCACAGATGCATCGTGGAAATATCTTTATATTCAATAGTGTGATAATTACCCCTCCCCCCCAAAAAAAATCTTATTGATTATAAAAGCAGATCCCTAAGACCACATTTCCTTAGACTAATTCCATTTACTATACATACTTGAAAGTAATACAACTGAATTTCTTTTATAAGTATTCCATATTTCCGCTGGTCAAACTGCCTATAAACAAGAGATTAGGAAGAAAAGTCTTTAAAGCGAATCCTTACAGAATATTGAAAAAAGCAGCTTTTTTTAATCCCTTAGATTTCTGTAGTAAGTCATTGCTTTCTGAAAGCATGATAGTTTCTGGCATTGTTCAAAACCAACAGTATCAGGGTGTAAAAAGGAGTGTGCTGGAATCAGTTCAAAGTGACTATTGAGAACTGATGGTTAAATTTATCAGTATGAACATTTACACCTCAGTAATTACATTTACACCTCAGTAATTGGCAAATGCTACCCATTAGCACTTCTTTTACTATTTTGTTGTATTTAAGAAAGTGATGAAGAAAATGTTAAAAATTCAGATTAAAAGTATCTTGTACCTTCATGGTTATATATGTAAATGTATACCCACATATGAATACATGTATACACACACTATACATTTATGTGTATATGCACGTGTGTTCATAGGTACACAGATGTGTGCATGCTATACATGTGTGTGCATACATGTGTATTTATATACATATGTGTATATGCATATATATTTGGACAGTCATCTGTTAAACATTTAACAACACACCCTATTGGTGTGTTGGGATCTGTTGATATGGTTATGCACAATTTTGTTGATGTTCTACTTCAGGTTCTAATAAAGTTTCAAAATAAAAATTCTTGTAGCAAGTACATCCCCCTTCTTTCAAAAGATTAATATGAGCAGGAAGAAGAGAGAGATGGTATCTCTTGTATGTTAATGCATACCTTGGCTCAATAAATATTAAACTAATCAGTCAGGAAAGCTAATATAAGTGGGATGGGGTGAGGAGAGGTCTTTGATTAATTCCTTTAAGAATCTCAATTTGATTTAATCTCAGAGTAGCCCTGTGGAAAGTTCCTTTTTTGATGATATGACAGTTGATAGAACTTTTTACTAATGAGGATAGTGTCTGACCCAGAAAGATTATGTGACTTGTTCCAAGACAGCTCAGGGAGCTAAGGGCCAAACAGGGAGCCTGAGGCTTAACTCCCCCTTTTCCCTTCACTTATTGCCCTTCTCTCCCCACCTTGTTCTTGACTCTTATCCATCACCCTTTCCATCAATGAAATTCTATCTCCCTCTTCTCCTTGCTGGTTCTTTATTCCCCTTTCCCAGAACCCTCTTCAGAGTAAAATGAATTAAGATGATCCTTGCCCCACCCTACCACCTTGTACCTTAAAGGGAGACTTAGCAGTGATTTGGGAAGGCAGTGGACTAAAGAGGAGATGCTATAGAGGTAGAAGGGAGATTGGACCTGTGATTTTATTGGTCTAGAGCAGAAGTATCAGACACAAGGCCTGCCATACTTCTGAGTATAGTGCCAATGAGATTAACATGTCATTGAGAAATATTAACAAAATAAATAAAAATACAATGAAACCTAGAAGATATTGTTTTTAAATGAATAAATATGCAGCCCACTGGGATCTCTATGTATGAATTTATTGCCCCCTCCCCATTTCTATTTGAGTTTGGCACCCTCTAGGGTAGAGAGTTCCCAGGGAAGAATATCTTCTATGTGGGGGAAGGAGGAGCTCTTTGTGCTTTACAGTCCTTGGCTAGAATAACTGATCCTTTAAGAAAAAAAGTACATAAATATATGTTATATAAATACAATAAGCCCATGATTAGCCTACAGGCAAAGCTGAACAGCAAGGTGTTCAGAGCACCACCCCAGAGTCAGGAGGACTTCAATTCAAATCGGGCCTCAGATACTTACTAGCTGTGTGACCCAGGACAAGTCATTTAACCAGGTTCACCTTAGTTTCCTCAGTCTATAAAATGAGCTGGAGAAGAAAATGGCAAACCACTCCAGTGTCTTTGCCAAGGAAACTCCAACTGGGGTTACAGAGAGTCAGACACAACTGAAATGACTCAACAACAATGATGGGAATACCTTTTCCCTGCTGGCATAAGGATTATTGCTGGCCCCAGAGGACGTGGATTTGAATCTTGTGATACTTTAAACCTTTATGAAGTTAGACAAGTCCCCAAGTTTGCTTAATTGGGACTCAGTTTCCTGATCTGTAAAATGAGGGGTTTGGAATTTAGATGCACTAGGTAAATTTCTAAGGAGCCTCACAACTCTAGCTCTAAGATCCTATGAGCCTTCTACATATATCCCACAAGCTAAAAGGTATTATGTTTTTCCTGCATAAAAATGGAGTTTGGTGAGGAGGCTGAGAGGGACAATGGGAATAAAGTGGGAAGTGAAATGAAGGTAGAAAGAGTAGTGAGTGTACAGTGAAGTCTAGTCAAGTCAACAAGGGTTTATTAATCAAGTTATTGTATGCTATGGCATTGTGTGATTTGGCACTTACTGATGGCTTGATTAGGGGTGGGAAAATTGTTTTGTTTGACCCTCTAGGTCCTTAAGTGTGGCCCTTTGAGTGAATCTAAACTCCCCAGAACAAATCCCCTTAATAAAAGGATTTGTGCTATAGAATTTGGACACAGTTAAAGGGCAGGCTATACCCAAGGACTTAGAGGGCCACATGTGGCCTCGAGGCCACAGGTTCCACATAATCCCCACCCCCAGGTCCTGAATCCTCTTTTTTCATTTCCATTTCTCTCTCATTGACTTTGCCTTCATGTGTCTGCTCTCCTGATCTCTTTTCTCTTCAATACCCCTTCATGCCTTTCTTTACTTCCACCCACATTCTTTCTCTCTTCTCCAATTCTTTAGTTAACACTCTCTCTTCTTTCTTTTCCCATGCTGTCCCCCTTTTCTTACTCCCCTCCTTTCTCTAATTCTAAGATAAAAATTCATGAAGCCAGGGGCAGACCAAGATGGTGGAGTAGATGCAGGGACCTGCCTGAGCTCTCCCCTGCAAACTCCTCAAAATACCTGTAAAAAATTGATCCAAACAAATTCTAGAGCAGCAGAAGCCACAAAATGACAGTGAAACAGATTTCCAGCCCAAGGCAATCTGAAACACCAACAGAAAGGGTCTATTGTACCAGGTACAGGGCACAGCCCAATATGGGCTCAGCCCATATGGAACTAGAGCAGGTCTCAGGGTACTGAATCACTTGTAGCTGGAGTGGTTTCCAGACTTCTCAACCACAAATGCCAAAGATAGCTTCAAAGGTCAGTGGGAAAGCTCTCTTACCTGGGTGAGAGAAGAATACGGTCCACCCCAGCCCCAGTCCCAGCCCCAGGTGGTGTCAGCCACTGCTGCAGGGGTAGCTACTTCTGAACTTCTTGGTCTACATATGGTGGGGGAATTGAGTGGCTGATTGGGTCATAGTTCTGGGTGGCAGTTCTGGGCAAGGAGGAGCCCTGGTGTGACAGAACTGGTGGAAACTGTGGAGAGGAAATCCTACTTGCAGTTCCAGGGTAGAAAAGAGTGCTTGTGGTTGCTCACAGACAAGAATACAGACCAGGAGGGGAGTAAAAACCTCTCCTTTGATCATAGCACTTTGGAGGAACTGAGAATTTACAGATCCCTAGAGATATCTCTGCAAACAGCTGCACAAAATCCTTGAAACTTGGAACAGCACACCCTCCAGTTAACAAAGAGATCAAAAGTCAAGTAATTGACTGGGATAATAGCCAAAAAGAGGGGAAAATAAGATTACAGAAGGTTACTTTCTAGGTGAAAAAGTATTTTCTTATGATGAGAAAAATCAAAGCATACAACTGGAGGAAGATAGAAAGGTCAAGGCTCCTACATCCAAATTCTCTAAGAAAAATATGAAATGGTCTCAGGCCAGAGAAGAACTCAAAAAGAATTTTGAAAATCAAGTAAGAGAAGTAGAATAAAAGTTGAGAAGAGAAATGAGGTCCAAAAGAGGTTCAAAAAGCCAATGAGAAGAAGAATGCCTTAAAAAGCAGAATTAGCCAATGGAAAAGGAGGTCCAAAAGCTCACTGAAGAAAATAATTTCTTCAAAATTAGAATTGAGCAAATGGAGATAATGACTTTATGAGAAGTCAACAAATTATAAAACAAAACCAAAAGAATGAAAAAATAGATGATAATGTGGAATATCTCATTGGGAAAACAACTGACCTAGAAAATAGATCCAAGAGAGATAATTTTAATTGGTCTACCTGAAAGCCATGATAAAAAAAGAGCCTAGACATCCTCTTGCAAGAAATTATCAAAGAAAACTGCCCTGATGTTCTAGAATCAGAATAAGAGGATAAAATAGAAGTGGAAAGAATCCCAGGTCAAGGATAAAATATTACAAGTAGTCAGAAAGAAACAATTCAAGCATTATGGAAACACAATCAGGATAACACAGGATTTAGTAGCTTCTTTACTAAGGGATTGAAGGGTTTAGAATATGAGACCTTTCTCCATATTAGGGTAGTTAGAGTAAATATATGTATGTGTGTATTATATATGTGTAGGTATATGTGTATGTATGTATATGTATGTATATCTAGACAGAGGGCACAAGGTGAACTGAATATGAAGGGAGGATACCTAAAAAATAAAATTAAGTGTTGAGAGGAATGTACTGGGAGAAAAAGAATGGGAGAAGTAGAATGTAGTAAATCATCTCACATAAAAGAGGCAAGCAAAAGTTTTTACAATGGAGGGAAAAGGGAGGAGATGAGAGGAAATAAGTGAGCCTTACTCTCAAGAAGGGAATAACACACACTCAACTGGGTATGGAAATCTCCCTGCAGAGGCAGGGGGAAAAGGGATAAGAGAGGGAGAATAATAGAAGGGATGGTATATTGGAGTAAGGGGTAATCAGAAGAAAACACTATTATGGGGGACAGATCAAGGGAGAGAATGGAATAAATGGAGGGCAGGACAGCACAGAGGGAAATGTGATTAATCTTTCTCAACATGACGGTTATAGAAGTGTTTTCCATGACTATACATGTATGACCAACATTGAATTACCTGATGTCTCAATGAGGGTGGGTAGGGAGAGAGGAAAGGAGAGAATATGGAACTCAAAGTTTTAAAAATGAATGTTAAAAATTGTTTTTTGCATGCAAGTGGGAAATAAGTTGTACAGACAATAGAAATCTATCTTGCCCTGCAGGAAAATAGAGGGGAGAGGAATGTGAGAAGAGGGAGGATGCATGATAGAAGGGAGGACAGATTCATGGAAGCAGTGGTTGGGGTGCAGGAGGGGAGAGATGGGGAGAAAATTTGGAATTCAAAATCTTGTGGAAATCAATGTTGAAAACTGAAAATAAATAAATTATGTAATAAAAAAGTAAAAATAAAAAGAATTCACGAAGCCTCCAAAGTCTCATTCAAAGAACAAGAAGTAAACAATAGAAAAGAAAAAAAAATCTCTAATTGTTTTTAAAGCCAAATTCAGGCTAGGTTATGAGGCCAGAAATCATTTTCAGCCCATTCTCTCTGGACTTTAAGGGAAGCATGGCTGTCACCCATCTGGTCCTTTGACCAAAATGGTCCCTATGAGCCCAGAGGGCAAAAGAGCAAGTATCTGGAGAAAAGAGAATTTTCATGGTAATATGACTGTTGTGGTATCCTCAAGTCCCAAAGAACTTATTCATTGTCCTGTAAGCAAATCCAAATTAACATTTCCATTGCTCCTTCACTAGGGCTATGTGGGGTATTCTAGAAGGATTAGCACCTTTGGTGTGAGGGCTTATTCAGCTCTTCTCAGGACTGCTCATCCACCTTTAGTGTCCACTTTCACTCAGCTCTCACCTATGGCCAAAAAGCTGCATCATAAACAGTGGCTACGGCTTCAAACTATCTAAGCAGACAGGCAGAACAAAGTTGAAGGTAAACAATAGGCCTCTAACCTCTTCATGAGCTAAAGAAATGTCTCCCCCAAGTATGTGAAGACTTACCCCTGCAAGATGGGTAGATAAGAATAATTTGTTCCAATGACCATGAAACCAGATGAAGCAAGTGCTGTGGAGCACTTAGAGCTGGGTCAGACATCAAAGATGCTAAAGTCATCTGTTGCATCCTAGGCCACTTCAGTCATCCTCACTTTTGTCTTGCCACTGGATTCCAATGACTCTGAAAGAATAATGAGGCTGATGACTTTGTGCAATTCTGCCTCACTTAAATCCAATTCAAGATATCATCCCATGATGTCATCAGCCTTCTTTGAAATGAAGGACAAACAACAGGGGACCCAATCCAAGACTGCTTTTCTTCCTTGTTCATAGATATTTCTCTCCATCAAAACTTATTTGTGGGGAGAAGAGGAAAGGAGGAGGCAGAAAAGGGTAAATTGTATCATATGAAATGGTGTGGTAGAGGAAAAGAAGGGAGGGTGGTGAGCATAACTTGAACCTTGTTTTCATTGAATTTGGCTCCAAGAGAGAATAACATACACCCTCAATTGGCTATAGAAACCTATCTTACCCTATAAGAAATAAAAGTGGAAAGGGGAAAGAAAAGGGAGAGGAGCTGATAGAAGAGAGGACAGATTGAGGGAGGTGGTTATCAGAAGCAAAACACCAGTGAGGAGGGAAAAGGAGAAAGGAGAGAAAAAAGCATAAATAGGATGCAGAGAAATAGGATGGAGAGAAAAGCATAAATAGGGATGGAGAGAAATAGGATGGAGACAAAATAGGATGGAGAGAAAGATACAGTTAGTAATTATAACTGTGAATGTGAATGTTTCCATAAAATGCAAATGGACAGCAGAATGGATTCAGAACTATAATCCTACCATAATCTTATTGTTTACAAGAAATACATTTGAAACAGAGAAATACACACCAAGGTAAAAGGGTGGAGCCTAACCCTAAATATGTTATACTGCAGCTGGAGTTAAACAAAAGGCAGGGACAACAATCCTGATCTCAGACAAAGCAAAAACAAAAATGGATCTAATTAAAAGAGATAAGGAAGGAAACTTTCCTCCTTGCTTGCTAAAAGATATCATAAACAATGAAGTAACATCAATACTAAGCATATATACATCAAATGGTATAGGATCCAAATTCTTACAGGAGAAGTTAAGTGAGTTACAAGAAGAAATAGACAGCAAAACTATGCTAGTGGGGGAACTCAACCTACCCCTCTCAGAACGAGATAAAACCTAACCACAAAATAAGTAAGAAAGGAGATAAATAGAATCTTAGGAAAGTTAGATATGGAGTCATCTAGAAAAAGCTGAATGGGGATAGAAAGGAAGATACCTTTTTCTCAGTGATACATAATACCTACCCAAAAACTAACATACTAGGGCATAAAAACCTCACAATCTAATGCAGAAAGGCAGAAATATTAAATGTATCCTTTTCCAATCATGATGCAATAAAAATTATATGTAATAAAGGGCCATGGAAAGATTGACTTAAAACTATTTGAAAACTAAATAATTTAATCTTAAAAAGTGAGTCAAACAAAAAATTATAGAAACAATCAATAACTTCATCCAAGAGTGCCAATAATGAGACACCATACCAAAACTTACAGGATGTAGTGAAAGCAATTCTTAGGGGAATTTTTATATCTCTAAATGCTTCCATGAATAAAATAGGGAAAGAAGAGATCAATGAATTGGGCATACAACTAAAAAAAGCTAGAGAAAGAACAAATTAAAAATTCCCAATTAAATATCAAATTACAAATTCTAAAAATCAAAGGAGAAATTAATAAAATTGAAATTAATGAACCTATTGAACTAATAAATAAAACTAAGAGCTTCTATGAAAAATCCAATAAAAGAGATAAACCTTTGGTTAATTTAATTTTTAAAAAAAGAAAGAAGAAAACAAAATGACCAGAAAGAAGAAAACAAAAATGAAAAAGGTAAATTCACAACCAATGAAGAGGAAATTAAAACAATAATTGGGAATTATTTTGCCCAACAGTATGCCAATAAATCTGACCATCTTACCAAAATGGACAGATATTTACAAAAATATAAATTGCCCAGAATCATAGCAGAGGAAATAAAAAAAAAAAACAAAACACCTCATTTTAGAGCTATCGATGAACTCCCTAAGAAAAAATCTCTAGGGGCAGAATGGATTTACAAGTGAATTCTACCAAACATTTAAGGAACAATTAATTCCAACACTATATAAACTATTTGGAAAAATTTAAGACATCAGGGTTCCAGAAACTGCCTTTTAAAATGTAAATCCACCCACACTACAATGGACAAATCAAAAAATGTTGCATGTGATGCCCAGAGAAAAGAGAGTTTGTTTCTTAATCTGTAAAATGAAGTGTTTGGACTAGATGACTCTTAAGGCCTCTTCCACCCAAAATCTAGTGATGCTAGGTTAGCTCAGCAATAGTCACTAAGTCATGTACTCATTTTGATTTAATCTTAGTATATGGTGTAACATATTGTTCTATGCCTAGTTTCTATCATACTATTTTCCAGTTTTCCCAGTAGTTTTTGTGAAATAGTGAATTTGAAATTCACTACCAAATGCTTTTTATGATACATATATGGTGCTGATGCCTAAACCAGGAAGAGTCAAAATAGAGAAAAAAATTATAGACTAATTTCCCTAATGAATATAGATGTAAAAATTTTAAATAAAATATTAACAAAGAGATCACAGAAACTTATCATGAAGATGATACACTATGACCAGATGGGAGTTATACCAGGAACACAGGGCTGGTTCAGTACTAGGAAAACTATTAGTATAATGGACTATATCAATGGCAAAATTAACAGAAATCATATGAGTATCTCAATAGTTGCAGAAAAAACTCTTGACAAAATACAACATCCATTTCTATTGAAAACACTGGAGAGCATAGGAATCAATGGAGTTTTCCTTAAAATGATAAGTAGCTAAATAAATATTAAGTATCTAAATCCATCAGCAAACATTATATGAAATGGAATAAGTTAGAAGCCTTCCCCATAATATCAGAGGTGAAACAAAGATGCCCATTATCAACACTGTTATTTAATATTGTACTAGAAATGTTAACTTTACAACAGGAGAGAAGAAAGAAATTGAATGAATTAGACAATGAAGAAACAAACCTATCACTCTTTGTAGATGATATGATGCTCCACTTAGAGAATCCTAGAGAATCAATTAAAAAGCCCCTTGAAATAATTAACACCTTTAGCAAGGTTGCAGGATATAAAATAAACCCACATAAATGATCAGTATTTCTAAATATTGCTAGCAAAGCCCAACAGCAAGAGATAGAAAGAGAAATTTCATTTAAAGTAACTACAGACAATATAAAATATTTGGGCATTTACTTGCCCAGACAAACCTAGGAACTATATGAACACAGTTACAAAACACTTTTCACACAAATAAAGTCAGATATAAATAAGTGGGAAAATTTCAGTTGCTCATGGGTAGGTATAATAAAAATGATAATTCTACCTAAATTAATTTACTTATTTAGTGCTATACCAATCAAACTATGAAAAATTATTTTGTAGAGCTAGGAAAAATTATAATAAAATTCATCTGGAAGAATAAAAGGTCAAGAATATCAAAGGGAGTAATGAAAAGAAATGCCAGGACAGGTGGCCTAGCCATACCAGACCTAAAACTGTATCATAAAGCAGTGATCATCGAAACTACTTGGTACCTGCTAAGAAATAGAGTGGTGAATCAGTGAAACAGGTTAGGTGCACAAGACACACTAGTCAAGGACTATAGTAATCTACTATTTGATAAACCCCAAAACTCCAGCTTCTGGCATAAGAAATTCACTATTTCACAAAAACTACTGGGAAAACTGGAAAATAGTATGATAGAAACTAGGCATAGAACAATATGTTACACCATATACCAAGATTAAATCAAAATGAGTACATGACTTAGTGACTATTGCTGAGCTAACTTAGCATCACTAGATTTTGGGTGGAAGAGGCCTTAAGTCATCTGGTCCAAACACTTCATTTTACAGATTAGGAAACAAACTCTTTTTTCCCTGGGCATCACATGCAACATTTTTTGATTTGTCCATTGTAGTGTGGGTGGATTTACATTTTAAAAGGGAGTATCTGGAACCCTGATGTCTTAAAAGAATCTCTCCCTAGTGGTGGAATTTTAGTCATGAGAGTAGGATAATGGAGGTGAAACCCTACAAGTTGTAACTAATAAATAAGCCTATATGGTTCTTGATATACCCCATGGCAAGACCAGTCCTTAAGCCTGGCTGCATCCCTAGCGCACCCTCCTTGCCAGCCACGAGAACGGAATGAATCCCATTTATTTGTCGATCTCTTCCCTGCAAGGACCTACTTTGAAGTTCTAATAGGCCAGTTTTTTGTTTAGTGGATAAAAAAATCCAAGTTTTCATTCCAACTGATACTGAATTTGCTTTCTTTGCCCACTCTTAATCTGAACTACATCTTCAAACATGCTGAAGATTGCTTTTCTGATTGCCAAGCCTCCCCCACCATCCACTTATTCCAAATTGGACTTCTGATGGCCAAATCCACATTCAATCAATTTGTCTTGATTATAAATTCAAAGGCCAATGGCATGCATTGATTATACCACTGCTTCCTCTTAAGGAAATCTGAAGAAGAACCAAGACCGGGAAATGGATCTTATCCAACTTTGCCCTCCCAACTCTAATCAGGACAGAGAGGAAAACCCAAATTAAAGCAAAGGGTCATTAAATTATTGTGGGGTATGAGCCAGAAGAATGGTGACATTTGGAAACGTTGCAACTAAAAAAGAGAAACTTGGAATAATTGTTGCTTATGCCTACCAGAAAGTAAGGAGTGAATTGCTTCATCTAAGAGATGTCAACTCTTTACGTCTTTCTGTTTCCTTTGGACCCATTTAATGAATTCTCTCCTCCAGGCTAGCTGACAACCTGAAGATGCTTGAAAGCTCAATAATTCAAGCCAGATAATACCTCCTTTCAGATAAGAAAAATAATTGCTTATGCTCATGTAATGCTTTGAAAAGCACTCTCACATGAATGTTTCCATTACGACTGTTAAGACCTCCCTAATTCTGGACAACCAGCTGGATGACTCACAGAGTCCCAGATTTCAGAAGTAGAAGAAGCAAATTCCTTAATCTACTTGCAAGAGGGTCATGTGGTCTTTACCTGAAGACTTCCAATAAATGCATCCCACTTTTCGATAGTTCTAATTTTTTAAGAATTTGTTCCACATATAAAACCTAAATGTACTCCAAGCAGAACAATCTTAATCTCTCTTTCATGTGGCAGCCCTTTAAGGGCTTAAAGACAGTTATCATATTTCTGCTAAGGCCTCTCTTCTCCCACCTAAACATTTCTAGTTCCTTCTATGATCAGGAAGCTAGTCGCCATTTTCGTTGTCCTCCCCTGAATACTCTGCATTTTCTCAATTTCCTTCTTAAAATGAGACATTATACTGGAACACAATATACTAGGTGTGGTCTGAACAGGGAAGAATGCAGATGGACTGACATCTTGTTCTAGAATGCTTCTATAGCATCCCCTCTGGATTATCTCTCCAATTGGGCATTTGCTGGTTGGATCCTCCAGGGGATGGCTACTCTCAGTCCTAAAAGTACAGCTCCTAAGCTCCTGAACGGTGGTCCTACCACTAACAGTCAACAAGAAGACACAATTATCTCAAGATGACATTAGTTGAGACGGAAATGCTAAGAACAGTAACTACACCCCATTCCCTCCATAAACCTGGGATGCATTTTCTCATAAACATATAGTGTTTAAGAGAACAGTGGGCATATACCACTAGTGAGGCATATACACAGGGTACACATGGTCAAGGCAACTCACACTTCCTGTACTAAGTAATGTACATTTTTCTTCTTGTTGCATCAGTATCAGTCTCTTCAGCTGCAATATCTCTGCTGGGTGGGTCACTCAACTGGGGTCCTGGTTCTGCTCCTCTTTACAAATCACCTCTGAACTGTTGGGGCCAGTTTTCCCTTGATTCTAAAATTGACTCTTTTCTCTGCTGCCAGAGTCCTGCCTTGAAATACTAACTCTCTGCATTTGTGTCTCTCTGTAGTATTTCTATTTCTGTTCCCCACTGGATTCAGTGCTTCCTATTCAAGCTTATAGATCCATTGCAAAACACCATGATTCATGATTGATGAGACAGGGATAGAGAGAAAGCACTATCCTCCCCACTCCTGCTAGCTACCCTCTGGAATGGCCTGACATGACTACTTCTAAAACTTGGCAGACTTAGCTTTTAAAGTGTTGGGATTACAAAGACAAAAAAATGAAAATGGTCTCCACTCTTAAGGATAGGAGAGACAACACTTACATATATAGATATATACAAACAATATATAAAATAGACACAGGGTAACCTTAAAGAGGATAGCAGTAGCCGTTGGGAAAAGGGGGCTGAGGCTGGGAAATGTTTCCTGCAGAAGGTTTCACTTGAGTTGGATCTTGAAGGAAGCCAGGGACATGAAGAGATGGAGATTAGAAGAAAGAGTATTTCAGGAATGGGATATTTAAAATTCTTAGAGATGGAAAATGGAATGTCCTACATGAGAAACAATGAGTAGACCAGGATGGCTGGACCAAAGAGTGAGAAGAGGAGAACCATATATAAGGAACACCACAGGGTGTGCCCAATCTTTTACCAGTCAATGCCAAGCTCTTTTCCCAGTTAAATCAGAGAAACTTTTTCACTGGAAGAATGATAGACTACAAACGTATCTTTGAACTTTGTCTCTGTTATCTGCCCTTGTGCTTTTTATTAATTGATTTGAGGCGGAAAAAGAACTCCCCAGTTAGAGTACTTCTAATGCAGTTCAAATTAGTTCTCTTAAATGTCAAGGAATGCTGTTGATTCATTTAGAGATTGCAGACCAATAAAACACCTGGTTTTTCACACACTTCCCCCATCTTGTACTGAGAGAGTTGATTTTTCTTTAAAACCAGTGTAAGGCTTTGCATTTATCACTATCCAATGTAATCTTATTAAAACTAGTCCAGTGTTCTCATCTGGGGTGGGGAATCTTTTAGAAAGCTCTGTCATCAGGACTGTCAAAGGAGTATTACCCTTCTAATAATCCACTTTAAAAATCTTGGTATCATCCTCATCCTCCAATTCACCTTACATATCCACTCAGATGCCAAATTATATCATTTCTATTTCCACAGTATCTCTTTTTTTTTTCCCCTTCTTTCCATTCCCATAGACAATCTAGTTCAAATCTTCATCGTCTCTCATTTGGACTGTTATCATAGTCTCCTAATTCGTTTCTTTGCCTCAAGTCTTTCCCCACTCAAATCCATCTTCCCTGTGGCTGCCAAAGTGATTTTCCAAAAGCACAGGTCTAACCATATCACCTCACCACTCAATAAACTCCAGCAGTTCCCTCTAGGATCAAATATGAAATCTTCTTGGTGTTTAAAATTCTTCACTACCTAGTCTCTTCCTATAGGGCACTGCTATCCTGCTCCTCCTCATGTATAACATCCCAATGTCCTCCTCTGAGTTTTTTAAATACCTGTCTTCCATGCCTGGAATGCTCTTACTCCTCACTCCCGTTACTACATATGGCTGGATTCCTTCAAGACTCAGCTCAAGTGCAGCCTTTTGTGGGAAACCTTTCTCAGTCCCCCGCAAACTCTATCTCAGCTATTAGTACCTTCTTTAAGATTACCATGCATCCATTTTCTATATGGCTTACATGGATCTAAATGTAAAATATTGTCTCTTTCATTCTTAGACGTGGGGACTATTTTTATTTTTTTCTTTATATTCATAACATTTAGCACAGTACTTGGAACACAGTAAGAGTTTAATAAATGCTGACAGATCAAATGTTAACTAACTTTCCCAGTTTTATGTTACCTTCAGATTTATTAAGCATGGTATCTGTGCCTTTATCAAGTCAAAAAGAAAAACATTAAACAGTTGAGTTGAGTACAGATCCCTGGGGTGGGTGCTCCACTTGAAACTTACTTCTAAGCTAACAGTGAAGCATTAGTGATGACTCTGAGTCTATCATTTAATACGCTACAAATCCAATTTTTACCTCTAGGTATGATCGCCATTATGTGAAAAAGGAGCTGATCTTATCTGATGCTGACCATTGAGGTTTACAGGTGATTTTCTGTATAAAAGTGCTGATTGAGAACCAGACTGTCTCTGGACAATGAGACAATGACCTTCTGTCCCTTGCCTTTGCCTCTTTTTACAGAGGGTTGCTAACTCAATGAAAAGGGTGTTGATTTGTGGATCTGCCCAATGAAAATGAGTTCTAAGGTCATATCCGCTGCTGAAACCATACTTCCCTCTTTTGAGCAAGAGTGAGAGTGGAGCGACTTTGTTGCAGTGAAGCTGGTTTTCTCCATGGAATTATTATTACTGTTCAGACGTTCAGTTGTGTCTGACTTTTTGCGACCCCATGGACCGTAGCACACCAATGCTGTCCGTGGGATTTTCTTGGCAAAGATAAAGGAGTGGTTTCCCATTTCCTTCTCCACTGGATTAAGGCAAGCAGAGCTTGCCCAGGGTCACAAAGCTAGTAAGTATCTGATCCCAGATGTGAATTCAGGTTTTCCTGACTGGAGGCCCAGTTTTCTATGCACTGAGCCACTTAGCTACCTCTTCCATAGTTCTGGACATTTGTCATTCAATTCTACATAAATTTGGTTGCTGCTTTTAGTAGAGAATCAATCAGTCAGTCAATAAACGTTTATAAAACGCCTACTATGTATCAGGTACTATGGTAAGCACTGAGGATACAAATATGAAAAAGAAAGACTGTGTCAGCCTTCAACAAGCTTCTATTACTATGGAGGAAGGTAATATATGAAAGAAAGCTGAAAAAATAGGAGGTAATCTGGGCAAGAACATAGTGCAATCGGGAGGGAAATAAGGAGATGGTTGTCCTGGACCCTCTTTGTAAATGGAGTTTCAGACTCTACCCTCCAGTCAGAAGGGCAAAGGGTGCTGAGGAGGTTGAAGTGCCAAGGCTGATTCAATTTTGCAAGATGATGAGATTTCCCAGTGATGAGGTTTCTGGGACATGGTAAAGAAATCCAAAAGTAATAAGCAAATAAGTAGGACTTAATAATCATTGAAGAAAGCATTTGTAATGCATCTTCGATGTGAAAGGCACTGTATTAGTCACTGGGGATAAAAAGACAACTAAAGAAAGAACTTCTATTCACAATGAGCTTACCTTCTAAAGAGGTGGAGGGGAAATAAAATATATATGTATATATATACATATATATATTTATACATAAACAATTATAAAAAAATAAATAGAAAGTAGTTAAGTACAAGACAGTTTGAGAGAAGGCACTAGTAGTTGAAGGAATCAGGAAAAGCTTTATTTTGAAGGTTGTGCCTGAGCTGTATCCTAAAAGAATAAAGGGATTCTATGAGGTATAGGTAAGAAGAGGATGAATTAAAGCCATGTAGGATGACTGGTCCAAAGTCACAGTTATGGAAGAGGAGTGTCATGAGTGAGGAACAGTAACCAGGCCATTATGGCTAGACTATACAGAAAAAGTGTGTAAGATCAGATACAAAAGGGACCATATTGTGAAGAGCTTTAAAAACTAAACAGAAATATTCTTATTTTATCCTAAAGGCAATTGGGAGACATCAGAATTGATTGAGTTGGGGAGTGACATGGTCAGATCCATAGTTAAGGAAAATCACTTTGACATTAGGGTAGAGGGTAGACTGGAATGGGGAGAGACTTGAGTCAGAAGACCAATTAGAAGGATATTGGAATAATCTAAGCAACAAAGACCAAACTAAGGTAGTAACTCTGGGAGCAAAGATGCAAAATTGGATATGAGATACCATAGAAGTAGAAACAGTAAGATTTGACAACTGATTGGATAAGTGGAGTGAGGAGTGATAAAATGCTGGAGTTAATCAATCTGGGTGGCTAGAAAAATGGTGATGCCTTTCATAAAAATCGAGAAGTTTGGAAGATGGAGGAAGGAAGGGAAGATAATGATCGCTTCTCTTTTGCACATGTTGAGTTTGAGGTGTCTCTGGGACATCTAGTATGAAATAAAATGTCCGATAAGTAGTTGGTGATATGGGACCAAAGTTCTGGAGAACGAATAGGGCTATACATGTAGAGCCATTCGCAGAGATAATAATTAAACCCAAGCTGATGAAGTTACTGAGTTGAGAGAAGAGGGGAAGAGAGGAAAGGAGAGAAGAGAAGGCAACAGAAGACAAGACAACAGAAGAAGAGAGAAGATTGGAGAGAAGGCAAGACAAGATAAGAAAAAAGGACTCAGAATAGAGTTTTATATACCAATTTGGTGGTATAATATGGATGATGAGGCAGCTAAAGAGACTGAGAAGGAACAATTAGTTAGGAAAAGAACCAGAAGAGAATAGTGTTACAAAAACAAAACACCAAAGAGAGGGAAAACTAACCAGGAGGGAAAAATGATCAGCAGCGTCAAATTAGTAGATAGTTTGAGAAGGATGGGGATTATGACAAAACCATCAGATTTGCTGATTAAGAGATCAGTGGTAACTCTGAAGAGAGTCGTTTCAGTTATGTGATGAGGTTAGAAGCCACATTTCAAAGGGTTGAGGAGTAAGAGGCAAAGAAGTCAAGGCATAAAGTATAGATAGCTTTTTTTTTTAGTTTGACTGAGAAAGGAATGGTAGATCAAGAGGATAGAATGGTGTAGGGGAGGTTTTATTAAGTGTGAGGGAAACTTGTGTATTCTTGAAGGCACTGGGAGAGAAACCAATAATTGGGGAGAGATTGAAGATGAGAGAAGGATCACTTCATTGTTAGAGACTGGAAGAAAGAAGGAGAAAGTAGAAATGATGTCAAGGAATTCTGAGATGAAGAGGAGAGAAGGAGCTAACGGTTGAATGGCCTCAATTTTCTCCATAAGGATAGAGGCAAAATGCTCAACTGAGAGAGAAGTGGGAAGGAGAAATGTGAGAGGCTTGAAGACAGAAGTGAACATTTGGAATACCTTCAGTGAGGAATGAGACAGGGGATCCTTTAGGGATGAATAAAAGGACAGCAATCAAAGGTGACAACCTAGTCAAAGTTGGATAATCTGAATTTACAACGTATGGATTCAAGAGCAAGAACACAATGCATGATAAAGGGTAATACGTATACCAAGCATCTTTGAGACCAACAATCTCCTCAACCCCCGAAGCCTATCCAGACATAAGATTAATCTGGACCCATGTTCTAGGACATTTATAGCTCGAATTTGTTTTGTTTCCTACTACTTCTCCAATTTGAGCAGACAAAGTTGCAGAGACAGAGTGCCATGTGGATGCTGATTTGCTAGTCAAAGAACTAGAAAGTTTAGGGGAATTCTGATTCTGGAACTCATGGCATGAAGGATTGATTCATGTAGATTTGGAAGAAAGCCAAAGTTCCTTATCAGGTAAAATTCTCTGACCTATCTCCTGGTCCTGGTAGTGACCTCTAACCTCACTTGACCACAGCTAACTCTTCCTGAAATAGGGTGAGTGGATTCAGGAGCTATCTTTCTTTTGATCAACGTGCCATAACAGTTCTAAGGAGGAAAATGTGGTCACTCTGTCTAGAATGCACTCCCTTCTCCTCTCTTGTCCTCTATTTGAGTAAATCTCTCTCATTTTTCAATGTCCAGTTCAAAGCCCACCCTTTGCAACCTGATCAAAACTCATAAACTACTTTTGCTGTCTTAACCTCTCTGGGTCCCAGTTTCCTCATCTATAAAATCACAGGGCTGAACTGATTAGATGGCCTGATGTCTCTTATTAGTCTAAAGCTATGAGCCTTTGAGCCTCCCTTGAAGTACTGTCTAATTGTTCCAGCCCATAATGACCTTCCTGGGCTTCCACCCAGTAAATTCCATGGAGGTTAACAAAGAAAGAGGTGGCAAGTCAGGAACTCCAGCTGACAAGGATGTGAGTGCACCAGCCTGTTGTAAAGTACCCAGAGGCTGATGTGCACAGCAGGACTTTAGTTGACATGAATTTGGATGAATGAGGGGTGGGAATAAAATAAAATATTAAATGACACAGGAACCTGCTTAAAACTTGAAAGCATTCAGGCAGTCTTGAGTTGAGTGAGTTACAGTCATGCTTCTTATCTAGTTCCTGATACCAAACTTCCACAGTCTGAAAACTTGGACTTTGCTTCATGGAATAGAATAGAGTGAAAAAGCATTTACTAACTGCTAGCTGGGCATGTTGGTACATAGCTATGATCCCTTCTACTGGAGAGGTTAAGGTTGGTGAATAACGGAGCTCAGGAGTTGGCTAAAGCCAATTAGATGTCTTTATTAAGTCTGGCACCAATATGATAAGCCCCTAGGAGTGGGGGACCACCGAGCTGCTTAAGGAGGGATGACATTGCCCAGTGAGTGAAATTTCCAGTGCCAGTCAGTGGTGGGGTTAGCCTAGTAATAGCTACTACACTTTCAACCTGAGCAAGATGGGGAAACCCCAGCTCCAAAAAACAAAACAAAAAAAGGAAACAAAAACCTAAGTGCTCATTATATGTTAAACACTGTATGAAGTTCCAAGAATAGAAATTAAAAAGTGAAAAAGTCTGTTTGAAGGAGCTAATATCTTTTACCTCCAAGTAAAAATGGTATTATCAGCAGTAGCATAGCAGATGCAAAAGCCCAGGGTTCCTTAAGGTATTAGCTATAGGGCGGACAGCATATCTAGAGGTGTGGAAGTCATAGTGGCAGGACAGATTCTAACGCCAATAAGTCTTTAGGGCCTAGTGGAAGGGGAAGAGATAAGGCCTGGTGGTCCTTCATCTTATGAGAAGTATTGTGATTGATGATCCTTGCATTTAAATGGTGTGAGCAGTTATGTTTGCCCCACAGCCAGGAGCCTGGAGGATCCCATATGCACAACTTTTAGGAATATGAGATACTGGTGGGGTCTAAGTAAGACTGGAGCCTTAAAAAAGATTTCCAATATATGCTTGACTGACTCCCTCCTCTGGCACCTGATGGTTGGCTCTGGCTCGTGGAGCACCTCTTTTGGATAGTGGATATTTATTTTGTCTCTTGAGTTAGCATATGAGCTCTTTGCCTTATATATTGTGATGAGGAAGATGATCACCCCCACTATCTCCTCCCAAAAGTTCTTTGCATAGGTAGTAAATGCTGAAACAAAAAAACAAAAAATTCTGCTTCATTGATTTTCCACTCTTATTAAAAGCCATGGGATGTCCAAACACTGACCCCTTCAGATGGCCACCCTCTCTTAATGTTGGCAGCATTACTCAGGAAAAAGAGCCAGATATTCCCATGGCAATAGCTCAGCCCAGTGGCCTGTGATAAACTCCACAGAAGGAGAGAGAGCTGTTATATGTTTGGGCTGAGGAACTGGCCTGTTTAATTAAACTACCCTTTTGTTTAAAACTTGAAGTAGCCAGGCATTCACAGCAAGGCAAAAGTGCCATGCAACCATGACCCCATGTGTTTAACCAACAGCTAAATTATTTTCCAGGTCTTGCAAGGTTGAGTGGGAGACAATGTCTATTTGAGTGAGCTGGAATAGCTACTTCTATGTCAGCCCCTTGTTCCTACTAGGTTAAAGACACTGATCCATTCATAGGCTATACGTTAAGAGGCCTCTTGCAGTGCATTTCTGGATTATGTATTTGATACCTTCATGAACATCCCCTTCATGGGCATGCACACACATGTAAGCCATTATAGCTACACTATATTCATTGTATATAGAGTAAGTGATGCAAGGATTGAAGAACTGTTGAAAGCATCTGATTAACTAACAGAAGAGGGACTCTGTATGCTCTTGTTAGGCAACCCCAATGGGGCAAGCAGTGCTTATATAACCAGAGACAGGAACATCTGGGAACAGCTGTTGGTTATTCAACCTTGCTGTTTGAACTTCTGCCTTGTAAGTCCCTTATTTGCTGCTGTTGCTCTGGAAATGTCCTCATGAGTGACTGAAAGAAGACTATGTCCCCCCAAGTGCTTAACCTTCTCCTGCTCCCTGATTTCTGCTCCCCATAAAAGATAGCTGACCTTCGATAAGATCTGCCTACCACTGATGAGGAGTGTGGTCGATTGGTCAGGGGTCCTTATATCAGGACAAATCCCCTGCAGGAAGAAAATGAAACCATTGAAAGACGAACTCTTGCTCATTGTCAAGGTGTATCTTGATTCGTGCATCGTTCCCAAGTGGTTTAACTAAGGCGTTGTCATTATAAACGTTTTATAAGGGTCTGTTATTCAAGGTTAGAATGCCAGGCTGGTGAAATAAACTACTTGCCCCAATGTCATACAACTAGTTAGTGGCAGACCTAGTACTCAATTCCTAGAATTCAATGATTTTCCCATTGTTCATAGCGCCTCAATAATCAAGATTCATAGAACATCCCCAAGACTCAGTTTGGCCTTCTTGAAACTTTTCCCCAATCTAATTTTCTGCTAGAACTTTTATTACAGTAAGATCAGGTATTTGGAACACACTGTAATTATTAATACCCTATAATTGTTCATTACATAAAAGAGCCTCAAGACTTTCTTTTGATGCTGGTGAGTATTGTTAGTTGAATGCTATAAGATCTAGCCCCTGGAGGTGTTTGTGACAGAGGAGTGAGTCATTCCGTCATTCATTCAATCAACAAGTTTTATAAAGTACCAACTACAGGTACGTTCCAAGTCAAATGAAGTCAAATCAAGTCAACAAGTATTTATTAAGAGCTTGCTGTGTGCAAGGCATTGGGCTAAGTACTGGGGATGCAAAAAAAAGCTAAAACAAAACAAAAGGCCAGGCTGTGAAGAACTTTAAAAGCCAAAAGAGGATTTTATATTTGATCCTGTGGATAATAGGTAGTCACTGCAGTTTACTGAATAGGAAATGGTGGGAAGAGGATTTTAAGGGGGGGGCAGAAATAGGAGGTGATACAATTAGATTTGCACTTTACGAAAACTAGTTTAGCAGCTTAGAGGAGCATGGACTGGGATGGGGAGAGGCTTGAGGCATGGAAACCAAGCAGTGCTTATTGCAATACTCCAAGCATGAGAGTTTGCACCAGGGTGGTGCCAATGTCAGAGGACAGAAAGGGAAATACACAAGAGATGTCATAAAGGTAGAAACAATAGAACTACGTGACTACACATGTGGAGTGAGAGAGTAGAATTGAGGATTAAACCAGGTTGTGAGTATGGGTGACTGGGAGGGTGGTGGTATCCTCAATAATAGTAGGAAAGTTAGGAAGTGTGAGGGAGAATTAGGGAGGTGAAGATAATGAGTTAATTTGCAATATATTAAATTTAACATGTCTCCAGGATATCCAGTTTGAGATGTTTAATAGGCAGTTGAATATGGAAGAGCAGAGTTCAGAACAGAGGCTAGGGCTGGACAAATAGATTTGAGAATCATGTGCAGAGAGATGATATTTGAATCCTTGGGGGCTAACAAGATCAGGCACTGTGCTACATGCTAAAGAACACAAGGCCAAAAATTAAGCAGTCCTGGTTCTCAAGGAGCTCACATTCAATTTGGAGAAAACAACATATGCCCAAATAAATAAATACAAAATCTATACAAAGTAATTTAGGCCCATTAATAAAGGGGGCATTAGGAAAGTCTTAGTATGCTGTTCAGTTGTTTTTCAGTCCTGTCTCACTCTTTGCGACCACATCTGGGCAAAAAGCTGGAGGAGTTTACCATTTCCTTCTCCAGCTCACTTTAGAGATGAGGAAACTGAGGCAAACAGGATAAAGTGACTTATCCAGACATTCAAGTATTGACCCTCAGAGTACATTAAATGTTCAGATGAGTAAGAGGAAGGTATTCAACCATGAACCCTTGGTGGAGTCTTCCATGTTCAGAGTAAGACTTGACCCATGGGTTCAAGAAGGAGTATGTTCTAGGGTGGGTAGAAGATGGTAATTCCTGACTGCTAGCTGGCTTGGGTGACTGTATGGAGTTGGATTCTCTAATTGGATTTTTGAGTATTGCCCTTTCTGTTGGCATAAGTATTTTGGAAGCCAAGATATATCTGATTGGCACAGTCCTGGGACCCAGCTCACCTCTGCAGAGGGAAAGACAATTCTGTGGGGAAAATCAAAGGACCCTAAACTCAGGTGTGAATATAATCAGAGGTGACATCCTTAGGAGTCTCTAGGAGTGAATCTGAGTTAACCACTAAAAAGTAGCAGAATGAAGTATTTTAGCATTACCTCCTTCCCTAAGATGGAGGGAAATATGAGTGGTTGAAATACACTGAATCTCCCAACAGATTTCCTGAGCTTTTCAAGTAGGCATAGACCCTGCATCCTGATCCCATACACCTTCTTAAGTACCACTCTAAAAAGAAAATTAGATCAGAATTTGACACACAAGCTCTTGCCCTCTTGAAGCTGAGCTGCAAGCTAATTAGAATGGAGAACTCCATGACTCCCTGACTTAGGAGAGAGATTCATTCAAAAGACATCTCCAGGGTCCCCTTTTGCCTTTGGTACCTATCATTTAGTATCTCAAGTGGTAGGGAAATGGAGCTCAAAATGAATGACCCATTCAGGCAGATCACTCATGTCCTCCAAATTAAGGCTTAAGTAGTATCTGAAAGTGGTCAATTAGAGATCATTTTTTCTATTGCAAATAATTTGGGGAGCCAAATTTTGTTATGAATGAATATTGGACCCTCAGTCAAATCCATTGTGTAGAATGTAACAAGATGTGTCATTAACTAATGCCAGCTAGTTCTTGTCTATACATCATAATGGCAGCAGGGATGAGGAAGAATAATATAATTAATTGAAAGTTATAAATTGATTTTAAAATCTATCATGTCCTTTTTAACCTCTTCTGGGCAAAGCTTATGTGATGGTCCTTAATAGAGGTGCAGCATTTTCCAGATTGGGACTTCCTAATAGGAGAGGACAGGTCAATCTCTTTCATTCCTTTGACCCAAACACACCCATTCAGTCAATGATGAATGTAGACTCCTATCTACCCACAGGAGCTAGCATAGAGGTACCAAAAGGTACCAGCAGACCTGGTTTCTTATCTCAGTTTTATCCGTAATTAGCTGTGCACTTCCCCTTTTTTGTCTACAAAATAGAGATAATGATATCTGAGTAAACATGGTATATTGAACAGAGAACCAGCCTTGGAATCAGGAAGACCTAAGTTTGTGAATGACCTCTGACTCAAGCTGACTATGTGACCATGGGTAAGTCATTTTACTTTGCAGTGGCACAGGGAGCTCTTTAGAACCATGGTACTTAGGAATTGCTGATGTGTACCTATGGAGAGAGTTTCCAGACTGGTAGTTTCCTCTAGGAGTTTATATCATATATAAATATAAGATATATACCAAATAACATAAGGTAATTAGGAAAAGAGGAAGGCCCTAATAACTGGTAGATGGAATAGGGTACTCAAGAAAGGCCCCTTATGAAAGGTAATGCTTGAGTTGAGCCTTGAAAGGAATTAGAGAATTCTATAGTAAGAGGTGGAAGTGAGTTAGGGAGCGCATTCCAGATACAGGAAACAGCCTCCTTGTAAAAGTACAAAGTTGAGGGAGTATCATGCGGAGGAAAAACAAGAAGGCAAATTTGGTTAGACCGGAGAACACATGGCAGTAGTAATGTGTAATAAAAATGAAAAGGTAGATTGGATCCAGCTGGTAAAGCACCTTAAATTCAAAATAGAGGAATTTGTATTTGGCCCCAAAGGTAATAGGGAGCCATGGAGTTTATTGAGTAGGGGAGTAATGAAGTGGTGTTCCATCCCTATCTGTCCCATTGTATTAGGGCTGAACCCACAACCCTGCAAACTCCATTTACCTTCACCCAAATCTTAAAGATCTTTATTTTTGGCTCCCAGGCATCTTCTCCTTGTGGTTTTCTGATTATGTTTCTCTCCTGATGATTTTCTCAAGTTTGAAAAAGGAAAACTCTGAACTTGCTGACAACACAGGCAGATCCCAGCATATCCAAGCACTGATGGAAAACCTGGATTCCCAGAGTAAACACACTCTGCCTTTGACTTAGATAATGTGTCTTCCAACCCCTGGGAGTGAAGCTATACTACATTACATAGCTGGGGACCTTTGAAGTGTCGGGGGGAGGGAGTAATACATTTCTATCATTTTGTAATCATCATGAAAACTATTTGTCCTTGTTTACTTCCAAACTCCAGCAAAGAAAAATGCCACTTATTTTTTTCTTCCCTCTTTCTCTCAGTTCTAAGTTTGGAGTTGAATGTGCTCACCCAGCTGCCTCACTGAGCTTCTGGAATGGATTGACCCCACTCTGGGGATGTAGACATGTTTTTGCATCCACCGAAGGGGCTGACCCTTCCTCCCTCCTTCCCTCCCTCTCATTGTTCTGGTCCCTGCTTACTCTTCCAAGAATGCTTCAGGGCGGGTGGTGTTTTGGGAAACATTGCCAGGTTCCCTCTATTGGAGTGAAATTGCAATGTTTAACAGAAGGCCCCCAGAGAGATCCTGGAAAACCGTCCAAACAAGATGAGTGTCTTCTTCAAACCTTCAACCACTGCACCTAAAGAAAGGGCTGAGGCAATTAAAGGAGTCTAGTCCTGAAGTCTGGAGATGAGGAGGATACCAATAATTGCCCTTTTCATCTGTCAGATGACCCTTGACCTTTTCCATTTTTGTGAGTTTGCCTCTGTGAGCACATGCCCTGTTGGCATCAAACACTGTTCTGTCCTTGGCTAGGATACCAGCAGGTTTTTTATGGGAGGATGATATTGTCTTCCTTGACGAGGATGGCAGAAGGTTAGGGACATGACCTCATGTGACCCCAGCTTCTCTTAATAAATATAATCTTTAAATAATAGAATGAGTCTTTTGGGATTTGATACACAAGGAAGTTGGTTGTATGAACTGATGCAGAGCAGAGTAAGTGGGACCAAGAGATCACCTGGAAACATTGCCAAAATAATGAGAAGAAAAACAACATTAAAAGGCATCAGAACGCTGATCAATTAGTGACTGAGGGTAAATTCAGATAACTTAAGGTGAAGCATGCTTCCTGTCTATCAGCAAAGAGTCAGTAGACTATAGGTAAGGAATGATTCTCACACAATTAGATATGGCCAATGTGTTGATTTATTTGGAAGGATTCTTCTGGGAGAGAGACAATTATGAGAGTTGAAAATGACGTTTTTTAAAAGAGCATCAAATAAAATCAGACCACAATATTCCACTATCATTATCTTCATCCCAACCTTACTTTTCCATAATTTCCCTTTTGCATATAAGTGCACAAATTAAATGGAAATGAAAATGAAGGAATTATGCTTAGTGATCCCTAAGATCTATTCCAGCTCTATTAGTTTCTGGTTCTGACTTGATGGGAATCCATGTTGTAGTCTAAGATGGACAACATGAATTCCCATCACGTTAGAACCAGAGACTAAATAGAGCTGGAATTTAATTTGTCAAGAGTTTATTAAACTTCTCCTGTGTGCAGAATACTGTATTAGGGGTTGAGATTAACATACAGATTAAATGTGATAGAAGTTTAAGTCCTGGAATAGGCAGTAACACCTACAGTCACACAATAATTTGGGCTGAGGTCCTAGATCTCTTGACTCAGGGCAGGTGGTGTTTTGGAAAACATTGCTAGGTTCCCTCTATTAGAGTGAAATTGCAATGTTTAACAGAAGGACCTCAGAGAGATCCTGGAAAACCATCCAAACAAGATGAGTGTCTTCTTCAAACCTTCAACCACTGCACCTAAAGGAAGGGCTGAGGCAATTAAAGTCTAGTCCTGAAGTCTGGAGATGAGGAGGATACCAATAATTACCAGTGCTTTTCCCTCTTGTGGATTCTTAGGGCACCTAAAACCTGGAAGACAGTGCAGCAGAATAGAAAAGTTCTGGTTTTGAATTCTTATTATAATATTATCTATCTGGGTGACCCTGGTCAAGTCATTTCTTTCCTTCAGGCCTCAGCTTCCTCATCTATAAAATGGGGTTAAGGGTAGACTATGTAGTTTCTAAAGTCCCATCAGATTCTATAATCCCAAAGTTCTAAATAAAATGAATTTTCCCAAGAAACAGAGCAAAGCATTGGAGAGGTCTCTGCCAAGGATATTCCACATGGATACTGTTAGAGCCTGTTTTTATGAGACTAGTGTTGGGGCTGGGCTGTCCAGGGGAATCAACTTTCCACCACAGCGGAAAGAATGATGAACTTGGTGCCAAAGGATGTGCGTTCTAATATAAACTCTACCCCCTTGTTACTTTGGGTAAATTGCTCACCTGCAAAGTGAGAGGGTGGGACTGGATGACCCCCAACATCCTTTCTGGCACTAGATCTATATTCTACATCTCTGTGCTTAATGGGATAAGTATGACAGGGACTGGCAATCTGTGTGATGTGATCTGGTGGGAGGGAAGGGGGGAAAGAGAGGAGGAAGGACGTTGACATTTCAGTACCTCCTTTGGGATCAAAATCCCTTCTCTTCTCCTTTCTCCGCACCCAATTGATCACCTAATTAGGTCAAGTCTATGAAGACAATTGTTAACCAATGGACATTTTTTGAGTGCCCACTATGATTTATAATGATAATTAATGATGATAATAATAATAGCTAACACTTACATAGCATCTTTTATGTGCCAGGCACTGTGTTAAGTGCTTTACAATTAATAATTTCATATGATCCTCACAACTGCCCTAGGAAGAAAGTTCTATTATTACACATTTGACAGATGAGAAGACTAAGGCAAACAGTGATTTAAGATACTTGCCCAAGGTCACAGTGCTAGTAAGTGTATGAGGCTGAATTTGAACTCAGGTCTTCCTGACTCCATGCCCAGCACTCTGTCCACTATGCCACCTAACTGCCAGAAAGTGAAATTCAGTCACCTAATCTCACTGATGGAATGGGACATCAGACATAAGTTTTGAGGAAGAGGAGAAAATGATCTAGAGAATAGGATGTGGCCCAAAGATAATAGAGCCTGAGTAGGTGTGCAGCCTGAGCATTCTGAAGGTAGTATAAGTTCCCTGAATATTTGTGTGGTGGGGAAAGAGAATGAAAAATATAATAAGTATTGAAAGAATCCATCGATCACCACCTGAAAGAGATCCAAAAAGAGAAACTCCTAGGAACATTGTGGCCAAATTCCAGAATTCCCAGCTCAAGGAGAAAATCTTGCAAGCAGCTAGAAAGAAACAATTCCAGTACTGTGGAAATACAATCAGGATAACTCAAGATCTAGCAGCTTCTACATTAAGGGATCGAAGGGTGTGGAATAGGATATTCCAGAAGTCAAAGGAACTAGGACTAAAACCAAGAATCACCTACCCAGCAAAACTGAGTATAATACTTCAGGGGAAAATATGGTCTTTCAATGAAACAGAGGACTTTCAATCATTCTTGATGAAAAGACCAGAGCTGAAAAGAAAATTTGACTTTTAAACACAAGAATGAAGAGAAGCATGAAAAGGTAAACAGCAAAGAGAAGTCATAAGGGACTTATCAAAAGTGAACTGTTTACATTCCTACATGGAAAGACAATATTTGTAACTCTTAAAACTTTTCAGTATCCGGGTAGTTGGTGGGATCACACACACATGTACACGCGTGCACGCACACACACATACACACATGCATGCACATACAGAGACAGAGAGCACAGAGTGAATTGAAGAGGATGGGACCATATCTTAAAAGAAATTAAGGTAAATGCTGAGAGAGAAAGGTAGGGGGAGGAAAGAGGGTGAAATGGAATGGGGTAAATTATATGTCATTTAAGAGGCAAGCAGGAGACCTTTTAGTGGAGGGAAAAAGAGGAGAGCTGAGAAAAAAAAAAACAAGATTACCCTCATCACATTTGACTAAAGGAAGGAATAAAATGCACACTCATTTTGGTATGAAAACCTATCTTACAGTACAGGAAAGTGGGGGAGAAGGAGATAAGCAAGGGGGGGGGATGATGGAAGGGAGGGCAATGGGAGAAGGGAGCAATTTGAAGTCAACACTCAGGGAGGGACAGGATCAAAAGACAGAATAGAAACAATGAGGGGCAGGATAGGATGGAGGGTAATTCAGTTAGTCTTACACAACACGACTATTATGGAAGTCATTTGCAAAACTACACAGATAGTGCCTATATTGAATTGCCTGCCTTCCCAAAGGGAATGGGTGGGGAGGGAGGGATGGGGAAAATTTGGGACTCAAGTTTTAGGAACAACTGTTTAGTATTGTTGTTGCTACTGGAAATAAGACATACAGTTAATGAGGAATAGAAAGTCATCTGGCCCTACAGGAGAAAAGAGAAGATGAGGACAAGAGAAGGGAGGGATGACAGAAGAGAGGGCAGGTTGGAGATAGGGAAAATTAGATTGCTTGGGGTATTGGGGTGTGGGGAGGGGATAAAAAGGGGATAAAAAATTGGAACCCAAAATTTTGTGAAAATGAATGTAAAAAGTTAAATAAATAAAAATTAAAATTTAAAAAAAAAAGACAAGCATGATGGTCTCAGAAAAACATGGATAGATTTATGTGAACTGATGCAAAATGAAGTGAACAGAACCAGGAGAACATTATACACATCCACAACATTGTTCTTTGATGAAGAACTGTGAATCACTTAGCTAATTTTTAACAACACAATGATCCAAAAATATCCCAAAAGACTAATGATGAAGCATACTATTCACCTCCAGAGAAAGACCTAATGTTGTTTGAATACAGACTGAAGTATGCTATTTTTCACTTTCTTTCCTTTTCTTTTATTCAAGTCTTCTTGTACAAAATGACTAACATGGAAATGTTTTACATGGTTGCAAATGTATAACCTATATCTGTTAGCTTTCTGTTTCAGGGAGATGGGAGGAGGGAGGGAGGAAGGAATAGAATTTGGAATTCAAAACTTAAAAAAAAACCAAATGTTAAAAAATTATTTTAACATGTAATTGGAGGGAAAATAATATATATATGTATTAAAAAAATAAAAATAATTGCCCAATGGCAAGTCACTTAACCCTGTTTGCCTCAGTTTTCTCATCTGTAAAATGAACCAGAGAAGGAAATGGCGAACCACTCCAGTATGTTTGCCGAGAAAACCTCAAGTGGGATCACAGAGAATCAGACACAAACAAAAAATTTCAAAAAACATAATTTGCATGTTGTCTTTTCTCAAATGACTGTAACCTGCTCAAGAATGGAGACTTTTACCTTTCTTTGTATCCCCAGTACTTAGCACAGTGCCTAACTAACAGTAGGTGTCTCATAAATGTTGATTGATTAATCAAATGAAATAATATATGCAAAGCACTTTGCAAACATTAAATTGCCACATTGGGGAGCATTACAACAATTATTATTCTTTTTAGTAAGAGGTAAGATATGCCAGAATGAAAAAAGGGTGATTTAGGATGATTCAATAGAGGTAATATGGTCCAAAGGGAAAAAAAAACACTGGTCTTTGAATCAGTAGATCTGGGTTTTGGTCTTGGTTTACCATTCAGTCACAGTGTGATCTTAGGCAAGTCATTTAACATCTCTGAGCCTCAATTTCCTCATTTATAAAATGGAGATAACAATATTTGTACCACTTACCTCATACAATAGTTGCGAGGACCGAAGGAAATTAAGCCTATGAAAATTTTCTGTAACTGTAAAACACTCTACAAATACAATATTATTGTTGTTGCTGTGGTTTTGACTAAAACTGTTGATGTGGGGGAACTTCCAGTATGAAAATGCCCTTTTCTGAAGCAGAATAAAAATCCTACAATTTATAGCTTTAAATTGCTGATTAAGACACAATGAGATCAAGTAACTTGCTAAGGGTCTAAAGTTAGCATGCGTCAGACACAAGACTTGAACCCAGGACTGCCTGGTTTGAAAGCCAATCTTTTCCCTATGAGACTATGTTATAACTCCTCTTTTTCCTTGGCAAGAGAAGGGGAAAAAAAGAAAGAAAGAGAAGGAGGAGGCCAAAAGACAAATGTTATCTTCTCTACAATTTTGCTAACGAGTTGGAAGCTTTGAGGAATAAGGATTGTCGCAGAGATCTAGCCTCTCCCTATAATAGGAGATATACCTTTCTCTGTATGTAGAAACAACATGCTTTGATTCACAGTAAAAGCAGAACTTTGAAAATAGAGGGTCATTTTCATCAGGACTTTTCTATACGTTGTTATTATATAAGAATTCTGATGCAGCTTACAAATCCGTCATCTTCATTAGTCTGGTGGACAACAGAGGATGCTCTGCCCTCTGAGACATAGTCCTTGCCAAGGTTTGATGAGGGAACTGACCACTGTCATGCACAGGGATGAGGGCTCAACTGTGTCCTGCTTAGGAATTCTTATTCCGCAAAGACCTTTCTGAAAAAGGGAGAAGGCAAAGGAGTGTACTGCCTTCGTGGGGGATGTTTGGCTTAATTAGGCAAGAGGAAGAGGGGAGCTGGGGAGAGGTCAGTGGTTATGTTTCTCTCCATGCTGATAAGTTGTTCAGTAACAGTGGATGATTCATATAACCTCTCCAAGGTTCCACTCTGAATGACTAAGTAGGGCTTGTCAAAAGCTTTATTAAAGTCCTTAGGAGGCCTTTGCTACCCTTATTCAAGTGGTAAAAGCCAAGTCTTGCCACTATGCTAAGATGCCACTAGTCTAAGATGTGGATGTTTGTCTAGTCAGTCTCCCCACTCACCACCACCTCTGTCTCCTTGGAATCCTCCCTATTCTTTGAGGATGCTCTTAAGTCTCACCTTCTCTATGAAACTTTATCTAGCCCACAATGACTTCTCCTTTCTCCAAACTCCTGGAGCATTTGTTCATTTGATACTTTATCGATCAAAAAATCACCAAGCATTTAGTACGCTCCAATTATATGCTGCCCATCACGCTGGACATTGAGGAATATACAAGGACAAAAACGAAACAGCCCCTGCCTTCAAAGAGCTTATATTCTCTATTAATTATATGCTGTTTTTTGTATCATAGAACTCACACATGGATCCTTTGTTGTCATCATTCAATTGTTTCAGATTCTTTGTGATCCCATTTGGGGTTTTCTTGGCAAAGATACTAGAGCAGTTTGTCAATCCCTTCTCCAACTCATTTTGTAGATGTGGAAACAGGCAAACAGGGTTAAGTGACTTACCTAGAGTCATACAGCTAGTAAGTGTCTGACACTGGATTTGAACTTGGGTCTTCTTAACTCCAAGAATGGCATTCTTTTCACTGTGCCACCTAGCTGCCCATTTGGGACCACAGAGATGATCTAATTCAACCCCTTATGTTACAAAGGAACCAACTGAAACCCAGAGAAATAAAAAATAACCTCGCACAAGGTCACACAGGTACTAAGTAGAATACAATTAGCTACTGCTGAGCTGAGTAAGTTGTAGAGCTGGGGTTGAGTCTAAATTCTACCAGATTCCAAATCCAGTGCTCTTTCCTGTCTATTACATTGCTGGAGCAACTGATCTCAAAGATTCCTCTTCCATCTCTAACACTGCACTATGTTAGATTTCGCCACCACCACCTAACCTCCCCCTTTCTCCATTCCCATGAAGTTAGATCTAGAAGGTATGTGAAATAGTAACGATACTACCTCCTTCATTTGACAGATGAGGAAATTAAGATTACAGAACAGTTCAGTGATTTGCTCAAGGTCACCCAACTGAATAAAGGCACCTAGGAATAAGACTTATAGCATCCTCACTTCTACTGTTATTCAGTTGTGTCTGACTCTCCGTGGCTTCATTTGGCATCTTCTTGGCAAAGACACTGGAGTGGTTTGCCATTTCCTTCTCAAGTCCATTTGACAGATAAAGAAACTGAGGCAAATGGTGAAGTGACTTGCCATGGGTCACACAGTTAGTAAGTGTCTGAAACCAGATTTGAATTCAGAAAGATGAGTCTTCCTGACTCTATGCCCAGCACTCTATCCATGGCACCATGTAGCTGCCCATTCTGAATTTTAATCCAGTGTTGATTCCATACCATCTCTCCTGCCTAGAGAATTGGACATTTCTTTATTCCCTCCCAAATTTACCCCTTAAGCATTTGGTTTTTGACCCTGTTATTTGAATTATTCTTTCCACACCCAAAGGGAGTTATTTTTAAATTAAAGTTTTAATCCAAAATGCATTTTTTATACAATACTTTGAAAGGGCTTGTACTTTCTGTTCAGCTGACAAGCTGTCCCTCAGCCTCTCAGACTGGGTTGACTGAATTTATTTTAGTTCATGTTAGAATTTTATGTTTTTCTTTGGTGAAGTCATTGGAGTATTTTGCTTCTATGTCCTCAACTGTGTTTCCTCAAGAAAAGCTGGTCTTATAGTCTCCACCAGAGGCAGAGACTTTTACAAAGTTTATACTCTATTCAGAAAGAGGAAATTACAAGAGGTGAGCATTTGCTTTCTACATCTTTACTCATGGCCTTCCCTGTATTAGAAATGGCTTTCCTTGAGGCAGGTAGGTAGTGTAGGAGGTAGAGCCCCAGGCCCAGAGTCAGAAAGACTTGAGTTCAAATTTGACCTCAAGAACTCACTTAAGTGCTTAACACAGTGCCTGCAAGTAGTTAATAAATGCTTATTTTCTTTCCTTGTTCCCCTTTACCTTATCCCCAAACCTGGAATTGACCAAAACATCCAACAAACGGTAACTAAGTCTAAATAAACTGGTATTCCAGTATATAGGGGCAGCATGGTATGGTAGACAGAAAGTCAACCTTAGCATCAAGAATTCCTGGGTTCAATTCCTCCCTGTATCACTTCACCTTGGGGCAAGTTTCATTATCTCTCTGGACCTCAGGCAAGTAGCCAAGGCTATAAGTTGCAATACATTTACTGATCTGCATTGTAGAGGGAATTTCTTCCCTGGAGTTCCCTACACAAAGGTCGATCCTAAATCCAGACAAAAACACACATATGTATTGACATACTATAATAGTATGACATGATTCAGATCTATAATTGAGACCCCATCATTCAGTAGAAGGAACATTAGATTTGGAATCTGAAGACCTAGGTTCCAATCTTTGTTATGCCTTTAACTACTTGAGTTACCTGGATAAGGTCGCAACCTCTCTGGGCTTCAGTTTCCTCATAGAGAAAATGAGAGTGACACTTGTTATTCAGTCATATCAGTCCTGTCCAATTCTTTGTGACCCCATTTGGGATTTTCTTGGCAGAGATATTGGAGTGGTTTGTCATTTTCTTCTCCAGCACAGTTGACAGATGAGGAGACCAAGGCAAATAGGATTAAGCGACTTGCCCAGGGTCTCACAGCTATTAAGTGTCTGAGGTCAGATTTGAATTCAGGTTTTCCTGACTCCAGACCCAGCACTCTCTCCACTGTGATACCTAGCTGCCCCTGGGGTAAGACTGTATGGTCTTTAAAGACCCTCCCAGCTCCAGATCTATGTACATAAAATGTCAGAAAGAAAGAAACAAACAACTGAATCTTTCTCACCTTCCAAGGTCCAGTTCAAATGTCTCTTCCAAGAAACCTCCCTTGACTATGTACCTACCCACACTAATCTCCCTTATCTGAACTTTATAGTAGGTAGAGGTTGATTTGCAAGACCTATCTCTTTATTATATACCTTTCTCACATGCATGCTATGTCATGTTTCATTAGGGACAGATAGGTGGCACAGTGGATAGAGTGCTAGACCTAGAGTCGAACAGACGAGTTTAATTCCTGCCTCAGACACTTGTGATGCTGGGCAAATCACTTAACCTCTGTTTGTCTTGGTTTCCCCAATTTGTAAAGAGGGATGACAGCACCAAACTCACAGGGTTGTTGTAAGGATTAAATGAGATAACATTTGTAAAGTGTATAGCATGGTGCCTAGCACATATTAGGTGCTATTTAAATGCTTTCCCCTCCTTGTGTGGACCTATCTTTTCTGTAAGCTCCTGTAAGGTTAATAGAATAGGAAGATCTTCCTCTCTCATTAATAGGCCTAACACATGGAGCCTGTGATCACATGGAGCCTAAGCCACATGGAGCTCAAACTGAGAGTAGCTTGCCCAAGTTGGAGAAACAGACAGAGACAGAGAGAGAGAGAGACAGAGAGAGAGAGACAGAGAGAGAGAGAGAGAGAGAGAGAGAGAGACAGAGAGAGAGAGAGAGAGAGAGAGAGAGAGAGAGAGAGAGAGAGAGAGAGAGAGAGAGAGAGAGAGAGAGAAGCAAGGTGCAAGTGGGAGTAGTTGGCCCAAGGAATAGAGAGAGAGAAGTAAGCTGTGAGTGGGCAGAGGGAGAAATTTATCTAGAGGAAGTTGTTTTTGTGGGGAGGTCTGACAGAAAGTAGATTTAAGATGTTGGTGCTCCCTGGATTAGTGATAAGTGCCCTGTTAAATCTTACCTCCTGGTATTCTAATGATGTCCCAAATAAATATTTTGGTTTTGCTTTTGAGGAAGAGAGTTTATTATATTTTTGAATTTACGCTGGAAATATGCTTGCACATTCATAGTGGCTGCTATGGGTATCACATTGATGTTATAGCTCTTTGAGGGTAAAAACTCTGACTTTTGTATTGGCATCCCCAATGCCTAGCATAAGGCTTGGCATATAGTAGGCAATTAATAAACTCACCCTAGGTATATGGAAGCATCTCTAGGGCAAGAGAAACCTATCTCATACCAGCACAATACTGGACCTAGAGAATACATACAAGCTACATACATACATATACATATATATACATACACACACACACACACACACACACACACACACACACATATATATATATATATATATTTGGGGCCTCCCAAGAAAGTCTTTCTATTGAAATCCTCTCTATACCTAGAAAATTCTCCTTATCCCAGAAATGCCTTTGACTCTCTCAAGGTCATCTCCTTTTGGTGAGTTCTAGGCCTATGTCAGAGTGAATCTGTATCTCTCAGATTTTGTCCAAATGAATGTCTCTGCCCCTTCCGAAGAGCTCCCTCTTCCTCTCCAACTGGTCACTTTGAATTTGCTCAACCCTATCTGACTTTTCCTTCCGCAAAAATAGTCACTGGAACTCAGTTAGTGTCGGCCCTTGGGATTCTGCCGTGCACCATTTCAAGAGATTTACACTTCTTGAAGGCAATTGTTACCACTGGGGAGAGTGGGGACATTTCTGAACCTTATTCTTTTGCCTCTTTCCTCACTTGCTGTCAGATCCCACAACTCACTATTAGAACGTACTCATCACGATGTCTAAACTCATTCAGGTGAAGCAAATACTTCTGACCTTTCTCTTTGCAATCTGGACCTTTCTGGGAACTTAAAAGACATTGGTGGGAAGGGGAGAACACATTCTTTGCTGGGGTTTTGATAGATTCCTTTGGTTTCTTTAAACATCTTCTCTGGGTCCTGGGTACATGACTGGGGCAAGTAGATGCAAATCAAATAGAACCTCTTCTGACATCTTGGTCACAACTAAAACCAAGGAATTCCTTTATGTCTTCAGAACAAATTATACCCCAAAAGAGTTCCCTTGATTATTCTAGCTGAAATTTTTTCTTCAGATTTTTGGACAAAGAATTAACTTTAGAATACAAAGCATTAGAGCATGGAGAACTGTTAGAGAGACTCTAGATCAATAACTTCATTTTATAATTGAAGAAACTGAAACCCAGAGATTGGCTTGCCCAAGATTATACAGCTTGTTAATAGCCCTGGGCTTCAAAACCAGATTGAACTGATTCCAAATCTAATATTCTTTGCACTACCACACAGGTGAGATGGGAGATTACCATTAGGATTTGTTTTTATTCTCTGTTTGGGATAAGTCATTGTAGACTGTCTTGGCATTCTCATCTCTCTATGAACATGAAGCACTTGCTTCATGAACCACCTTCTAACAAATGTTTTTTGGAGTAATTTATTGACTACTTAGAATATGTTAGGAGTTATGAAAACACACACAAACATATGTGTGTATATATATGCATATGCACATCTCTATCTGTATATGTGCATACAGATATATCTGGAAAGAGACTGAGGAGAGAGAAGATAGAGAGAAACAGAAGGGGAGAGGGAAAGGAGAGAATGAGAGAAATAAAGAGGGGAAGCAGACTTGGGATTCTAAGAGGAAAACAATGGGAAAGTAGAAGAGCAGTCCATATATGTGAGACAAACGACAAAGTCATGAAGCTGGGAGGGAGAAAGCCATGTATAAGGAACCGTACAGACAGCAGATAGTACTTTTGCTTGAATGTTGTCTCAGAAAGAGTAATGTAAAATAATTCTAGAAAGGTAAACTGAAGTCAGATTGCAAAAAGGCTTTAAAAGTCAAACATAGGAGTTTAACTTTTATCCTAGAGACACTAAAGAGCTACAAAAGCATCTTGAGCAGAGGAGTGACCCAGTCAGCCCTGTGCTTTAGGAATGTTTATTTGGTAGCTGTGTGGAAGATGGAAGTTTGGAATCTGACTCTTGCTTTCTGGAAAAATTATATATGCTTCCCATGATGCTCTAATGATATAGAATAGACACTGACATTTCTTTAGCTCATGAAGCAATCTGAAGCCTTTACATTCATTCATACATTCATACATCCCCTGCTCCTCACAGTGGACTGTTAATTGTGAACTGGATTAGTAGTTATTATTCCCATGTGACAGATGGGAAAACTGAGACCTAGGAGAAAGAAAGGGGTTTGACCACAAAGTCACATAACAAGTGAATGCAAATAGGATTAGAACTCAGTCGTAAAGACATAGATAGCACTTTTCACTATGTCTTGCTACCTGCAGTCTCTCCCATCATCTCTCTACCCTACCACCAAACAAAAATCATCTAGCACAGGGGTGGTGAACCTGCAACCTCTAGGTCACATGTGGCCCTCTAGATCCTCAAGTGTAGCCCTTTGATTGAACCCAAACTTCACAGAAAAAGGATTTGTTCTGTAAAACTTGAACTCAGTCAAAAAGTCACACCTGAGGACCTAGAAGGCCACATATGGCTTCAAGGCCACAAATTCATCACCCCTGATCTAGATCATCCTAAAAGAAAAAAGGTAGAAAAATACCTAGGAAGTAGCAGTCTTCCTTGTTTCATGATTTGAAATGTAGCAGGGCAACCATGTGCTTTAACCAGGCTACCCTTAAGTTTGTCTTCTCTTTAAGAAGTCATTAGCAGGCTGGCAGAGTCTCACCCCATTACTGCACAAATGAAGGATCCATTTTCCCCACTTTGGTGTACTGGGGCCTGTTCCAAGGCAACCTCCCCCGCTACTCATTTTTTGATAACCTGCGTGTTCTGGAACACCTCGCAATTAAAGATAGCAGGCCTCAGAAAGTCAATAATTCATCCAAAACGGATGAGATAATTAAAATTCCTCGGCAGGGCTTTGGCTAGGAAAATGCTTAGTAAGCACAAGGGCATTTTGTGTGTGTGTGTGTGTGTGTGTGTGTGTGTGTGTGTGTGTGTGTGTACTTCCTTCACAAGAGGAATATAAAAGTCTTTCCTATCAAGGGCTCTGATGAATTATAGGATCATAGATTAAGAGTTGGAAAGGACCTTGGAGTCACTGAGCCCAGCCCTCTCAGTTCACATTTGAGAAAACTGAGACATAGAGAGTTAAAGCAATTTGCCTAGAGTCACACAGCTAGTAAATACCTGAGACTAGGATTTGAAAGAATATATTCCTGATTCCAAACCCAACATTCAAGCCACAATGCCTAGCTGTCTTCATGGTCCAGATCCCTCCCCACTACAGCAATCATACAAACAGGCCAGTGGATCCAGAGTTGGGAATTATCTTCAGAAACATGGCTCAGGTAAAAGGACTTTACCTCCTCCATCTTCTACCTATGTTTCAAGGCTCTGCTCAACTCTAACCCTCCCCATGAAACCATTGCTGCCCAGCCCAGCCCATGGTGGTCTCTCCCTATCCCGACTTCAGGCCCAGCACTCTATCCTCTGTGCCACCTAGCTGCCCTACAGTCTAATAAGGAAGAGACAGCACCCAGAAGAAGGCAGGAAAGTGTGGGGGAGGGGAAAGAGGGGGACACCATGGGGTACCCAGTTCGAGGGAATTTTGTTTAGTGGAGTTCAAACCACACAGTGCAGCAGATGCAAAGTAAAGTGATGGGACAGTTCAGTTTCTGCCCTCTGTAAAGGAAGGCATTGAGAGGAGTTGGTACCCTGACCTCCAGGTCTCCAATCAAAGGAGAGAGGAGGCTGAGAGAGATGGTATCCATCAAGGCTTGAGTTAGCAGCATGGTGATGAGATTAGGAGTGATACACTTATCCCCTGAAAAGGCATCTTGTTCCTTGGAGTTAACACCAGGCAGAGTAGTAAATGCAAAGTGAAGATGCAAACTTCCCCACATATTCCCTGTTAGTACTGTACTGCTTAGTAAAACACAAACATTTTTTCAAGGACTTTGGAGCTAATATTAAGCTGTTAGGCGTAGTATGTCTTAGCCACTCACCTAGATTATGAGCTCCTAGGACTAGGGCTCCTAACTCCTTTGCACTCTACATAACACCTAGCATAGCAGTGTACATTTAGGACATTTTGCTCTGGGCAAGCAGAGCAGTATAGAGCATTTCCAGTATGGAAACTCCCTCCATTGATGCATTTCAGAAGCTCAGAGGTAACTTAGATACTCTTGGAAAGTCACTTGGGTTAATGAGAGATTAAGTGGCTTCCTCACAGTCACAGCTCATGTATGTTAGAGACAGGGCTTGAACACAGGTCTTTCTGATACCAAGATATAGTTAGAGATAAATAATTACTTATTGATTAAATGAATGAAAAGGTATTGTTAAAATGGAATGATGATATGTACTAAATAACCATCAAATGTGGAAATGGAGCAAAGTTGGGAACCCCCAATTACTTTTTGTTCCAAATGAAGGATGATAAGTATAAGAAAGACAGGAAGAAAGCAGTAAGAATAGTTTTACATTTGATCCTATAGGTATCAGGGAGCTATTGCAGTTTATTAAGTGGTGAAAGAGATCACATGATCAGACCTGTTTTATGAAAATCACGTTGGCAGGGAGACCCAGCAGAGGTTATTGCAATAATCCAGGCATGAGGGAAGGAGGGCATGCACCAGGGTTGTGGTTTGTTTTTGCCGTTGCTTGTCCTTCATTCTCGAAGAGGACCTATGACACCAGGATGATGATGTCATGACCTGAAAGTGAATTGGATTGAGGCAGGGCTGTGCAAAGTCACCAGCCTCACTTTCTCCTCCAGAGTCATCTGGGTCCAGTGAAGATCAGGATAACTGAAGATGGCCCAGGGTGCAGCTGGAGACCTTGACCTTTTTAAGCTAAGGTCTTTTCCAGGTCTGTTTGTCTAAGGCAATGCCAATTCAATGATAAAGGCTAGGTGAGAAAGGAGAACTAAAATGGCCTCTTTTATCTAGTTAAAAAAAAAATCAATCTGAGGGAAAGGTCCTCTGGGTTTCTGGCCAAAACAGAAAAAATTGCTATTTATATTCACTATGAGTCATCAAAACCCAACAAAGACCAAGTGAGGCTTGGGCTGGGACCTACTGTTGGCCAAGCAGTGAGAGCCAGAGTGATTTGGGTTTAAGGAATGGTCCTAAAAAAAAAATATAGCCTGTAAACCCCAGATATGTTGCAAGCTTTCAGCAATAAAAATTGATATTTCTTTGAGCACAGCATCTTCAGGTAAGGGTGATTCCCTATGTGGACTGAAGGAGAGGAGGGAAAAGAGAGAGGAAGGAAGGAAGGAAGGAAGGAAGGAAGGAAGGAAGGAAGGAAGGAAGGAAGGAAGGAAGGAAGGAAGGAAGGGAGGGAGGGAGGGAGGGAGAGAGGGACCTGTATTGTCTAACTGGATCTGACCAGTCGGGTCCCCAATAGGGTAGCTACTATTACTCACAGATTGTTGTTTAAGAGGATCAATGGCCTCAGGAGGGTGATGTCATGACTTGCTGGTGAAATGAATTTAAGTGAGACAGGGCTGTGCAGAGTCACCAACCTCACTGTCTCCTCTGGAGCCATCTGGGTCCAGTGACAAGATATAGATCAGAATGACTGGAGATGGCCCCAGATGCAGTGGGAGATATTGGCTTTTTTAGGCTAAGGTCTTTTCCAGGTCTCATTTTGTCTAAAGCAATGCCCATTCAGTGATTATGGCTAGGTCTTGGACCAATGGCCATATGAGTAGAGAGAAGGAGCTCTATTTTTTGAGAGATATTTTGAAGGTAGAAATGACAATGCTTGGCAACAGATTTGATATGTGGGGTCAGCATAAGTAAAGACTCAAGGATAATGCTGATATTACAAGCATGGGTGACTAAGAGGATGATGATGTCCTTGAGAGTAATAGGGGAGCTGGGAGAAGGGGGGAGTTTGGGGGAGGGGGAAGAAAATGGGTTCTATTTTGCAAATGCTGAGTTTGAGATTTCTAAGGAGCATCTAGTTTAAGATGTCCAAGAGACAATTGGGGGACAAAAGACTGGAGATCAGGAGATAAATTAAGGATCAATACATAGATCTGGGAAGAAGGCCAAGGGGGCCTTAGGGGACTCCCACAATTATTGGGCATGACCCAGATGAAGAGTCATCAAAGTAGATAGAGAAGAAGGGATCAGAGAAGTTGGGAAAGAATCAGGAGAGCCTCTCAGAGACCTAAGGAGAAGAGGGTATCCTAGAGAAGAGTGTAAACAGTGGCAAAAACTAAAGAGAATAAGAACAAAGATTAAGAAAAGACCATTAGATGTGACATTTAAGAAATCAGTAGTGATATTGCCAGATGGCAGAGGGTTTAGAAAAGTGTGAGAGAAGAGGAAATGGAGTCACCAATTGTAAGGTGACCTTTTCAAGTTTAGCCATAAAAGGGAGGGAGGAGAGATATAAGGTGATAACTAGTAGATTATGTTTAGATTAAGGGAGGGTTTTGGTTTTTTTTAAGGATGAGAGAGATATGAGCATGTTTGTAGGCTACAGGGAGAGACCAAAGATTAGTGAGAGAGGGAGGATGATAGAGGAGGCAATCTGAGCAACACAATGGAACCAATTCCAGTTCCAGAGGACTCGTGATGAAACATGCCAGAGATGATGGACTTAGAGTACAGATTGAAGCATATTTTTTTTGGACAAGGTTAATTTAGGGATTTGTTTTGCTGATGTTATGTATTTGTGAGGGATTTTGTTTTTCTTGATTTCTCAATGGGTAGAGGAAGGAAATTCAAAACTGAAAACTAAATAAAATTGAATTTAGATTTTTAAAAGAAGCACCATAACAGTGTCTCTATCCAGTATGGCTAGCCTAGAAGTTAAAAAGATCTGAGTTCAAATCCTACCTTTGACACATGCTAGCTATATGACACTTAATTTCTTGATACCTCCAAACAACAACAGCCATAATCCCTAACATTTTGATAGCCTTCTATGTGCCAGGCACTGTGCTGAGCACTTTACCAATATTATTTCATTGGATTCTCACAACAACCCAACAAGGTAGGTACCATTATTTTCCCCACTTCACAGTTAGGAAACCAAGGCAGACAAATGTTAAGTTGTTTACCCAGGATCACACAAATATTAAGTACCTTATGCAGGGTTTGAACTCAGGTCTTCTGAATTTGGGGGCCAACAACTTATCTGTTGCCTCTTACTATCAGTTGCAGAACAGTGTCCAAATTGTATTAATATATGACTTTCCTCACCAGGAGTCCCCTATTCCAGGGAAATCACAGGCCTAACTAAACTTTTACCCTCCCCACACACACATATACACATATTTCTTTCTTCTCCAATCCTCTCCCAAATAAAGGGAGTTACATTATGGGGACTTCACTACGTCAATGAAATGGCAGATGTAATAATAATAATATATTAATTTAGCAGAATGTCTAGCAATAATAATAGCTTGCATTTTTATAATACTTTGCAATTTGAAAAGACTTTAATATTCATTATTTTATTTGATCCCTACAGCAACCAAATTCTTTTGTCCCTGTGAGAGAAACAGCCTCAGGGAGATTAAATTGATTTGTCCAAAGTTACAAATTAGTATGGGATCAAGCAGGAATTACAACTCAAATCTCCTCACATCAAGCAACCAATCAATAAGCATTTATTAAATGCCTAATATGTGCCAGGCAGATGCTTCCATTCTATTGAAGGATGTAACATGTATGTATATAAATAATTACAAAATATATAGGCACTGGAATAGTGTCAGCTTTTATGTAGTACTTTAAAGTTTGCCAATTATCATGCATATGTTATCTCATCTGATTTACACAACAGTCCTTGGGAAGTAGGCGCAATTATTATTCCCCATTTTACAGATGAAGGAACTGAGGTACAGAGACATTAAGTTACTTGGCAGGGTCACAGAACCAGGGTCCAAGGCAGAATTTGTACTCAGATCTTCCTGACTCCAAATCTAGCACTTCTACCCACTGCACCAGGATAGGACTAGACCTATGGTTTCACCTATAATATACTCTGGGATGAGAAAACTCAATTTGCCAGTGCAGGTCAGCCCCTTCACTGCCATTTATTGTCTTAATGGGTTGTCTAAAGCACTGAAGGGTTATGATTTACCCAGAAATTTGCAGTCTGTATGTGGCAGAAGTGAAACTTGAGTCCAAGGTTGCCTGGTTGAAACCAGCCCTCTATACACTATGACCTGCTACCTCTCTACAAAATAAATAGAAGGCAATTTTTTAAGGGGAAAGGGGCAATTATAACAAAAATTATAGCTGAGGAAAGGAAGGCTTAATGTGGTGTACAACATTTGAGTTGAGCATTCAAGGAAACTAGGTATTCTAGAGGCACAGGAAGGAGGGAGGGCATTTCAGACAATTCTGTCCTCTTTTCACTGTACCACTACAATCTAGTGAAACATTCTAATAGGGACAGGATATAAGACGGGTTATTTTTGTTGGAAGTGTGGAAGAGGAGAAGGAGGGAAGAAAAGAACATGGGCAGTGTCCAGGGTGAGCTGGCCCTGAGTGAGACACTGCTGGAGACAAACTTCGTTAAACGCCGAACCTCACCAGCCCCTTCCAAAGTTGTGCTACAGTGCCTTCATGCTATTTGCAGGATCCTGGCCATAGCTCAGTCTCCCTAATGAGCCATTTAAATGATCTCTTGATCCAAAAGAGAAGGAAACATGGAGGCCAGAAGCAAAAGATTCCTCCTATTTTCACACAGACACACACACACACACACACACACACACAAAGTGTTATGGAGGGCTGTGTTCACCCTTCCTGTGATCCTAACAGCAAAGAGATCTAGGCATTGTAGCAGGAAGGAACCTTAAGAGGTCATCCAATCTAAGCCTGTCATTTTATAGATGAGGAAAGGGAGGCTAACAGACCTGAAGTGACGTGCCCAAAGTTAAGCAACTTGCAGGTTAAGTGGCAGATCAGAGATCTGAACATAGATCCTCTGACTCCAAATACATTGTCCTTTGCCGAGGTAAAGGTTCTTTGTACCAAAGAACAAATACATATGGAACCTAAACCTGACTGACTCAATTACAGATGGTCCCTATGTGCAACTCTACTTCTCCAAAGTGCTCACATCATAACAAAAACATAGGGAAGGGTCTTTAGACACTAGCTAGTCCAACTCTCTCTTTTTCCATATTGGGAAACCAAAATTTAGAGGTCTAGGCCTTGCCCAAAGTCCTATAGCTGACCCAGTTAAGGATAGAATAAAGATTTCCCAATTCCTACCCAGTTCTGGTTTGGAATGAAGCTAAATTGGAAGGTAAATTCTTTCCATTATACTCCAGGCCTCTTCTATGGGTTATCCCTGAGTCATAAGGACCATTGACTCTTGGATGATAGCTCTTTGGTTTGCCCTGACTCATGATCTTGATCTGTGTATTCACTTCCTATATTACTCTCCTGGTGTTTTTGACTGACTCTCAGTTCAGTCTCATACCTCCCCAAACATCATTTTATCCCTTAAAACACCCAGAAGCAGAGATAAATAGAGCCCAGATATATGGAGTGGGAGGAAGAAGTCCATCAGGTTCCCCCCACATCTCCACAACTCCTCACACCAAATTGAATCCTGATGGGTAAATGCAAGGAAAAAATCACAGAGTCATTTTTCTAGCTCAGGTCAGCATGAGGAGACAGGCAGAGAGATCTATAGACAGTGGGGAGAAGCTAGTCATAAATGGCCACACAGAATATTTCAGTGTGGGAAGAAGTTGTGCATCAGGACAAAAAGAGGTCCTAGAACTAGAGATCTAAACTTGTGTTGGGTGCAGGAACAGATGCTAACTAACAGCTCCGCCATTCATTACTTAGCTCCAGGTCAGAAATCCAGGGCACACTAAGGGGAGGACTTGTACCCAGGGGTGGTGTTCTAGGGTAAAGAATAGTGTGAGCCCCCAGGTTATATATTGAGCAAGGAACAAATTCAGAAGCAAACTTCTAGAAGGTTTGACCCCCCCAGGATCATAATAGAGTATTAGTTCCAGCTTCTAGACCTATCTAAAGCCCACAGAGGAATACCCAGGGCAGGTATCCCGGAATAAAGGAAACCTACAGTTTTATCCCTCTAGCTTAACAGAGCTTTCCAGCTGCCTAACAGATGCTGAGTTCGGAAGGAGTATACTGGAACTACAAGAAGGGTAAGCCTATAGGCATGTTGCTGAGACCCAAACTGAGGTCAGAACTTGCAGAACTCAGACCAGGGGGCAGCAGTTAAATCTTCCCCTGGATCAGATTACTTTTGAGAGCGCCAAAAGCTTGTAATTTTCCAGCCTGTGCTGCTCTTGAAATGCTGGAATGATACAACAGTCAAAATGTTCCAAGAAAGAAACAGCTTGACAAATTCAGACATTTCCTTCCAAAGTGATCAGTACCCAAATCTAACATAAAGTCTGATGTTATAAAGTAGACTGGAAAAAGAAGCAAACAAAGAAAATAATCTCACCATTTAAAAAAAAAAGTTATTATGGTTACATGAATGCTCAATACACAAACACAGAAAAAGAGAATAGCTCCCCAACATCCACAAAGAAAGCCTCAAAGAAAAACATTTTTTTGGTCACAAACTCAACTAGCACTCCTGAAAGAGCTGATCCAAGAGTTTTAAAAGATTTTGTAAATGAAATGAGAATACTAGGAGAGGCGGGTAGGGAATAGAAAAGAAAATGAGAGTTATAGAAGAAGGAATTGGAAAGGAAATTAATAGCTTGGCACAAGAGATACAAAACCCAAACAATAAGCTCCCAGAAAATTAGAATGAACCAAATAGAAGCTAACAACTCCATGAGATAATAAGAAATGTTCAAACAAAGCCAAAATGCTGAAAAATAGGAGAAAATATAAGGTATCTTACAGCAAAAAGAACTGACCTGGAAAAGAAAATGAGAAGAAATACCATAAGAATAATTGGACTACCTAAAATCTATAACTGAGAGGGAAAAAGAATAATCTGGACATCATATTTCAAAAATTCTTAAATTCAAAAAAATTCAAAAATGTCTAGATGTCTTAGAACTAGAGAGCAAAGTGGAAATAGAAAAAAAAAAATCTTCTGGTCACCTCCTGAAAGAAACCCCAAATTGAAAACTCTCAGAAACGCCTTAGCCAAAATCTAGAGCTCCGTCAAAGCAAAAATACTGCAAGCAATCAACAAGAAAGAATTAAAGTCCTGAGGAGCCAGTCAATATCACACATGACTTAGAAGCCACCACTATAAGGAGTGGAAAGTTTAGAAATAATATTTCAGAAGATAAAGGATACAGGCTTATAGACAAGAACTACTTACCCATAAAAACTGAGTATAATCCTACAAGAAGAAAAAAATACACCTCTAAAGAAAGAGCTTCCAAGCATTCCCAGGACTTTAATAGAGGATTTTTAAGTATTCCTGATTAAAAGACCAAAGCTGTGTAGAAACATTGAAGTATAAACACAAGAGTCAGGAGAAACATAAAAAAGGTAAACATGAACAAGCATAAGAGACTAAACTTGCGTAAATGATTTATGTTCTAGTATAGGGAGATGATATATGTGTCCCTGATGAACCTCCAGTCATTATCAGGGGTTAAAGAAGGAGTCTAAATAGACAGGGAGCCTGGCTATGTTTTCTCTTTTCTCTCAAAAAAAAGAATAGAAAGGGAGAAGAAGAATTTTGTGGAGGGGGAAGGGTTAAGGGAGAGGAAGATTAGGGAAAATTATCTCACAAAATCTGGATGTGCAAATGGAAATATAAACAAGAAATGAATAGGAGGAGTTAGTGGCACTTGAACTTCATTTTCATCTAAACTGGTCAAAAGAGAGAACACACACACATGCATTTGGGTACATTTTATTCAATAGGGAAATGGGAGGGGAAAGGGAGAAAGGAAGGAAAAAGAACAAGATGGAGAGTAGATTAAGGGAGGAATTAGTCCTAAGGAAAACAAAGGATGAACAAAAATATTTATACCTCCTTTGGAGGTAACAGAAGGGGAATCTTAGAGAAGAGCCTATCCATTGAGAAATGACTGAACAAGTTGTGATATATGAATGTGATGGAATACTACTGTGCTGTAAGAAATGATGAAGGGGATGGTTTCAGAGAAACCCTGGAAGATCTATGTGAACTGATGCAAAATGGAAGGAGTAGAAGCAGAACAATTTATTAGTAAATACAACATAAGCCCTGACCAGGCTCAACAGAAGACAGAGACCTAAAGAAAATTATTTAGACAGCACAGATCTATGATGAATGTAAGCATCTATTCAGCAGTCCCACAAAAGGCATTATGCTTTGACATCTTACTTATCAAAGAAGATACCTTCTGGGAAAGCATAACACTAGCTATAAGTTTCCAAATCTTGTTTTAAGTCTTTTGTCAATATAGTACATGCTGGTGAGTCTTCTGTGTGGTAAGCATTTTTTGTACAGGAAATAAATAACTGTCCTATACCTTACCTACACTGAATACAGAGTGCCTTTCTACTTCCTCCTTTGAGGAAACCTTAAACAAGTGCCAAAACGAAGCTTATGTGAGGCAGAAAAAGTCAAAGAATGTGAGGAACAATTGCCTGACTCTTCTTTAGGTGGTCAAGCTACTCCACCCCAATTGTACATGTCTAAGTCCAGAGCTAAGAAAGCCCCATAGCTGAGAGGGAAAAGATGAAACATTCTAGGACCTTGGACCCAGCATTAGTTTCTTTCATTTATTTTACCATGTTAAATTTATGTATTTTTAGTTTTCATCTTTTACTTCCTTAAGATTTTGAGTCTCACATTTTCTCTCCCTCCCTCTCCTCAAGATGGCATGCAGCTTTATATAGGCTCCACTTATACATTCATATTAAACATATTTTCACATTAGTCATGAGGTAAAGAAAAACTAGAACTAATAGGAAGAACCACAGGAAAGAAGAAACAAAACAACAAAAGAAAAGGAGAGCAAATAGTATGCTTTGCTCTGCATTCAGACTCCAGAGTTCTTTCTCTGGATGTGGATAGCACTTTCCATCATGAGCTGTCTTTTGCTGAGAAGAGCTAAGTCTATCAAAGTCAGTCATTCAGTAATGTGGCTGTTACTACGTACAGTGTTCTCCTGGTTCTGCTCTTTTCACTCAGCATCAGTGCATATAAGTCTTCCCAGGTTTTTCTGAAATCCACTTGCTCATTATTTCTTATAGCACAATAGTATTCCATTATTTGTTTAGTCATTCCCCAATTGATGGACATCCCCTCCAGCATCAGTTTCTAAGAGTCATAGATGAGGAAGGAACAAATTCCAGGCAAAAATAGAGGCAGGTAACAGAATGCCTCAGTAAAGTAAAAGAAACAAGGTCCTTTATTTATTAATGGTATAGGGGAGGTAAGGAGAGGTTTCTAAAGAGGAGTGAATAAGGCAATAATATAAGAACTGTAGTTGGGAAGACTGACCCAATTGATAATAGAAGATACAAATTTGTGATGTATGCAAGTGGTGTCTGATAAGTGTTTGTCTCATTTGTGTTTTTATTGTACATGCTGAACTTTCATCACAGTGTCCCACTAGGGTGAGAGACTGTTTCATGTTAAATAGCCTTCCTTCCCTACTCGCATCAGGATGTCAAAATTTACTAATCATCGTATTCCTTTCCCTCAGGAGAATTCTCTCTGCTAACTAATAATGAGTTAATCATTTAAACCAATCCCTGTTAAAGAGATTGTTCACCTCTGTTATTTGAGTTATACAATGCTTTCACCTAATTGTAACACACCTGATGTTGTTTTTTACAAATCACTAACACAGGAATTTCACTCACTAGGATAACCTAATGAAATGAGAGTGATAGGGGAGAGATTTTTGGTCAACAAGTCCTTTGGGGCCACTGGAATACATGCCATCTATTTCTTGCAAGATCCCCTCCATCTCTTGCAGTTAACTGGAAATAATCACAGGGCACTTGTGCCTCAGAGTTAACACACAGGTATTCAGCATTCACACTGAAGCATACTGACTGTCACAGGCACTGGTTCCCAATGTCCTGTGCCTTCGGCCAGCCATTCCTACAGACTCTCAAAATAGCTCCAGGCTGGCCCTGAGGCCCATGATGCTGATGAGGAAACAGCCAGTAGAATCTGCAGCTAGAAAATGTCAGGGGAGGATGTCTCCTTCCCCAGCCAGCACCTCTGCTTAGCTGCATTGACGTAGGCAGTGGCTCTACTCACAGGAGCCATTATGAATTATGATGCAAATGCAGAGCCACAGCTAAAAAGGGAAGCCATGACTCATCAACAGAGCTGGGGAAACTTCCACACCTAGAGCAGCCTGGAGGGGTGGGAGAGAGTAAGAGGGATATAGAAATGGATGAGGCAAATATCTGATGTTGCCCACAAAAGAGGGGAACAAAGCATAGCACTGCTGCCTTGGCTAAGAGGCTGCTGCCTGAATTTTCTTTTTTTTTGAAAAGATATGTTGGGAATCACCAGCCACCATTTTCTCCTATCTCTGCTCTCCAACATATCTTCAATTTCATTTCCCAAACTTAGAGGAAGGAAAACCAAGCACATGGGCACAAATATACACATATGCAGGTGTGCATAGGTACATGCATACACACACACACACACACACACATGTCAGGGATTGAACTTAACTGCATTTCAGAGTCAGTGCCATTGTAAAAAAAAAAAAATGTATGCATTCAGCCCTGAACACTAAAGCCTTAATGGGATGGCAGTGAAGTCCCTGTGCCCTCCCTCAAAGTGGCCACTACATGGAAACATGGAACCATAGAAACATGGAGCCATAGAGATCACCTAGTTTAACTCTTCCCTAGAAAAGGAAACTGAAGTCTAGAAATGAGAGGAGAGTGATTTATCCAAGGTTATATTCCCTAACTGGTGACAGACCCAGGGCTGTAACCCAGACCCCCTTACTTACAAGGTCATTTTCTTTCTAATACCTTACATTTCCACCCACAAAATAAAGAAAAATGTAAAATTGCCCTGAATCCTGTCCATCCCCTTTCCAATCAATTTAGCAAATATTTTTTGAACAAAGTCTTTTACGCGCAAGGCATCAGCTGATGCCCATGGAAAGGACTGTGCTGGAGGAGGACCCACTTTATGCTGTCTTAAAGATTTTTCCAAAGAGCATCATGGTATAGTGAAAATTCTCCTGGATTTACTCTAAAACTATGATCCCATCTGTGATCAAAGCACATTTCAGCCAAGACAATATTTCCTCCAAGCCACTGAATTTCTTCTATGTAAGATAAGAGAATACAGAGGAAAGAGACCTCTGGAGTCAGAGGGCTTAGATTCAAGTCTTATTTCTCACGCTGACTGGCCACCTAAGTTAAACTCCCTGGACCTCAGCTTTGTCATCTATAAAATGAGACAGGGAGGAGGAATTGGACAAGAAGTTTCTTCTAGATTTATGATCCTACATAGCTATTTTTTTTGTTGCACACAGCCAGGGACACAACAGGCATAGAAGACAAAATCCTGTCCTTGAGAAGCTTTCAAACTTCAAGACCTAGCCATGCAAAGCAATTGGAGAAATAATGCAAGGTAGTATAGAATCAATATCTTTACTGTATAAGTCACATATTTAGTGCTATGGAATTCATCGGGGTGGTGGGAGGGGTAGGAAGGGAAAGGAAGATCACAAAGGAGGCAACTTGGCACAGAGGAAAGAAAGCTAGATCTGGCCTTGAAGGACCTACGTTGGAACCAGGCTCTGGCCCTCAGTACACATGTAACCTGGTACAAATCATTTGGCTTCTCTAGGTCTCAGTTTCTTCTCTGAAAAGGAAGTTTCTGAGACCCCCTCTAGCTCAAATCCAACTCTTATATGAGCTGCAGAGATAATAATTACCAAGGAAGAAGGACAATTCAATGTGTGCTTTAAGGGATGGATTTATAGATGGGTCAGGAGACCATAAGTGGGAGAAAAACAAGGAGACGAACTAGAATGCCCATAACGGGCTTATGAGTTATGCCCAGTAAGTACTATGCCTATTAAGTTTGTTCACTAAAATGCACTGTGAGTCAGTGAAACAGACCTCAATAGAATAGAGGGGTTATACAGAGCTGTGCAAAGCACAAGTCCAGAGCTTAAAATCGTTAAAAGCGGGGGTTCACAACTGCTTCTCACATTTACCAGACTGTGTGGCCCTGGGAAGGACATCCGCTCCCCTCTGAGCCTCAATTATCTCATCCAAAAAATAGAAAAATAACTGTGGCACCCACCTCACAGTGTTGTTGTGAGGTTCAAATGAGATAATGTGTAGAAAGCTTTAAAAAGCTATGTAAATGTCAGTCATGGTTATTGTGCCAATATCCTTGAAGTCACAGTCTTACTCACTCCTAGATCCCCCACAGGACTGCAAATAGTGCCTTCTACTCAGTAAATGTTGAATGAAGGAATGGATGAGTAAGGGAGGACAAGATCAGCTAATTAAGGTGGGGCCAGATTCTGAGGGTCCCTTAAAGCCAAGTCTTACTTTTGTCCTAAAATAAAATCTTGCTCAACCAAGTAATTATGAGAAGAAATATTTGTTTCTTCACCTCCAGCTAGACTCAGGAACGCATATGGCCAGGACCTTTTTTACAAATCCCCTTACACACCATCCATTGTCTCATTTGATCCTTATAGCAGCCCTGTGAAGCAGGAGCTATTGTTATTGTCATTATCATCATTCCCATTTTATAGATGAGGATGCTGAGGTAGAAAGCATTTAAGCAGCCTCCACTGGATCACACCCTGGCTGCAGTTAAAAAGCCAGTCAACAAGTATTTGTTACCTCAAGGAGAACGCTGATTAAGTAGCTACTTTATGCAGAACACTGTGCTAAGTACGGGGGTAGGGTCAAGATTTAGATGAGACGTTGTCCCTGTGAAAGCTTGACTTCGGAAGTCTGACACGAAGCACATTTTCTTCTTGGTAGATATGTAGTACACTATGGCCTTGAAATAAGACATGTATACACACATACTTTATTTCTTTCCTTCCTTCCTTCTTTCCTTCCTTTCTTTTTTGCTTCACTGTACTTCTTTGTTACAATTGATGATGAAGAGAGAATCACTGGGAAATAGTAAGGATGGAAGAAAAAAGTATCAAAATATATATAAAGATACATCTTTTATATAAATATATATAAAGATAAAAAGAATGAAGATAAAAGAAAAAGACAGGGCCCATGTTCTCAAGAAGTACTGAAAGGAGAAAAGACAGCAGTACAAAAAATATACAACATTATACAGTATCAGTGTTCCAGAAAGTGATCAAAGTAATATTTGGGGTACAATGGAAAGAGTACTGCCTTTGGAGGCAAAAGACTTGGATTCCAATCCCCCTTGTGATGCTTATTACCTATGTGACCTTGGCCAGATCACAACCTCTCTGGTCTTCAGTGTCCTCACCTGTAAGATGACGGGGTTGGGTTAGATGTTCTCTGAGGTCCCTCACAGTTCTAAGTTAATAATCTTATGATCTAGGGGAGGGGAGTCAGGGTGGGAAAGGGGAGGTCATTCTTAATCAGGAGGAGTCAGGGAAAATTCACTTCATGGAAAATTGGATTTTAAAGGATGGGTTGGAAGAGAGATAGAAGAAAATGCCAGGCATAGGAGACATCTCAAGCAGAAGCACAAGGAGGAGAATATATGGAGGGAAGTGATACAAGATAATGGTGGGATCCAGTTATGGAAGACCTTAAATGCTAAATAGAAGAAAGAGGAATGTTATTCTGTTGGCACCAAAACATTTTGATCAGAGGAGTGACATGACTAGATCTTTGGAGAATAAAAATTACTCTGGCAGAAATTAGAAGGGTGGATTTGAGGGGGTTGGGAAAAAATGACAGGAAGACTTGTTTAGGAGGCTATGGCAATGGTCCAGGCAAGTGATGATGAAGACCACTAGGGTGGGGACGGGAGGAATAATTGCTAAATATCTCTTCAGCTCTGTTCTGGGCACCAAGGGGAATTTGTGGGAAATGTAAGAGAATCCTCTGGCCAGAGAAAACATCTTGTTCCTGACCAAACAGATGCAGCACTCATAATGCTATCTTCTTGAACCAAACAACATAATTTACTATGTAAGGTCTTAACTGTGACAGTAGAGTATAGATATTCTTTGAGGTTGAGTTGCCCCCCACAGATGGCACAGTCCCATTGTTTCTGCCACCTGGAACTGTTGGATGTTCCTTTAATGGTGTTAAGCTTTTAGATAATCCCAGGCACAATGGGAGCCTGGTAATTAATTTTTGTGGTTGGGTTTGATAAATATAAAATGAGAAAAGTTTACTGAGATGTGAAAGGAATGAGCAAAAGAATGGGAGAGCCATTTCTCAGTAGAAAGGTCTTTGTCAGTACAGGATCATTGAAAGAAGTCTGGTGCCATCTTGGGCTCATCCAGAGGAGACAGCTTGAATTAACTCAAAGCTTCTTCATTCAGCTCATAGTGGACATGGAATGATACTCAAATCCTGTGTAAATGCTTTTGTAATGACTGTGTCAAAAAAGAACAGTCCCTCCTACAGCAATGCCTCATTTCTTTCTAACGAGGCAGAGAAATGGATTCATGCCAGTCCTTGTTCAGAGTTGAGTAACTTTTGTCCTCTCTCGATGTTCAGCTGTCAGTCACTTCCTCCTGCCCTGCTGTGACTCCAATTGTCAAGACTTGGGAAGCTTAATGCCTAAAAAGGTATCCGGTTTGGAAAATGTATTTTGTGTTCTTGGAACTGCAGTTCTTTGGTGAAGACACTCAATAAAATAGAAACTTGTGGACCCAGGAACTTATCTTAGAGAGAGGAAGTGTTGGGCACATTGTGCTAATCTTGATTGCTTCCAGAAAACCTGTGAATTTTCTTGGAATGTGGCAGTTGAAAAAATGTGACTGAAGGGTATATTTTGGCCAAGTGAGGGAAAGCACATCCCCTGAGACCATCTTGCCCATCTTCTTGCCTCTAGTCAGGATTATAACTTCACCCTCCTGGACAAATACTAACCAGAACCATAACGATCTACATCTACGTAGCCCTTTAAAGTTTGCAAAACATTTTACATATATCATGTCGATCTGTTTTTACTACAGCCCTATGAGGAATGTGCTACAGGCATTTTAACCTTTATTTTACAGATGAGGAAACTGAGGCTCAGAGTAATTTATAAAGAACTTTAAAGTTTGCAAAACACTTTAAAAAGTCAGTGCATTTGAGCCTCACAACAGCTCTGGGATAGAAGAGGCCTTTCTTTCCTTATTTGTGGATGCAGATACTGAGGCTCTTAGAGGTTATGTAACTTACTCAAGGTCACACTACTGGTAAGTAAGGAGACAAAATTTGAATCCAAACCTCCTTGACTCCATCCAGTACTCTTTCCACCATACTACCCTATGTCTCTACTATTCCTAATCTTGACTGCACCAGTCTGCCAAGGAAGCTCTCTTGTAAAGACCTTCAAAAAAGTCAGTTACTCCACTACCTCCTAACTTTCACCATTTGGGAGTTCTTTATCATGTCTAATGACTCTCGCAAGCTATAGCCAGCATAACTTACTCTTCCTTCAATGTTCATTTGGTTCTGTGTGACATCTTCCATATACTTGAGAATTATTAATAATTCATCTCTCAACTATCCATTACATTCCCTTTTTTCTCCTAACTTCAAAGATCTTACCATATCCCAAAGACAGGTTAACCCTGAAAGATAGGTGCTATTATCATCCCCATTTTACAGTCAAAGAAACTGAGGCAGACAGAAGTTAAGTGAGTTGCCCAGTGTCACACATCTAATAAGTGTCTTAGGTCAGATATGAACTCAGGGCTTTCTGACTCCAAGTTCAGTTCTGTATCTATTATATCATCTACCTGTCTCTAGATGAGCGCCAACGTACAAAATGGGAATGCAGAAAAGATAAATCTGGGACAAAGTGACATTTATTCTAATGTATAAAGGGTGGATAGTAGAACATTTTCTGAAAGTATATTTTTATTGGAGTAGGGAGGGGGTCAGAGAGAGATTATGTGGGCACTGGGCATCTGAAAATCATATAGAGTAGGGCCATGAAGGGCACAGAAAAGGGAAGCTATCAGGGATGAAGACAAACTTTATGGAGTTGTGCCTTAAGCCAGCCCTGTCATTCACATTGCAAAAATGATTTTGTAATTATAAATCCTCCATGTACACAAGAGGCTGGCCCATCAGAGGTCTGCCTCCTTATTGAAATTTAAGTGTGACTTATTAGAGTGAGGATGGTTTCTGTCCACTAATTGGGTTGTTCCTTTTGTTTTTATTCATCTTAAGTGTTGACAGATGTTCTTTTGAAATATTCACAACCTCCATCAAAGGGAACTGTTTTCTTGGCTGATAAATTTAAAATAAACTTAGAGAGGATATTTTTCCCTAGGGTGGTTAGTTAGGTGGGAACTAACAAAATGACCTCCTCACTGTCTTAAACTCTGCTTTCTTGGTTCCCAGGTCCCAGGATTGCTCTGCTCTCCTGGGGTCCTATTGAGCTGTATAACTTTTAATAAATTAGTTACTTTTTCTATGACATTCAGTTTTTTTGTCTGCCCAATAAGACCATGTAATTAGTTCATTTTCGTGGTACATGTTTAATACCTGTCCTTGTTTGAATAAGTTATAGTATATAAATGTAATGGAATACTACTGTGCTATAAGAAATGATGAACAGATGGACTTCAGAAAAACCTGGAAAGACTTATATGAATTGATGCTGAGTGAAGTGAGCAGAACCAGGAAAACATTGCACACAGTAATAGTCACATTGTGCAATGACTGACTTTGATAGACTTTGCTCTTCTCAGCAAGGCAAGGACCTAAGACAATTCCAAAAGACTCATGATGGAAAATGCCATCCACATCCGGAAAAAAATATATGGTGTCTGACTGCAGATCGAAGCAGACTATTTTCTTTTCATTTTGTTTTGTTTTATGTTTTTCTTTCTCATGTTTATTTTCATTCTTTCTAATTCTTCTATACAACATGACTAATATGAAACTGTTTAATAGGAATATATGTATATATACATATATATATATATGGAACCTATATCAGATTGCATGCCATCTTGGGGAAAAGGAGGGCAGGGAGGGGGAGAAAATTTAAAACTTATGGAAGTGAATGTTAAAAATTTAAAATAAATAAATTAACTTTTAAAATAGGAGGTGAGAGAGAACAGTAGATTAAAGATCATGACTGACATTTTTGTAGCATCATAAAGACTGCAAATCATTTGACCTGCATGATCTCATTTGAATTAGGAACAATAGGCACAAATAGCCCTGTTTTACAGATAAGAACACTGAAACTCAGAGACAGTAAAAGACTTGTCCAAGATCACACAGCTAGGAAGTTTCAGAGGCAGCATTGCTCTTGGCTACCATGTCTCTTTCATTGGAAATCAAGTGTTTGCTGGGTGAGGTATTTTCTGGACTCCTTTAGTCCAATTGCCTTAAATTGCTTAAATTTATCTAGGAAAAGCTGATAGGCTTCAAGATGGGAGGGGAGGGGGAGCAAATTTATAACTCAAAATCTTATGGAAGTGAATGTTGAAAACTAAAAATAAATAAAATTTAAAAAAAATTTTTTTTTAAATCTTCGTGTCTGGCCACACAGTCCCCATGTAAATTTAATAAACCCACTTACCACCTTCCCAAGGTGATGAAGATACTCCACTCTAGGTCCTGGGTTAGGTATGCTCTAAGAACCTAGCCATTAGTTCCCACCAAAGCAGAAAGCCTATAACAGATTTTCTGGCTAAGCCAAAAGCTACCTTTGTTTCTGGTTTTCATGAGACAATAAGAGCTTTGCATTGGACTTTGTATTGTACTTTGCATTGATGACTCAAGTCTCCTTGGTAGATTTCTAGGTTTGATGTATTTCCTGGCTCCTAGCTTATTGCTCTGTTGGCCTTCTAGCCTCCATGTATTGTGCAGGATCAGATGATTGCCTGCTTTAGACTTTTCCCTTTACTCAACCAGTCAACAGATATTTAAGTGCCTTCTGTGTGGCAGGCCCTGTCCTAAGTACTAGGTATAAAAAGACAAAAATGAAGTCTCTGCCCTGAGGAGTTCACAGTCTAATTTATTCCCAGGCTTACCTTATGTGCCTCAATCCTAACTTCCTTCCTTATCGCCACAAATCATTGTTCTCCATGATCCCATTATACCCAAAGCTGGTCATATAAACCTACTTATTATTCCTAGGGCAGCATGGTTATCCATCAAATTACTTTGAGACCACAAAGCACATAAAGATGCTTCTGTAGACTCTTTTCCAAGGTACTTGACTCACTATAGATCATGTCTTCCCAGGGCCTCAGCTCCTGTCCAAGAATAAGTCAGACAGTTAGTCAGTCAATAAACTTTTAAGTGCTTACTATGTGCTAGGCATGAGCTACTTTGAAAAGGGAATTAGCATAGCAACTACTGTATGGAGAACATCTATCAGGCCACATCTTCTTATTCTCCTCTCTTTAAAAACTCCAGGTACTGTGTTCTAACCATTATACCACCCTGCTGTCTCCCACATCACCTGATAGAGTTCCACTTTCATCACTGAGAATTCTAAATGTCCTCTTTATTTCCTTATGTGTTACTCCTCTTAATTCTGTGGTTTGTCTTCAGCATGACCTCCATTAACTTCAAAACTTTGTGTTTCCCAGGGTATCATCACTATTCTGGCCTTACTTTCTCATTTCCCACTCTTAATCCTATAGTTAAAGTTGAATGATTTACTGTTCTCAGTTCTTAAAACACTTGTCGCTTTGTCCTATCACTGCTAATGCCCTGGCAAATTCCAGCCTTGGATGACTCTCACTGTTAGTTTTCTTTCTTGTTCATGGGCCACTGAATGTCACTGAAGGCAGTCATACAACCTGGCTGACAGGGCCCACTCCAGGACTATGGTTTTCCATCTTTACTGGGACCTCAGAACCTCATGACAATCCTTTCATTCTTCCCTATTTGATTATCTATTGCATGTTCCACATAGGTTATTACAAACCTTTTCGTCTTGTTTCCTACCTTTCCCTTCCCTCTCAGCAGAGAGCTTTGCCTCATACTTTGCTTAAAAAATTGAACCATACCTCTTCTCCCTGATTATGTATATCAAACCCCCCTTACACGGTCCCCTATCCTGTCCTTTTCTCCAGCCTTCTAACAAAGAGGTGGCCTTTCCCCTTGACAAGAGGAACTCTCCATTTGTGCCCTTGATCCAGTCCCCTCCTACCTTCCTCTAACATACCTTTTTCTCTTTTAATCTTTTTTTCTCCCTATCTACGTCTCTTGTCATGCTGCCTACAATCATGCACAAGTCTCTCTATACATTAAAAATGTTTTTTTTATTTAATATCTCCATTAAAAAAAACTTCACTTGACCTTACCATCTCCTCACGTTATCATACTGAGGTCAACTTAATACTTTCTCAACTCATTCTCAGTTGCCTCCCCCTCTAACTGGAGGACTGGAGAATGGAGCTCTTAACTCCTCCTAAAGCCTTTCTTAAAGAGGGCTCATAATCTTCCAGTTTGGAAATGGACCAAAGCTGGTCATATAAACCTACTTATTATTCCTAGGGCAGCATGGTTATCCATCAAATTACTTTGAGACCACAAAGCACATAAAGATGCTTCTGTAGACTCTTTTCCAAGGTACTTGACTCACTATAGATCATGTCTTCCCAGGGCCTCAGCTCCTGTCCAAGAATAAGTCAGACAGTTAGTCAGTCAATAAACTTTTAAGTGCTTACTATGTGCTAGGCATGAGCTACTTTGAAAAGGGAATTAGCATAGCAACTACTGTATGGAGAACATCTATCAGGCCACATCTTCTTATTCTCCTCTCTTTAAAAACTCCAGGTACTGTGTTCTAACCATTTTCCCTCAGTTACTTTGCCAGTTCTCCATGGAACACTGTGCTCTCCTACAGGGTACCTATCTTCTTGACAGCCTCCTACCACCATCCCTTTCCCTCCCCAATGCATAGAACTTTTCAACTTCCTATTATGTATTGTCTTTCTTCATAGATTGTAAATTCCTTGAGTGCAGAAGCTGTCTCTTTTCCTTATTTATTTCTCCAGTACTTAGCACACAGCCTGGCACATAGTAGGCTTTTAATAAATGTTTGTTGAATTGAATCCTATATCTCTCCTCCTTTCTATAGCCAGACTCCTAGAAAAGGCGGTATTATACTTCCTGTCCTTTCATTCCAATTTGGTTTTTTACCTCACAACTGAAACTGCGCTCTCTAAAGATACAAACAATCTCTTATCTGTTAAACGACTTTTCTTCCATCCTCATCATTCCTAAATGTGCAGCATTGTTTACCATTCTCCTGCTTCTTCTGTTTGTCTTGTGTCTTCTCTGTCTCCTTTCTTTGCTGGCTCATCATCCATGACTGCCCCCTAACTAGGGATGACCCCCCCACCAAGGCTCTAACTTGAGTTCTAGTCTCTTTCTTTACATTCTCTTTCTGGATTATTTCATCAACTCCCACGCAATCACTTATCATCTCTTTTCCTAAATGGTCCCAGAGCCACAAAGATAGCCCTAGTCCCTCTCTTGAGATCCTGTACTGCATACATTTCCAACTGTATGTCCTATGGCCAAATCAAACTTAATATGAACAAACTAAAACTCCTATTTCTCTCCACCCCACACTTACCCAAACTCACTCCTATTTCTAATGGGAGTACGACCAGGCTTTCAGGGATCCAGGTTAATGACTTGAATCATTGTTGACTCTTTTTTACCCAACCATCTTCAATAAGCTGCCAAACATATACACCTATATCAGTTTGTTTACCATCTTAGAGAGAGGAGAGATGAAGGCATAAAATTTGGAATTCAAAATTTATATAAAAATGAATGCTAAAAATGGTCTTTATGTATAATTGGAAAAAATAAAATGCCAATCTAAAAAAGGAAAATAATAGTTTAACAAGTCTTTTTTGATTCTGTCTTTACAACATTTCTTGCATCTATCTTCTCCTTTCTACTCATTCACATAGCCAACATCCTAGTTTACACTCTTAGCACTTCTCTCCTAAACAATTGAAATAATTACTTGACTGGTCTCTCTCCAGTCTACCACCTTGGTCTCCCTCTGCTTGGTGGCAGCACAGCTGCCATATTGATATCCCTAAAGCACAAATCCAACCATGTCACTCCTCTCTTCAAGAAGCTTCAATGGCTCCCTATTGCCTCTAAGATAAAATATCACACCCTCTTTTTGGCACTTAAAGGCAGTATGCCTCCAACTTATCTTCCCAGATTGATTTCATAGTACTTTGCCTCATAGACTCTGCCTCAAATGAGCTTATGTGCTCTTCTCCAGACATTATATGACATTTCTTCTTCTTCTGTTCCTTTGCACACATTGCCCATCCTGCCTGGGATGCCCTCCCTTCTTGTGTCCTCCTCCTCCAAACCCTTGCTTGCTTCTGGGTTCATTTCAAGTGACCCTTCCCATACAAGGCCTTCCTGACTCTCCCAGTTGATAGAGCTCTATCCACCCACCCCAAAATTACATTGTATATTGATTTATCCATCTACATGTTGCTTCCCCCAATATAATATAACTATTTGTCATAGTTTCAAGATTTCTCTGTCTCTTTCTCTCTCTCTCTTTCCATCTCATTCTCTTTCTCTATCTCTCTCTGTCTTCTCTCTCTATTTTTCTCTTTTTTCCCTCTTTCTCCATCTCTGTTTCTCCTCTTTCATTCTTTCTCCTCTTTTTCTACATCTCTGTGTGTCTCTCTCTCTATGTCTCTCCCCTCTCTCTCTCTCTCTCTCTCTCTCTCTCTCTCTCTCTCTCTCTCTCTCTCTCTCTCTGTGTGTGTGTGTGTGTGTGTGTGTGTGTGTGTGTAGGCTTTGAACTTTCCTTTTAGCCCTCTCCCATAAGCTTGATCTGTGTGATGCATTTCTCACAGGTCACAGCATTACACAGAATCACAGATCTGAGCAGGAAGGCATTTTAGAAGTCATTTATTCTAGGCCCCATCATTTTATAAATGAGATCATTGAGGCCAGGAGAGGAAAAATGACCTTCCCAAGGTTACCCAGGTCGTAAGTGGCAAACACTGGATTTGAATGCAGGTTTTCTCCCTCCAAATCCAGTCTTTCCACTATAACCAAGATTCCTCTTCCCTACCTGCCTAGACCCCTCCTGCTGCTCCGGAGATTTTGCTGTCAGCGCCGCAGAGTTCCTCTGATTCCTCTACAATGCTTCTTCTTAACCCTGCAAGTCCTGGATCCCTTACATAGAGCCAGCTCATGAGAACAATTGTCACATTTTCACTGAGAGCATTTATACCCTGGAAATCAGCCAGCCACAGCTTGATTTATTGTTTTGTTGATTGTATAAATTTAAGAAAGTGATGAATAAAATGCTAATGATGCAGATTAAACTTTACAACGTGTCATCTATTTTCAGAGAGCTGGTTGTTAAACATTTACCAGCACAACACTGTTTACTGCAGTTGTGGGGTCATTTTTAGTCATGTCTAACTCTTCATGATCCCATTTGGGGCTTTCTTAGCAAAGATACTGGAGTGGTTTCCCATTTTCTTCTCCAGCTCATTTTCCAGATGAGGAAATTGAGGCAAACAGGGTTAAGTGACTTTCCCAGAATTGTAAGTATCTGGGGTCACATTTGAACTCAGGTCTTCCTGCCTCCAGGACAAGCCTTCTATCCACTGCTGTCCAACACTGGATAAGAGTCATCAAAAGATCAGGTCACAAATTAAATGGCAGATGCTCAATCTTTAGGTATGTGCTGCTAGGCCTGAAGATCTCTAACAGTCTAAAAAGGATTGGAACCAGAGCTAGATTCTAACATCTCAATTCCAATATCTCAACCCTATGAACCACTGATCAAAACACATGGAATAAGTAAAAATAGTACATTTCCCTACCAGAGCAGGATGAGCTAGTAAGGAATGAATGTAGACTGGTACCTTAACTGGACTTATGCACAAAACTGTCTCACCCCACTGAAAGGAGCCAAATTCTCATCCTTTACTCTGGTTGGTGATGTACAGTATGTGACAGTGAGAAACTAACATCCAAAATTCATCTGACGGAGACATTTTGTTCTTCCCCGGTCCTCTTGGGAAAATGACATGGTGGTTAAAAGAATTGTTGATATGTGCTATCCTCTCATATTAAAAGGAGCTAAAAAAGCCCTGGGCACAGAGATGTGAACTATTTCCTTCAGAGTAGAGCTGAGTTACTAAAAATAGCTTTGGAAAATAAAAAGGAGCTATAGAGGTTCAACAACAGAAACAAATCAGGAATATATCTGGCCTGGAAAGCAAAAGGAGGAGGGAGAAGCAAACTGTAGCTGGCACTAGATAGAGAAGTCATTAATTCGAGTATATAAAAACAGGTACATTTTCCCCACCCACAGAGTTATGGATTGGAAATTTTGCTGTGGAAATCAGCCCCTGGGGAGTGGGGAGGGGGGATGATGAGCCAGATAAATGATATGAAAGGAGAGTTGAAATAAAGCTCTTCTAAAGGTTAAAGTCTGTCTGTCGCATTCATTCTTAATCTTCCAGGGGAACAGATGCCTCAGAGAGTAGTGGGAACTTCATATTCCCATCAGCAAAAGGCAAGGATGCACAATGTGGTAAGAAGATCTACAAAGTCTCTAATGTCATGATACAGATATATCAAAGCAATAAAAAGGTAGGTGTCATCCCTACAAATTACATTAAGTACATTTGCCAAATGCCATACCTAGGGGTGGGGATACAAATATAATTAGTTCCTACTTTCAAGAATCTTATGTGATAATGGGGGAGAAATCTGACCAATGACGAGAGTGACTAGGGAGGAGCACCTTGGTCTGAATGTTATAGGGAGGATGATTAGAACCACGGAAGAAGAGATTGACACACCCCTTCCAAGAACAATGGCACCATTGATTTAATGGTGGCTCATGGTTCCAGAATTGAAATGGTGGATGATGAAAGAGTACAAGCAAAGGAGCAAGGTAATTATCAAGATTGATGGCTAGAAAGTACGGAAGAAAGTGAAGCCCAGTAGCTGGGGATTTCCTGAAATAGTGGTCTGGGAAAGGGAGTCTCCAATGAAACAGTGGGGCTCCGACATATGTTTCTCTAGGGTGGCACAACCATTGTCAAGAGTGGAAAGGAGGGGCTCAGATTCAATCCATCTCTAACTCTGTCTAGCTGAGATTCTATCTGGCTCTTTTGTCAATACAAGTGTCACAAATGATTAGGCTCCTTAAGAGTCAACCCAATATGGTGACTCTTCAATAAACTTTGTTTTATTTTGCTTAAAAAAAAGAGTTGAAAGGAGAGTATAAAGTAGAAAAAATACAGGTGTAATAAATTTATAACATAATGTGAGTAGTAATTTATAATGTATGAATGAAGTAAATTACATACATGGGGACTTGTGGGACTATACATCCAAACTTGTGATTTCATCTGTGTGGAGATTCCAGTGTGGAAATTCTTTCCACTGAATGCCGATTGGCCACTCCTCTGTAACTTCAATTCCCTCAAGTTGCCTGGAGGATTGAGAAGTTAAGTGACTTAGATAGGTTTATACAGCCAGAAAACTCTAATGTTGGTCCTTCCAAAGGTCCAAAAGGACACTATCTTTCACAGAAGATCGTATATGGAGTCTCTTACTTTGGTGACATCCTCCTCAGGATGTGTAATGTTACCCTGTACCCTCAGATATCATTGTGCCCACATGAGTGGCATCATCATTCCTTACACTGGAGCATTTTATGTCAATCTAGCCACTTGCATAATTGTCTGCCACATCTATGGGGCTTACTGCTGCTTCTGAATGCTACCCTTCTATCCTCGGTTAGGGAGGAGCTATCTTCTGACACAGTAGGTAGTTGCTCAGATTCTGAACCCCTTGACGGATGAGGGTGGTGATCACTGCTCTCTCCTGTTCCTAGATAGATGGACACTATGGAATGACAGATCTAGAGCAGACAGAGAAATCAGAGGTCATCCCCTAAAATGGACCTCTAAGAAGGTCCAATCCCTTCATCTTACAGGTAAGGAAATTGAGAGCAAGGGAGTTTAAGAGACCTGCCCAAATTCACACAAGGAGCTGCACTTTTGTCCACAATATCTCTCTCCCCCAAGACCGGTAGTGGGTGAGAAGCATGAAGAAAAGGGGTTGTGTCTGTATGTCTCTTCACCTTACGCAGGCACAGTTCTCCTATTGTCTGAGAGAGCCCTAGTAGCATTCCATGATCCATAATGCTATAGCCTACCTCGGTTTCCTCTTCATCAGAAACCTGGCCTGGCTTATCTCACATAGGTTCTCCTTAGGAGCCTGGTTACAACTGGTAAATGGGGTATTTGTGAGACCCAAATCCTTCTTACTCTTCTGTTTTCATGGTAGTGCCACCAACTGTCCATGGGCAATGGAGAGGAAATTTACATAAATTTACTGGTTATCTTCATAGGACCCCAGACCTTCTCAAGGGTTATTTTGTAGACTGAGAGTCAGCTACATTTGCCAACTTCCTGGCATGGTTTGACTCTATATTGTTCCTATATCTTTTGTTCTCCAGAAAAAACAAACTTTCTCTCTGTCTGCCTTCCTTTCTTCCCTCCCTTCCCTCTCCCCTTCTCCTCCTCCCATCCTCTCCTCTTCTCTTCTCTCTGTCTCTCTCTGTCTCTCTGTCTCTGTCTCTCTCTCTCTCTCTCTCTCTCTCTCTCTCTCTCTCTCTCTCTCTCTCTCTCTCTCTCTCTCATGATTTCTTAATCTATTGTCTGTAGTACTAAATGAGCATCATATCTCTAGTTGTTCCTCTGCCCTGAGACCAGCATAGGCAGTAAGCCTCTCTCAACAGCTGTCTCTACATGGTCTTCAATCTCCTGAAATGTCAATGGAAAACTCATCCAAACATCAATGCATATGGGACAAATCCTCACATTCCTGAAGTACCTACTATAAATGCCACTTGCTGGACCCTTGTAGATCTTCTTCTTTGACTCCAGTCAGTGTCCCCAGTATATTTATTAGCATGTCCCTGGAGCATTCTGCCTATGGATCTCCTTGTCAATACTTCTAGATTTCTTAATTCCTTTCTGAACAAAAATTTCTTTTAGTTAATTGCTTTCAAAATTCCAATCTTGACTGAAGTAAAGCCTGGCAGGGAACCTATAGCCAGAGAAATATTTCTCCCCATAAAAGCCAAAGAGAAGAAGTCTTTGGAAAACCACCCCAAAGGTTTGCGATTGCTTTTGGTCTCCAAGTAAGCAGCTGGGGCTGGCCATGCTTTCCTTTGAACACACCTGCTCAAATCTCACCATTCTCATATGTAGCAGCTGGGACTCAGAAACAGTAGAAACAGTTCCACACCAGACCCACAGTTTTCTCTTGGCCTAGGTGTTCAAATCATTAAGGGGGTCTTTCATAGCTACTGATTAATAGCTAGCTGGTAGGAAGCCTAATTGCTTTCTTAAACATGGTGCAGTAGAAAGATCAATGATTCATCCCAGGAAACTTAGGTTCAAATCCCATCACTATCTATGTAATAGTGGAAGTCACTAAATTTCTCTCTTTTATAGTTTCTTTAATTGTAAAATAAGGGATTTAACTAGAAAGTCTTTGAGGTCCTTTCTGACTTTAAAATCTATAATCCTATTACCTCCTTTCCCACCTCTCTCCACAAAAAAATCTAATATTGGAGGTGCAGATCTATAAAATCTGCAATACCTCAACAAGGTAGTTAGTCAGTCTGTGAGCTTTATTAAGCACCTGTTGTGTGCCAGACACTGAACTAAATATCGGGCAGGCTATAATCTGTGGAGTGGGGAGCAGTGTTCCCTTGTTTGTGTGAAACAACATCCAGTTTCTCATCAGCAACACCAACTGAAAGCTAGAGCCCCCCTCTTCTTTTCAAGTTCTGGCAGGAGTAGAGGTGGATGACGGAGGGAGAAGATCAATTTCATTATCTCCAGTTATTTTTGTTGTCTCCAGTTCAGGTTCCACATAGTTTTGGCAGTCCTTGATATTGGAAAAGGCCTCTAGGGTTGTTGTTGGAAGACTTTACCATGAGGGATCTAAAACTGTAAAAGCCTTTGAGGGAAGGAAGCATCCTATCTCCTCTTGACTTCAGTTGAAAGGTCTCTAGGACAGAGCTAGACTGAACCAAACCACAGCTTTCCCCAGGCTGGGCAAGCCCCACCAGACCCAGTCTGGTAGTCAGGCATTTAAAAGTAAGTGGAAGGTACACAAAGATCAGGCTTCTTAAGGCACAGCTCAGTAATGTAACTCATCAGTATATATAATGAATCACCGGATCACACAATCACAGAATTTCAGAACTAGAAAAAGAACCTCAGTAATCATCCATCTCAAACCATACTTAAAAAAGAGTCCCTACTGCGATATATATGACTAGTGGTCACCCAGTGCTCACTCAAAGGTTTCCAATGAGGGGAAACCTGCTACCATCTATTCCATTTTTGAATAGTTCTGTTAGGAAGTTTTTCTTTATATCTCTATCAAGACTGGTACATGTGCAGAGAACCTTTGACATGTTTCCCTAGATAGGCTAGGTAGCCTGCTTCTGGAATAGTTGTAAAGACATGTAATGGAAATATCTTCAGAAAATGTTTGAGTATGGACAGACATTCTGTAACTGGTTCTGGTCAGTTAGAGGTTCTTTGATTGACTAGGGAGGTAGTCAAAAAGGACTACCTGAACAGAGCCTTTCCAGTGTCTTCATTTGTTTTCTCTCTGGCTCCTTTGCTAAATGTATCTGAGAGAACATGAAGTTAACAGAAGAGGCACTGGGCTTTCTCACCTCTAAGACCAACCTGTGACCCTGTGAAAATAGATCTAGGAGCTTTTGCCTTGATGTATATTCTTTTCTGTTTTGGATGAAGATTAATTTTAAGGCTCTGACTCTGTGGGTTTCTAAAGGTCAGGAGACCCTTGAGTATCTTGAAGTCCCTGGGTCTAGGCAGCCAAGTTTTACCGCCAGCCCAGTGATAGACTAAGGATAGACTTTGGGAGTGACCTTTTGGGACCCAATCCAGCAGTAACTGAGACAAGGACTCAGCAGGCTGTGATACTGCATTTGGATGTGACCTTGGTAGAACCAATACTACATGGTAAATGAGTTAAATCTGAGTACACTGTCATCAGAGACCTAGGTGGCAAAGGGAAAAATATGCTCCCAAGAACTGGGGTGTGGAAGTGAGTGTTGGTGTTTCTGTTCTTGCTATATTTTTTAAGTAAATATCCCTTTGTAAAATCTGATTTTTGATAAATAGGAGTGCTATGAACTGGTGGCCAACAGAGTAGGAAAGGGAAGATAACTGGTGAGGTTTTGAGTTGACAGCACTTGAGAAAGAAAGTTCCATCCCTCAGGGAACTCCTTAGAACCCTACTGGGAAGAAGTAGACAGCCTGGCCCTTGGATTAAGGTCCAAAGAGCAAACCCACAACATAACGAACCTAAATTTGAAATTTCCACCCCCATTGCTTTTGGAATGAAACAAAAGAACTCTAATCACTTTTCCACATGACAGCCTTTCAAGTACTTGAGTACAGCTATTATGCCCCACCCTTCCACCCCCAGCACTCTCCAGGGTACAAAGCCAGAGTTCCCTGTACTGATCCTCATTCGCTTGGACTTAAGGTCCTTTATTAACCTGATTGCCCTCCTCTGGATGCCCTACCAGTTCCTCAGTGCCCTTTATTTTCTTGCTAATTGAATCAAAAGAACTCTACCCAAGCACCACACTACTGTCTTGGATGAGTGCATTGGGGGTGAGGGCAGGGAAAGAAATTGGAGGATCCTCACTCTGTAACTCCTGTTCCATGCATATGGGGGAGGGGGCAGTTTATAAACTTATCTGTAGAGATACAGATTCTCTAATTCTCCCCCCAAACACATACTTTTCTGACCTCTATAATCCTATAATCCCAGAACACAGTAGCTGTTCTCTACTTGACAAGAGAACAGTCTACAGGCTGACCCGAGCCCTCAGTCCCTCTTGTCATCAGGGTCCTAAGCTGCCTGATCTTGACTGTTTATAGCTTGTGCTATATACCCCACCCATAATAGGTACATCTATCTGCTCATTGACTGTCACTCAGGACTCAGAATTATTCTTTTTCTCTGCACACCTTTCTCCTGTTGTTGACACCAGGGAGAATACAGAAAATAGGAGAGACATAACCCTGCCCTAGGGGAGGTCACAGTCTGAGGAATTGAGGAATGTCAAGGAAACAGTAAAAGTAGGGCAAGATTCTAGAAAGGGTGTTCTTAACTCAGGGGCTCATAAACTTTTTATATATATATACACATATTTTTATATACACATATATATGCATACATATACACAAACACACACACACATATATATGTGTGTGTGTGTGTGTGTGTGTGTTTGATAACCATATTTCTAACTTTTCATCTCTTCTAGTTGAGCTTGTGCCCAAGTTGTATTTTCCTATGATGCTTTGCTTGTAGATGTTTCTGAGTCATTTTCTTCTGGGTTTATAACTTGAATTTCCCTACCACATAATCACTCTGGGATTATTTTTAAATTATCTCATTCTTCTAGCCTACTTCCTGACTTTGGATTAGATATTTGAGCTAGACTCTCTCAAATTTCTGGGAAAAAAAGGCTATGCATTAGTCCTATTGCTTCTTTGTTGGAATATTGAATGTTGGTATTCTAAGATCTCCGGGATAGGCTGGGGACCTGAAAACTTTCAGTGCTCTCAGAGTAGTCTGATCCAAGGCAAAGTCTGATTGCTACCCCTTCCATCCCCATCCCTCACTCCCAGACTTCTGCAAGTTCCTGACCTTGGTTTAGGTTTGATCAAGAGTAGATTGCAGCTGAATTCCACCCCTATCTATCACCTAGAAAACTCAGTTGGATTATAGGTTCCCCTTTGGTCTGGCATTCCTTCCTTAGTTATACCTCCACAGACTGGGCTAGATACTGGAACTGAATGTCTACTCTGTTCCTGAATTCTCAGTCACATTGTCATTGCTTGTTTCTGAACTTCCTCATTTCTTGGTATGTGGCCCAGGACCATGTATAAAGGGACTTACTTGGATCGCCAGAACTTGAATCAACTCATGCACATATGAGGCGGTCAGTTGACCAGGGCTTTGGGATAGTGGCTTCTTCAGTCCCAGAAATTCAATTCAACAAACATTTACTAAGCTCTTGCTGTATTCAAGGTGGTGGAGTTGCAAAGACAAAACCAAAACAGTTCCTGTCCTTGAGAAGTCTTCATTCTGGGGAAAGGTGGAGAAGGGGGAAACAAGAAGAAGGGGGGATCAAAAAAAGACTTGTAAATACAAAGTGTATACAAAGCAATACAAAGTAATTTCAGAAGAGAAAAAGTAAGAATAACTGGGGAGAACAAGAAAGGCCTGTAGGATATGGAACCTGAGGCAGGCTTAAAAAACAGAATGAGACATGTATATCTGAACATGGCCAATCACAGGCATTTGTTCTGCCTGGACTGCATGTTTTTATTATCAGAGTTTCGTTTGGGGTGGGGGCTATTGTTGTACTGAGAGGTTAGTAGGAGAAAGACATAATAAAACTTGTGAAAATAAATTTTAAAAATAATCTTTTCAAGAAATGATAAGAGAGGTACTTTGAAGTGAGCTAAGAATTTATGAAATAGAGGTCAAGAGAATATGTATTCTAAACCTGAGAAAGCATGTCTGCAAAAGCTTATAGGTGGGAGATGAAATCTGACATACAAGGAAGAGTTAGCGGGGTAGCTTGACCAGAATCAAAAGTGTATGAAGGACAGTGATATGAAATAAGACTGGAAAAACAAATGAGAGTCATATTGCAGAATTATGTTATCTGAAGAAACTGGAAAACATGTGTAGTACCTGGATCATGTAGACAAGTCTTCCCTAGGTGCAAAGTACTCTTTGGATTTTCATCTATTCAAAACCATACCCCTACGGATGCATTTGCCTTTATCAGTCATCCAGAGGACACATCTTTCCCAAAGCAATGGCATTTAATGAAATAGTATAGTAAGAAAAGTACTTTCACCCATAAATCTGGGCCACACACCCACAAATCCATACACCATCTATAGAAATAGGGGACATGTTCAGGGAACATGTATAAAGAAGCGCACCTTTAAGGAATACATATAGTTAGGGGGCATCTATGGAACAGTAGATATGTAGGGAACACACATGACCAAGGTGCACACATGGAAGGGCAATTCATGCATCTGATTATACCTAGTCATCATCCACATGAGGGCCAGTCTCTCAGTACACTGTCAAGGATTCTAGGTTCCCTGGTCCTTCTGTGCTAAACTCTCATCCACTATCTCAAGAAGATTAAGGTGTTACTAAAGAAACCCTGAGGCAATGGTACCTTCACAGAGAAAGGTTGTTGTCTTCTCCCTGCCTAGCCATACTCTTAACCTTTCATATGGATACAATTAGGTCCCAATTAGTGCAAATAATAAATCCTATGAAATAGTTGCATGTATTTGAATTCACACTATTCAAAGTTATAATTATGTAAAATATGGTAACTGGTTCCAGATCAATGGAAATATTCTCTATGAATTCAAATAATTCAAGTCTGTTATCCATACCCAATGAGACCCAGAGGCTATACAGCCAGGCAAAGCTTTCATACTTGAAGATCACACTTACACACAGAGTCAGTCAAAAAGCATTTATCTAGGGTGAACAATGTAATGGCTTATAGGGGCAGCAAGATGGTACAATGCATAGAGCAACCAGGCCTGGAGTCAAGAAGAGCTGAGTTCAAAGCTAGCCTCAGACACTTTACTAGCTATGTGACCCTGGGCAAGTCGCTTAACTCTATTTGCCTCAGTTTCCTTATCTGTAACAATGAATTGGAAAAGGAAATGGCAAATTACTCCTGTATCTTTGCCAGCAAAACCCCAAAAGGGGTCATGAAGAGTCAGACATGACTGAAAATGGCTGGGCAAAAACAATAATGTACCAGATTATGATACTATGTACCACAGTATATAGCACAATAGTATGTACTCTTTTGGCATAGCACTGTGTACTATGGAGATACAATGAAAAACAGAAGCAGTACCTCCCTTCTGTAACCCTACATTCTAATGGAGGTGACAACATGCAAATTCCTATGTCGGTACAAGATACATACAGTATAAATGGGAGGTAATCTCAGAGGAGACATTCCCTGGAGTAGAGAAGGGCAAGAGATTGAGAAAGGCCTCTGGACGGTGAAATTTGAGCTATCTTTTTTGAGGAAAGCAGGGAAGCTGAAGATGAATGTAAGGAGAGAGAGCAGGTGTGTTGGTAATTAATTCTTGATGATTGATTCCTTGCAGATTTTTACAGGACAGTAACATGGTCGGCTCAGCATTCTCCAATGAACACTAAGGGATCAAGTACAGGCTGTTCCATCTGCCCGAGCTGATACTTTTGAACTTGTCTGGTGTGTGATTTTGCACATCAGCATATCCACAGGTAATTGACTTGAGAGGCTTTGTAATAACAGCATTTTTGGTGGTGGTGGTTATTGAGCAAATCTCTGATGGTAACTGCCAAACCCCGGGAAGGTCTTCAGTTCACCATAATCCAGTGGATGTAGCCAGGTAATGGTCATGTCTATTTTCCCAGTCAGCCCTTCCTCCCTGCTGGGCTATTCCATGAGCCACACATTTAACAGATGTTCAGCAAAACCATCTCTGCCCTGGGTCAACAGCCTCCCACTGTTCTAACCCCTTCGGTTGTCTCTCCTTATGTTCTTCCAACATCTTCCCAAACATAGTGAGATCATTCAAATAGACCAACACTTCTTGGTGGCTCCTGTTGCCTCCCACTTTCTGTACAAGCTGCTGAAATAGTGCAAGTGCCTCAGAAACCCCTGTGGCATGTGTTCAGATCGGTTCAGCCCCATGAACAAAGGAAAACCATCTCTTTCTCCTCTTCTGCCATGGGGATATGAGAGTACCCATCTCAAATGACCAACACAAAGCACTGACAATTGCCCAGCAGGCAATTCATTTCAACTTGAATTTGTGACCTGGTGTTCCCATTCTCTTTATTTCTTTTATCCAAGCTATAACAGTCTACAAGCATCCTAATTTTCCCAGACTTTTGTCAAACTACCACTGTGGGTGAGGCATAAGGACTCATTCATTCATTCAGTAAACATTTACTAAGTGCACACTATGTGTCAGGCACTGGGCTAAGCGCCAGGCATATCAAAAGAGGCAAAGGACAGTCCTTGACCTCAAGGAGTTTACACCTCATGAAATTAACTGTCCACATCTCTGTAGTGCTTTAAGATTTACAACCACTCACAAGCATTTATATATTTCACATAAACCTCACAACAACCTTGTGAGGATGGTACTATTATTATCCCCACTTTATAGATGAGGAAGGAAACTGAGGCTTAGAGAGGTTAAATGACTTGCCCAGGGTCATTCGGCTGGTAAGGGTGAGTGGTGGGATTCAAACTCAGATCTTTCTGATTCCAAGTTCAACACTCTCCACTGCTGAGCTACCTCTCAGGGACAGGATAGAATCAAAGTACTGAAAGTTCTTTCAAGTAACTCTCTAAGTCCTCCATTTTAAAGAAGGTAGTACCCTGAGACTATTCCTGAAGTGTTGAAAGTTACAGAGATGAATAATGCAGAGCATTGTTCTCTGTCTCAATCAACAAGCATTTCTTAAATCCTTATATTCCAGTCATGGTGCTAGGAATTGGAGCTACAAATACAAAACTGAGACTGTCTCTATATTCTAGGAGCTTATAGTCTATTCTCCTCATGGGGTGGTATTGTGCCAAATCTTTCCCTGAGTTTTTTCTCCTTAGGTAGCTCTATTCCTTGGGCACTGGGGAGTCTGAACTCCAAACTCTCCAAACTCCAAACTCTCAGTATCCACCCACAAAACTAATGGTTGAGAAAACAGCCCAGAGATATTGGTTTGCAAAGAAGATCTTTGCTTCTTAATAAAAATAATTATATTTAACAGATATTCATATTTTAAGGTTTTTAAAGAACTCATTTAATCCTCACAACAGCCTACTATCATCATCATTTTACAGGTGAGGAAACAGTCTGAGGGAAGTCTAGTGGTCTGTCCTGATCACGCACCACGTGAGGCAAGATTCCAACTCAGGCTTTCCCAGCTCCAAGTCCAACTATAACTATGTCCTATATCAAGCTGCCTCTCCCAGCCAACTCTGCCTTCTAACCTCTAAAGTTCTGCATAAGAAGCCACTGATAGCCTATATATCCACTGTGTACTATGGAGTTACAATGAAAGACGAAAACAATACCTATATTCTAACAGAAGTGACAACATGCAAATTCCTATGTACGTACAAGACATGTACTAGAGATGTCATGGTACCCAAATATTAGGCCCTTGCTTTCTTTATGCAGGACTGAGTTCTCAGAAGAGGGTCAATTCCATCTCAAACAAAACAGAATCTCCAGAACTACTTCTGGGGTCTAGTCACACCAGAAATACTGCAATTAATACCTCTTCACTGTATCTGAAACCTCCTTGTGAAAACTTCAGATGTGCTGGGCTATAACCCTGATTTAGGCATGGTCCTTTTCACTAAGGCTCCAGAGTCCAACTCTTACCAGGAACTATAAAGGAATATCCTTCAAAATGTTCTCATAAAATTACTTAAATGTAAGTATTACCTGGTATTAAACTGTGTCTTGTGGTTTGTTTTTGATGTGGTTCAGTCATTTTTGAGTCATATCTGACTCTTTGTGATGCCCTTTGGGGTTTTCTTGGCAGAGATACTGAATGGAGTTGTTTGCCATTTCTTTATCCACCTCATTGTTACAGATACAAAAACTGAGGTACACAGGATTAAGTGACTTGTCCAGAATCTCGCAGCTAATTAGAGGTTGAAGCCAGATTTGAATTCAGTAAGATGAGTCTTCCTGACTCCAGGTCTAGCACTCTATCCATTGTACCATCTAGTTGCCATTTCTCATGGTGGAATGCCATATACCATCTTCTTTACAATCTTTGTCATCACTGCCATATGTGATCTTCAGTCCTGATGAAATGGGTTCAGAAAAATTAGTGGGCTCCAGAGCTCAACTTTTTAGAGGCATAAGGTAGTTCCTATCCTCAACCCCATCACCATTTTGTGAGACTGGAATATAATCAGCACTTCTGGAGCACCAAAGATAGAATCTACTCTCAGATATATTTAGAATACTTATGTTCACCTTGACCATAAAGATAACTAAGGACTGGCCAATCCCTCCACATATACTCTTTAGTTTTCTGTGTCTGGAGTGCTGGAGCTGACCCTTTGCCTCTGGAACTTGAACTTCCTTGGTTCTAGAGGAGTAGAAGGGAGGATCTGAATAGCAGTGCAAAAGGCAACTGTTATGGCCCAAATTTGTCCGATGAAGTCTGCCTTCCTGATTACTGGTCTTGGGTGCCCAGCACTTGAGTGGATCAGGGGCCTACTTAAGCTGACGTTTTTTTTTTGAGGCGATCGGAATTAAGTGACCAGCCCAGGGTCACACAGCTACTAAAGTATGAGGCCAGATTTGAACTCAGGTCCTCCTGACTCCAGGGGCCCATTTGGCTAATTTTTGGAGTCTCCCCCTTCTTTGTTTGTTCACATTGCCTCCTTGATGAGCTTGATCTATTGTGAGTAATTGGGGGTGCTATTTTCACTGCTCAAGTAGCTGTAGCTGCCACAATAACTATTCATCATGTAAGGTTCTTCTGAGCTCCTGGACTGGTCTAGCTTGATCCTTCGTAATATATGGTAAGAATTTTTTTCTTTAATCACTGATCACAGAAGAACTTTCTCCAGGCTCTGCATAAAGCTGGAAACCTTCTCACATAGACTTAGAATATCATTAGGGACTTAATAGAGTATCCTCTGTGCTGTTGTACCCAAATAATCAGTTACCTTCAAACATTTAAGTACAATAACAGTCATCCCCTTGCTATCACCCATACTTTGGGGGAGCGGCTGTTCTTCCCACAAAAGGACCCCAAGTCTAAAATGGCATGGGCCAAGCTCAGTTCTGGGAGCCCTGGCATCAAAAAGAGGTGACCAGGATTTTCTGCTACTCTAAGTCTCTTTATACCCCACCCCAAAGATCTGGAAAAAATCTCTTAAAATCTATATATGATTCATGTTAAGGCTCTACCCTAAAAGGTATTAGTAGGGGGCCCATCTAGAAAAAAGCCCTCAAGATATTAAGTACATATCAAGTCTAGGACAATTCTTTAATTCTTACACTACACACACATATACACATACACTCAAATGCTTAAAACACAAAAGACTCATAATTGCATATTAATAAATACTTAAAACATGAAACAATAATCATCATTTCTATTATACTCCCAAGAATTTATTGTAGTGCTGAGCAAATATTTCCCTTTCAGCATTCAGACCCGCCAGCATGAGCACCTCAAATGATCTGTATCTCCCAACCAGCCATGGCCTGACACAGGCCTTCTTAGTCCTCCCTGCTATGGGATCCTCCTGCCAATAGTGTCTCCCTCCAGCCTGATGTCTTTCTTTTTCTTTGCCTCATTAAGGGGGCCATCACCTAGCTACTTCTTAAACAGGCCTATTCGATGAATGGGGTACCTCACCCTAAGTGAGTACCTACAAAGACCTTGGCCTAAAGGGGCCAAGGTCTCCCAGTGCATCGTGGATCATCCAGTCATCTTGCTGAATATCTGGTCACTGAATTCAGATGGTTCTGGTGGAGAAGTGAGACTGGTGACAGCCCTCCCTCACTCAAAACAAAGTCAAGTGAAAGTCATGTCATCATTTCTCTGATGGTATGGTCTTCTTCAGCAACAAAAGACAAACACAACAATTCTCCTCTAAGAAGTAGCATAATTGTGAGAAGTACAGTTATCACTTCCACTTTGTGGGGGTTTAGGAGCATGCCCCCATGATCTGGAAAATCCACCTAAAATTTGTTGTCCCTCCCATCATATCGGAGAAGTCTGAACTTTTATGGTATTAAAAGATAAAATATGTCGATATTATATATAATTTTATACAGCTCTAAGTTTCTAAAAATTTTTAAACTTTTTTGTCATCCGCTAGCTTTTGATTGCTATCTGTGTCTTCTGCAAAGCTCCCAAAGAATTCTCATTTAATTTCTTATGCTGACCTGTAATATAGTGAAAACTTGATGGGGAAAGTTGCAATGAAGGGTTAACTGTACTTTTTACAGGGTGACTGCCACACACTCAGAATCCCAGTAACTCAAATATCTATAACTCAGAATTGCTATTCAGGGAAAGAGGTACAAAACAGAAGAAGCAGAGACTTGAAATCCTATCTCAGACTTTCCTATTAAGCACCTACTATGTATCAGGTACTGTGCCAAGTGTTGGGGATATAATAAGAGTCAAATAATAGCTCCTGCCCTCAAGGAGCTTATAGTCTAATGGGAGAGACAACAGACAAATAAACTTATACAAAGGAAGCCAAATACAGTTTAACCAGGAAATAATTAAGAGAGGAGGAGAAATTGGGGAAGAAGAATGAAAAAGTGTTGGGAAAGGCTTCTAGTAAGATATAGGATTTTGATTAAGACTTAAAGGAAGTCAGGAGAATAAATAGGCAAAGGGGAGAGCATTCCAGGCAACATCCAGAGAAAATGGAGCAATGGAAACAGTCTCTTGTTCACAAAACAGTTAGGAGACCACTGTCACTGGATCAAAGAGTGTGTCAAGTTGTAGCTGCCATTGCTGTTGGGAGAGGGAGAGGGAAGAGAAATCCCCTTCCCACTCCTGACATAAAATCCAAAAGAGAAGTTGTCCAAATCTGATATGACACTCAAAAGAGAGGAAGGCAGTATCTTTCGGCAGCTTATCTGAGAGGGCAAGTACTCTATTCCTGACTTAGCTATCAATCATCTTTGAAACAAGCTTTAGTAAATGGAGAAGCATGGGAGTTGCTAGGAGCTGCTGGTTGTACATATCCTTTAGCAAGGAATCAGATTGCATGTCCCACCAGAAAGGACCTAGCCACATTCTCCCACTTAAGTGCTATTCTCATACCCCATTGAACCACAGAGATGACTTTGGTATCTCAGAGGCTCTGCCAATGGAGAATATTCTGTGGTAGGTTCTATCTACATGGAAAGGATTCAAATATGGGCCCAGAAAGGATTATATGCCTGCTATCCAAGGATCAAACGAGCTAAGTCCGAAGAGGCTTATCACCAAAAGGCTGGCCACCAGGTAATGAATTTTTTTTACCACAGTGCTGTTTGAAGATTATTGACTAAGTCTAGAGCTTGCCACCTGATTCTATACTCACACTAATGAATTATTGGAGTTTATGAAACATGTATGAGTTTATATACAAATGTTTACATGTGTATATGTGTATGGGTGTGTGTAACCTTCTTAACCAACCAAAGTTGGCTACCTTCTGTACCTAAATATTGCTAAACTTCAGAAGTGATCAAACAATCGTAGATCTAGACTTGATGATCTTCTTGATGATGGGACTTCCAAAGTTATCCATTCTAACATCCTCATTTTACAGATGAAGATAATTAGACCCAGGAAGTGAAATTGACTTGTTTGGGACCACCAGATAAGTGATTGGTAGGACCAGTAGAACTAAGATTCCCCGATTTTTTGTTCAAGACTCTTCCAACTATTCTAGACTCAGGCTCTAGAATATATGATCTTATAATGCCAAAGATACCAAGGTGAAAGGGACCTTAGAGGTTATCTAGTGCAGCTTCCTTATTGTATGGATGAAGAACCGGAGGCCCAGAAGACTTAAGTGACTTTTCCGAGGTCACACAGGTATGAGTGACAGGGGAAGGATTCAGTCGCAGTTCCTCCAGTTTCAGGTCCAGAGCTCTTTCCACTGTACCATGTTGATCTTAGTTTTATTGGCTTTGTATATAAAAATTAATTTGGGAAACAAAATATGGGGGAGATTCTTTTACTTCTTCAGAGAAAAAAACATCCTTGAAATTCACAAGTAGATTGAGAAACCCAGTTGTCAGGCTATATTGATTCTGTCAATACATTGTCATTCAAATGACCTTGGCTGACATGCCCGATGTTTGGGCTAAGCCTTCTTACCTTTCCAAATATTGGAGTTAGTATCTGTTTTTTGTGAACACAATACAGTCTGAAGGCATAGAATTCTTATGTTTATCACTTTATATAGTACTTATTGGATACTAGATATGTATAAGTTCAGCAAATTTCTATTTACCAGAGTTCTAGATCAAGTGGACAAGGTTTACCCTGGTTACTTGGGGCCTATTCATTGTCACTCCTCAGTGAGGACTTTCCTTTTCCTGTCCCCTGTTCTGGACTTCCAAAGCTTCCTGTCCTTTGTCCCATGTATTTGAAAGCATTCTCTCTGAATTTCGTGGTGGGGTCTAGCTAATGCGTAAGTATGTGATAATGTCTTAATTTGTTAGACTAGGTAATGTATGAGCATTAAACAATTCCTTAACTCAGAAAACTGACTCTACTATATATCTTCAGGTAAACTATTTTAGGTTGGTGGGGGAGAACTATTTAGAATCATAGAATTAGAACTAGAAGGGACCTAGGAAGTCATCTAGTCCCCCTCATTTAAATATGTGGAAACAAAGAAATTAATAACTTATCCAAGGTCACAAAGCCAGCTAATGACAGAGCCAGAACTAGAAGGAAAATCTCCTGAATCTTAATTCAGTGCCCTTAATCCTTTTGGGTCAGCACTAACTCTACTCATCCTTAGCCCTGTAATTTCCCAAACTGCAGAAGCTTGTAACTTGGAGACACCATAAAACTGTTCAACATTCAGGAAGGAATTCAGAGAAATCAGAATCAACTCCTGGAATCAAAATCCAAATGGGAGATATTCCTAGAGGCTGCCTTAGCTTCCTGAGTTTTGCCCAGAACTCGATGACTGTTTGCAGTCTCTGAAATATTCAATCACCCCTTCTCTTCCTTTTTTCTCCTCCTCCTTCTCCTTTTAAAGGAATCAATTTCCTCTTCTCTTTCATTCCATACTATGGTTGTTCACTTCCTGATCAAGGGTTTTGCCCAAAGTCCCATTTGAATGGCATCACTGCTTTCATTTAGGATTGTTTGGGTAGCTGATAACCAAGAAACACTCTAGAGATTTCCAGCCAAGAGAAATATTTCCATCAGCTGCTGAGAGGTAAAATTAAAACTCAGTTGTATCCTCAAACTGAAGCAAGCAGTTAGATCGTCTTCTGCCCCTACTCAAAACCTCAAAAATGTTAACATCTTGCATGTGTCAAGAGGGTTATTTATGAAACTATTTGCTTGTCAACCACTGGAGGACATTCTGTACTTTTTGCTGGAATACTGTATATTTATGAATAACGACCAAAAACTCTCTTTGGCAGGAATATTCATCTATGAGAAAAATTATATTGGCCTGCTTGAAAAGCAGAGCTTGCTCCCAGTTATAATAATGCTGTGATTGTACCCAGCCCTTTTTTGAATGCTGGCCCACTGGCTTGCTGCAGGTAATGAGTTCCAGATGTATGCTCCTTAAGTGGAAGGATTTCAATTTCAGATAAGAAATTTCTTCTTACCCCCTCTCCCATGGAAATGTGTTCAAATGATTAGCCTTGTACAGTTTGTTTGCACACACTTTTCTGGAGCTTATGGCCCTCCTCCTAACCCTTATTAGTTCCTCTTTTTTTTTTTTTTTTTGGAGTGGAGATTAGGGGAAGAGCTACCCTTCCCTTCTGATCTCTTCCTCCCTCTTTTTATCTATTCCCTGTTTATCTATTCCCAGTATGCAGCTGTCTGGATCAGTCCACCTGGTTGGGATATTAGTGCTTCTGGTTCAGTCAGGTTTGGTACAGTTGGGAACAAACCTGCATTTATGAGTAGAATGATGCTATCTGAAAAGAAGCTAGAGATCCACAATTCCCTAACAGCTTTGGGTACCTTCATTGCTAGCATGCTTCTGACATTTCCTTAACGTAACTCAGTCAGCCAACAGTGTCTTCTGCTGACAGGGATGCTATACTAAGCCATCATCACAACTGATTACTTGCTCTCTTGTGCAAACTGATGCTGTACAAGCTTGAGCAATGAACTTTATAATTCATTTCTTTCTCTTCACAACTGAAGTGCCTGATAGAGGGGGAATGCTCTGTGGGTATATGTGCACTTATCCAAAGAGAGAAAATGAGTGCATGCTCAGTACTTACTGTACATTATCTCCACAGCTGCTTTTCCCAAGTCACAGTGCCTGTATTTGCAATTCATCCAAAGACTTTGACCTTATTTGAAGGTTGGCTCCCAAAAACGCCCAGATGTCAGATGACATAGACCTGGTATTCAGTTGCTTTCTTACAGCTGAAATTCTGTTTCCTCCACTTATTTATTTCCATGTCATTTGGCAACTAAATTTAATCAACACTTTTAAAGCACCTATTAGATGCAAGGCACTGATGTTCTAGGCAGGACCTGCCTAAGCATCTCACTATCTGCTGCATTGCCACCTCACCCCTTCCCTTCTACCTCTTGCCCTGGGAAATAATCAAAGCAATACAACTATTGTTATTAGAAAGGGGGCGAAGGAATGAACTATGGTGCTGCTTTCTGTCTCTGACTCCTGAGATCAATATTCCCTTCCCTGACTACTAGTCTCCTGTCAGAGTTATCTTCCTCTATTTGAATGAAGTTTCTTTAGGTTAAGATGTTTCAGCCCTTGAGTCACTATATGTGAGTGCAGCATGGTGCTTGGCACAGAGGAGGCACTTAATAAAAATAAATAAAATTAATAAATATCTTTTTCATTCATGTGTCCAGATTAGTGAAAACCTATAAACAGATGAATAATGCAAAGTGTATATATAATGTCAAGGGAGGGAAAGAGGAGGAGACGGGAGGGAAAGGGAGAAACAAAGACAGGAAGAGAAATGGAAGAGAAAGGATAGGCTAAGATATAAAAATAAACTTTTTTTGATATCAGAAACATTGCATTTAAATTGTACTTTATTTCCTGACCCTCCCACTCCTACCCCACATACAACCTCCAGCACCAATTAATTTTTCTGGACAAGGGATATTTTGCTTGAAGAATTAGGACTTGTATGGCAAACTGTACAATTTGTACATCTGAAGGGTTCCTAGCAGTCAGGGTTCTCTGCAGGAGATAGCTCCAAGTCACTCCTTGAGCTCTCCAGGCTTTGTTCGCAGCAGGGACATCAGCCGTTCCAGAGAGGAGTGATTTTGGACAACTCAACAGTCTCAAAACTCTTGTCAACTTCTCCTTCTGGTCACTAGGCCTTAAACAACCTCGGCCCTCTCCCTGAGCCAAGGTCAGACTGCAGAATTAATCTGCCTCTTAGGGTTCCTCCTTCCCATCTCAGCCTCTCCTCCTCTTGTGGCAGCTGTTGGAGTCACACTCCCCTGGCCAGATCGGTGCTTTTTGGGAGAGGCTGGGTCCTCACATCGCTGGGTCCATGATGCCAAAGCTTCCTCAGTGTGTGAAAGAAGCTAGGAATCTGCCTGAGATGGAAATCCCACCGTATGAGGACAAACAGGGTGTTGAAGGGTTCAGTATGGGACTGATAGGTCTATAAGGCAAGCAAGGCAACCTTTCAGAGGGCTGTTGAAGCTTGAAGACCTGAAAGGTCCCATGGAGACCTGGAGTCTTCTCAGTGTGCATCAGTATGAGTGTCTAGTGCAGAGGATCTCTAAACTCCCTGCCAAATTCAATAGTCTGTGAATCTATGTAGGAGAAATATTTGGAAATATTAACTTGCCAGCTCGAAAGAACCCTTCTTTCTGTAAGAAGATGCCTACAGCTACTTCAGGAGAGAGAAGTTTCTGTAAAACACTTAGGATCATCTACATGTGGAATAATTAATTTACAGCTAGAAGGGATCTCAAAGGTCTCCACCTCCCTAATTTTACAAATGGGCAAACTGAGGCCCAGGCAGGTAAAGTGACTTTGTCTAGATTTTCACAAGGGGCATCAGAGGCAGAATTTGAATCCAGTTTCTCTGACTCCAGAGCCAGTATTCTTTCCATTGTACCACACAGTGAAAGAAATAAGGATGGACATGTTAAGGCACAATTTCAATTTTGCCACTAACCCACTATATGACTTGAGATAGTTCCCATTAATGTCCACTTTTGTTTTTGCAAATGAGAATTAATTAGTCCTATTTTCACATCGTCAGCTCTAAGGAACTAGGATTTTGTTTTCTATTTTTATTGAAATCCAAAAGTGTCCTTGACAACTTCAAGTTTACCTCATTACCTCCTCCTCTTACCTGGTCATCATCAGAGGTGAATTTTAGGGATTAATGAGGTCAGCATGTACTTTTAAACCCAAATCACAAGTTATGTACCCTTAAGAACTGATTTTGGATTCTCAATCTTAAATGACACTGTATTAAGAAAAGAAATCCTTCCTAATCCGTGAACAGTTGGTATGACAAAAAAAAAAAATTACCACTCAATTCCTTATAATTACCAGGGGCAGCCAAAATATTGGCAGCTGAAATCATAATTAATGTGATCAGGGTGAATAAGGATAAGGAGACATGCAATTACCCGAGGACATTCTATTTCTCAAATAAACAATGCTAGCTAATTGTCCAGAAGGAGAAGCTTCAGTCTCCAATCCTCCCCTTCCCCCTTCCGGTTCTTTCCGAAAACATTTTCCGTGACTGAAACATAAATAAAAACTGGAGCTTATACAAATGGCAAATGAGTCAAAATATTTAAGGAGATATAACTTCTGATTCATCCTCCAGTGGCTGTTGCTTATTCAACTGAATCTGACAAATCTGTATTAAAGACTTGTTATGTGCTAGGCATTGGAGTTATAAATATTCAAATGAAATAGTCCTTGCCCTCAAGATGTTTATATTCTATTGTGGGGATGGGGAGAGATGTGGAGGGAAGAATACCTGCACAACAAGAGGATAAGATAATACAATATAATTTCCTAAAAGAGAGAGCTTTAATATTTGGGGGGATTGGGAATGATGTCATGAAGGAGATAGCAGACTACTTGCACTTTGAAGAAAGTTAATTACTGTATAGTGCTTAGGTGGAGGAGTGCAATCCGGTTATGGGGAAGGGGACATCTGTGAAAAGTAACAGACATAAAAGATGGAATACTTATAAATGAGCATGTAGAACAGGGCTTTGTATGTAATAGGTGCTTAATGTACACTTGTGGACAGTGTGTAACTGTCCCTTTTTGTGTTTAAAGAGCTTCATTGGCAAGACTGAAGAAGAAATGAAGAATCTAATGGAGTCAAGTGCCACCCTATGATCCTTGCACACCACTATAGAAACTGAGGCATATAGAGTATTAGTAGTCTCAAAAGTGACATCTGAAATTCCTATGGACAATAAGATTCCAACCATCAAGTATTAAGATATTAATCTGTGGTATGTTACTACTCAAGTTATATTATTAAGCCATCATCTTGGTTCTATAGATGAATACTGTCCCCTAAATCAGTTCACTCAGAGCCCTATGGGCAGCCTACCTAACCCAATATTATACAATGTTAACAGCATAGATGTGATTTGAAAGATACCATGAGCCTTTGATTTCCCAAGAAAATTCCTCTTCCTTTTCATTATGCCTTCCTAGTTCACTTCCCAGGAGGTTTTACTTCCTAGTGAAATTACCAATATTTACTTCACTTCTTGATTAAGAGAACAAAGGCTATTGTCTCCAGAAGGCTTATTAAAATGCATGTCAACAGAGCACTCTCTTTCCCTTCACTCATCACATTAATGTGGAGTCAGCACCTCAGATCAACTCAAGAGAACTCAGAAAAGAAAAAAGAGATACAGGATGGGCAAGTTCAGAGCCCATTTTCTGCACCTGGGACAAGTGAGAGTGGTAGTGGAGGGCATCAGGAGCAGGATGAGTGTGATGGAGGAGAATTCCAGGTGTAGTGTAGCCTCAAGGGAAAGGGATATCCTCTGCGATATCATAAGGTTTCTAGGCAGGCAAAGTGGGAGGGAATACCCCTAGGATGAAGCTACTGCTACTGAAGCAGAGTGGATAGGGGAAGAATTGCATTTTCAGTTCCCACCACTCCACCCAAGGCAAATCCCTGGTCAAACTACCATAGGCTCTTGAAGAAGTCCAAGATAGAGTAAAGGAAGCATTCAGTTATGATACACTCCCGATAGTAAGAGGGTAGTAGGAATTCAGACCAAAGTATATGTTTCCCCCCTCACATCCAGCCTCCATCTTAGTTTCAGTACTTGTAAAATAAGTATATTTGACTAGATAACTTCTAAGTGCCTTTCTGGTGTTGACACTCTAAAATGTCAATTTCAAGACTATGTCACAATCACACATGTGATCTGGGCTCTCACCAACCACCTCTCACCCTTCTCTAGCTTCTATGCTTATTTCTTTTTACCATATACTGATGAGCAAAGGGAAGGGCAGAGGAAGGAGCATTTAAGGACCTACCATGTGCTAGGAACTGTGCTAAGCACTTTACAAAAATGCTCTCATTGGATCTTCACAAAAGCCTTGGGAAGTAGGTGCTATTATTATCCCCCTTTTACAGTTGAGGAAACTGAGACAGAAAGAGGTTAAGTGACTTTCCAAAGGTCACACAGTGTCTGAGGACAAATTTGAGCTCAGGTCTTCCTGACCTTAGGCTAAGCACTCTATTCATTGCACTACCTAGCCAGTATTAGAGAGCAAATAAAAGGGAGAAAAATAAAAAATCATGATGAATTTTGAAAAGAATATTGAACTGGGCTACAGGAGACCTGGATAATAGTCCTTATTTTGTGAACTGAAGAAATATCATCATGTTTTAAAACACCCAGTCCTTCATTAACCACTAGGACATACAAGATTGTATTGAGTGTTCTGTCTTATCTTGTAATGGAATGCAGAAACAAAACCAGCCAGACACTCTAGGCAAAACTCCCAGCATATAGTTTTTAATAGTAAGTTAACTAACTTACAGAGAGGTGCTAACCCTGAGTTCTTCGCAGCTAACTTCAGCGCTGATCCCAACTGGCACAAACTTTAACGTCTTTATGTAGAAGACTTGGAGCTGCTGGGTTAAAAGGAAAAGTTTTTACTTGAGAGTGGGTGAGAGGGTGGGCCCTTCCACATGTCAGTTCCTCCTCTGCGCCTTAATTCCCTAGCTACAAAATGAAAATAATAGCTCACATTTAAAGTGCTTGAATGCTGGTAAAGCATTTTGCATACGTTCTTTCATCTGATCATCACAACAATCCTATGAGGACTACAGATGAGAAAACTGAAGCTCAGAGAGGTCTCCAACTAGTCAGTGCCTGAGGTAGAATTCAAACCCAGGTCTTCCAGTATGCTATTTACTATTCTTGGCTGCCTCTCAAAAGAGAATATTGGATTAGATAATGTCTAAGGTCCCTTAAACTCCTTAAGTCTGTGTTTCTATGACTCAGAGAGAAATAAATACAATCAATCTTGATTATCTTTCCTACTGAAAGGATGGAATGACCTGGGTAATCTGAACTTTAAAAATCATTAATAAATGGCTTTGAAGCAATTATACAGTGTGTGCGTCTTTCCCAAGAGGCTTAACCTTCTGAATCACATATTGTTCTAATTAATATTGTATTGATTTGTACACTCTGACCATATACCCACTGAAAATGGGTAAGGGGACTCAGAAATGTTCAGTTTCTGCTAAATTATCAGACAAATTTAAGATACAAAAAATGGATACTGTGGAATTAACTGTACCATCTGTGCATAGATGTGGGGAAACCATATGCAAATCACACACAAAACCAATGCCAACAGAATTGTAACTCTCTGGATCAAGTCAACAATTAAGCTCCAAGTTCCTAGAATCAAAGGTATGTCAGAGATAGTCCAATTCTATACCTTCCTTCACACTCATTTGCAGATGGGGAAATTGAGAGGAGAAATAACTTGTCTCATATGAGAATGGATCTAGCTGGATCTTAATCCTGGGTCTCCTAACTTCTAGGAAACTTCTAACTTCCAATTCCTACTCTTCTTTTCTGCCATGCCCAGCAGCTTCCTGGACCAAGCACTGCTCAAAAAAAACTTCACAAGACATCCACTTGAAATGTTGAAAACTGTTTCAACCAAGCTATAAATGTCATGCTGGAAACTCTATGAAAAATGTGACTCCTCAGTAAGTGAGCCTTAGTGTGAAAATACAATGGGATTCTCATGGAATTAAATTCTTAATCTCCCCAAGGACACAACCATTTACCATTTATAGTGTGGTTCTAATAAATACAAAGGAAGTAATAATTCACTGTTTATTATTTTAACTAGTAGAGAAGAATGAACCTTCCTGGGGGCGGGCAGTGAAGTCTGCTTTCTATCTAATGGCAGCTGTGTCTTGGAAACACTGCAGAACTAGAGAAGTCAGCCCCATGGTCACCTTGTAATTATTCAGGAGTTGGCTGCCCAGCATGTGGAATCTTCAGACTCCTGAAAGCTTCCCCTCCTGCTGCCAAGGCTGCGGACATTCCGACCAGCTCACCAATTCCCTGGGCCTTCCCTAGAGAGGTCAAATGAGGAAGTAAAGCCAAAGTGTAACCTGGTCTGTTTTTGTCTTCTTATCACTAAAACACAAATGAAGTAATTCCTTGTGACCAGAGATGTTTGGAATCAGGTTTTGGCATTATCTGTGGGTAGCTGTTTAATGAGGATAAAGTGGAAAGAGCTCTGGCTCTAGAGTTAAAAGACCTGGGTTCAAATCTCAACTTCTGATGTTCCCCGTGTGGTCCTGGACAAATCACTTCAATGAAGGGGTAGGACTAAAGACCAGAGTGGATTTTTCAGGCTCCAGAACTATGAGATACATGCTGGGAATAAACTCAAAGACCAAGGAGTTCAGGTCAGAGGTCAGCCAGTTAATAGATGAACAGGCATTTATTAAGTGCCTTCCATGTGCCAGGCTCTGTCCTAAGAAATAGAGATACAAAGAAAAACAAAAAGATCCTGCTCTCAAGGAGTTCCCAGTCTAATGGGAGAGACAACATGCAAACCACAATGTCCAAACAAACTCTATACAGGATACACTGGCAATACAGAGGCAAGGCACCAGAATTCAGGGGCTTCAGGAAAGACTTCCTGCACTATAGTAACTTTCCCTTGTGACCTGGAGGACCTTAGAAATCATTTCATCCTATCTTCTCAGTTTACAGATAAGAAAACAGAGACCCAGAAGGATCAACTGATTTGCCCAAATTGTAAATGTAAATTTTAAGTAAAATAGGGCCAAGATTCAAACCCAAGTCCCCTCATTCCAAGTGCAGCATTCCCTCCCCCACCCCATTTATCTTGCAACTTTGAGCCAAACTTGTAGACTGACAGACCCAGTTCTCTGCCTCAGCCCAAACCTGTGATGCTTAGAACTTGTCTCAAGCTGGAGAGAATGTGCCACTGATGGGAGATCTTACTTATTTATACTTTCTGTGTCTATCTCAAACCTTTTTTCTACCAATCTTACCACAAATTATTCCATCATAGATTACTGTTGGATGCCTATATTTTTATACTCTTTTTTTTCCATTATTGCCTGAAGTCATTGGAAAAAAATAATTTGTTTGGTTTCCATAAGGTCACATGATTGTGTTCAACATCATGATGGGGGCTAAAGAATTAAAAGAGCACATCCTACTTACACCACAGGTATAGAGTAAAGACGAAGCACACTGTGCCGGTTACAAGCAGTCAATGAGTATTTATTAAGCTGTACCACTGTAAAGAGCTCTGGTTCTTCTATGCAAAGGTCCTGAGTTCAAATCCTGTATCTAATGTTTACTACCTGCATCATCTTGGGCAAGTCACTTACCAGTTAACTAGGCCTTAGTTTCCTCATCTTTAATATTAGACCATTAGACTAGATAGGACAAAAGGGGTAAGATGAAGGCATCTCTAGATCTCTGATCTTAAAAAAGAACGTCTGATTTACAGTTATTTGAATTACTTCTAATCCTAGCTCTCCTTAATAGATGTGTAATCCTGGGTAAAGTATTTACATCTCTGAGCCTCAATTTCCTCATCTAGCAAAATGAGGATACAAATATTTAGACTACTTGTGTCATGGAATTGCTATGAGGCAATCTTTATAAACCAATCAATTCATAAGTATTTATCAAGTGGCCGCCATGTGTCAGGCACCAGGGATTCAAAGGCAATCCCAAGTCACACTTTAATGTGATATATATAAATGTCCTCTGCCCCATCCTCCCTTAAAGTGATGTCAAAATGTGAGTTGTTGCACAATTCCCCTTGTGCATGGCCAGAAATGCATGTAGTAGTTACCCTTTGTTTTTTCCCCTTGTAGATTCATTGCTTAACACAATGTATGGTAGAGAGTAAACAACCAATTCCTTTTCATTCACTCATCCATTACTTCAATGAACATTTATTAAGCTTCTATTTTGTACTGGGTGTTGTTATAAGCACTAGCATGAGGAAGGTTCTCCTGCCCCCTAAAGTTCCCCCTTACCCGGTCCTTATGCCTAAAATGTCTCTGGGAGGAAAAAACTTTTCCTGTTCTCTGTTGGTCCTCTTTTTTAAATGCAAATACCTCTAGGAAGAGTAATTCATTCAGTCACTAATATCTCAGTGTGAATGAGTGTATCTACTTGCTTCTCTAAGATAGGAGGGACTCAGTGTCTCTGAAGGGCTTAGGTAGAGACTATGGCACCACTGGAGAGACACTCCACTATTGTTTTGAGAGTATCATCTTGGAACATTGGGAGCAAATTATTCTCAAAACTATTTCTAACTCTTACCTCTTTCCTGAATTCTAGATCCCTATCTCCAAATGCCTATGGAATGTCTCTACTTGAAATCAGCTTGGACCTTTGCCTTCCTGTGCTTTTCCTCCCTAGATGGCTCTCTTGGTTTTAAATTTACCTTAGCCTTTCCCATGCTTATATGTGTCCTTGGCTTTTCCCTGTAGTTCTGTCTGAATTCCCAGTCCCAGTTTTCCCTTGTCTGTCTTATTCTATGACCACCAGACCCCCAGTTCTGAAATGTGTAACCAACGTCCATACAGCTGCCACAGTCCTTAAAGGCTCAAGAAAGAAATGGGAAGGTGCCCCCAGGTTATATCAGAGAAACATTTAAGTAGGGCATAGAGTTTTCTAGAATATGACATAGAAAGGAACAATTCTTTCATTCAGGTCCTTTGCAGAGATTCTTTACCAGGTATACTAGTTCACCTCCAATAGTTTTAACACCAAATAAATTTCAAATTGGCAGAATGTGAGCCCCAGGACCTGGGCATAGATGAAATTTGGAGTGGAGCTTTCATTAGATTATGTACTATACAATATGAGCTCAGCAGCTAGCTGACTGACCGGGCCTTCACTGCCACACAGTAAGGACGCCTAGTCCTATTTGGGTACAACGTGTCTCCAATCTTAATGAAGCCTTGGTTGCTAAAGGCTATACTACATAAAAGAGAGTAAAAGGCCAGGGTGAATGAGACTATGACAGTCCCAGAAAAGGCGATGTTTTGTGTTCCCTCTTTGAGCTATGTAGAAGCAATTAGTCAGCCAGCCGGGTTGCTACAGCTTTCATCGCCTTCATTCAAGTGATGATCTCGGCGCACATCTGAGTACTTTCAAAGCTGTAAGCCATGGCTTTTAAGGAAATGCAGCCATGTCTATTTCCATTTCATTCAAAATTCACAGTGGGGGAAAAAAAAGAAATGATTGTTCTTTTTCAAATAAAAAGGGATAAATCTCAGAGGAAGCCAAAGAGAATCTACAGTCTAAGGTGTGATCAATGTAGGAGAAAAGATTAGATACATGATGCCATCTAAGATTTCTTCTGTATCAGCATCAAGAGACTGTGGAGTACAATGGAAATGCATTAGAGTAGAGGTCTTGGATTTAAATACTGTACTGTGTGTCATCTTTCTAACATCTTGGGAAAGGCACAACCTCTCTAGGCCTCAGTTTCTTCATCTATAAAATGAAGGGATTGGGCTAGATGGCTTCTGAGGCCCCTCAAGCCTCAGAATTACATCCAGATTACAATGGTCTAATTATCTCTTTTTTTGGATCTCTACTCATGCCTGGAAAGAACCCTTCTTTTCCAATTTAAATCCCTGTTATTCAATTGTTTCAAGTCATGTCTGACTCTTTGTGAAGTCATTTGGAGTTTTCTTGGGAAAAATACTAGAGTGGTTTGCCATTTGCTTCTCCAGCTTATTTTACAGATAAGGAAACTGAGGTAAACAGGGTTAAGTGACTTGCCTAACGTCACATAGCTAGTAAGTATCTGAGGCCAGTTTTGAACTCAGGTCCTCCTGAACCCAGGCCCAGCACTCTATCTATTGCACCAACTAGCTGCCCAAATTTAAACCCTACTTGGTCTTTAAGGCTCAACTCAAATCCTCTCTTGAAAGTTTATCCGTTCCAACTCATTCATTTTATAGATTGGACAGCTCAGCGGCAAATTAGATTGAGTTCCAGGCCTGGAGTCAGGAAGACTCTTCTTCCTGAGTTCAGATATGATCTTAGACACTTCCTAGCTGTGTGACCCTGGGCAAATCACTTACACCTGATTGCCTCAGTTCCCTCATCTGTAAAATTAGCTAGGAGAAGGAAATGGCAAACTACTCCAATGCCTTTGCCAAGAACACCCCAAATGGAATCACAAAGAGTCAGATATGACCGAACAACAACATTTTAAAAGTAAGGAAACTGAGGCCCAGGTGCATGAAATAGCTTGTCGGGGTGGGAGGGGAGGCAGAGGTAGCAGAGCCAGGAATGAAGCTCAGATTTTATGACTCTAAATCCAGGTGACCTTTCCCTTGGCATCCTCCTACCTTTCTAAATCCCACTTCTCTAAGTTTCTACCCCACGTATTGCTTAGTACATAATTTCACACACAATTATTTCAATCAATCAATCAGTACACATTAATTAAACATTTATTATATGCAAAGTGCTGGGGATACTAAAAGAGGCAAAAAGATTATCTTTTCCCTCAAGGTCCTTACATATAAACAAATATAGGCTAAGCAAATATAGGGATAAATATTACATAATTAACAGAGCGAAAGCACTAGAATAGAGAGAGGATGGAATTTAGTTGGGACTTAAAGGAAGCTAGAGAGGTCAGTAAGTGAAGCAGAAGAGGGAGAACATTCCAGGCATAGGGAATAGTCAGAGAAAATCTCTTGAGCAGCCAGGAGACCAGTGTCACTAAATCAAAGAGTACAAGTTGGAAAATGACGTGTAAGGAGACTGGAAAAGTAGGAAAGGATTAGGTTATAAAGGTCTTTGAATGCCAGAATATTTTGTATCTGATCCTGGAGGCAACGGCGAGTCATCGAAATTTATTGAGCAGGGGAGTGACATGATCACACCCACCCTTTAGGAAAGTCACTTTAGTGGAACAGAGAATAGATTAGAGCAGAAGAAGACTTGAGGCACGCAGACTCATCATCATGTTTCCACAACTACCCTATAATCCCCGAAAAGGTCAGGGATCATGCCTTATATTTCTCTCACCTCTTTTAACACTGCCAAGAAATATACTGAGCAGGCACTAGATTTCCAATAAATACTTACTTAACTAATTATTCACACTGAGTCAAGTTTCCAGGGGCAAGGGACTTTGAAGAGGCAGAGCAAACATTGCTCCAATCCTTGGCAAATTCAGTCTAATGTAGAGAGAGACATGATAGATTCTCACAACTCTTCAACACTTGAAACATCTGTAATTTCCTTAATATATGTGTTCCTTCCACTGACACAAATTGTAACTCCTCTATATCTTAGCAGATGCTCCCCAAGAGTGACTGTACCTGAAATACTCATTAACCTGTGCCCAAGGAGGTGAGATTTTCCAAGTATATTACAACAAACAATATACAGACAATTGCCACCCCTGTCCTTGAAGGCTTTAAGAACCATAGTAATCACTATATAAATCAGAAAGACTCATCTTCCTGAGTTCAAATCCAGCCTCAGACACTTAGTAGCTGTATGACCTGAGCAAGTCACTTAACCCTGTTTGCTTCAGTTTCTTCTTCTGTAAAATGAGCTGGAAAAAGAAAAGCTGCATCAGACCCTAAATAGAGTCACAAACAGTCAGACATGACTGAAACAACTGAACAAAAATAAGCAACAATGTTAACTGGTAGTAGTAATTGTTGTGTTGTGGCCATAATCATACTTGTAGTAGTAGGAATAGTAATAGTAGAATCTGCCAGTGCTCTGCTCTGCTAGTAGCCATCAAGAACCCAGGATCAATTCCTTGCCAGTGGGGTGGTACATATTAAAAATACTTGTGGTGAAATGAAGTATATTCATTATATTAATCTACCCCGGCAGCATATTTCTCCTGAAGAATTACTTTCAAACCTTCCGTGGACCTCAGTCGTTTCAGGCAGTTCCTATATATTCCCCAATAAATGTAAGCACCTTCAGAACAGATCCTGTTCTCTTTGTCATTATATCCCCAGTGTCTGGTACATAGTAGGTACTTCAAAAATACTTGCTGAGTTCCGCATTTGAATTTTCCCTGAATTTTGATTTGAAATAGATCTCATTCTCAAATGCTTTCCAATGTGGATAGTGATCAAACAGCTACTACAAAACCTTTCAACTGTTAGAGAAGGTTTCAAGCTCCTGATATCCTTTAAGTCTAAAGAACATCATGAGATTTCTTGTCCTCATTCTCTTCCTAAAATCAAGTGTGCTCTTTGCAGATGCTCAATACTAGTTCTAGGAAACTAGACTTTTAGTATTTAGTCCGCTTCAATAGGAAACAAGCACAGTTATTTTGAATTTTTTGAATAATGGGATATTAATGTATTTTTAATGAAGAAGATACTCCAATTAGACAGTTGTTGATTTTTGTTATTCTGGAGCAACTGGAAAAAATTTCCACAAGATGGATTTTTTGTTTTAAAAAAATGTAGTGTGGGTTATCGTTTTGGTGCATAAAACATTCATTTAAAAAAAATGGGCATAGATGGGACCTGAGCAAGCCTTAGGGGGATTGAATCTCTGGCAACTGTGGCAGTTTCCAGGCAAACACTGAGGATAAATTGGAAAGTCAGAGGCCTGGAAAGACTTATATGATCTGATGCTGAGTGAAAGGAGCAGAACCAGGAGAACTTTGTACACAGCAACAAAGTATGCGAGGATTTTTTCTGGTAGACTTAGAACTTCATTGCAATGCAAAGACTTAAAAAATTCCCAGTGGTCTTTTATGGCAAAATGCCTTCTACATCCAGAGAAAGAACTATGGAATTCAATTGCAGAATGTAGCAGATCATTTTCTTTTGCATTATGTTTTGGTTTGTTTTATGGTTTCTCCCATTCATTTTAATTCTTCTATGCAAAATGACTAAGATGAAAATGTATTTAATAGGAATGTATGTGTAAAACCTATATAAAATTGTATGGCATCTGGGGAGGTGGAGGGGAAGGAGTGGGAAAGGAAGAGAAGGGAGGGAAAAAAATCTAAGCTATATGGAAGTGATTGTAGAACACTGAAAATAAATAAAATAATAATTTAAAAATTGATTTTACATGTAACTGGGAAATAAGACATATATGCAGTGGGGTATAGAAATCTATCTTATCCTACAAGAAAATAGAAGGGAAGGGAATGAGAGAAGGAAGAGGTGTGATAGAAAGGGGTACAGATTGGGGGGAAAGGGGCAATCAGAATGGAGGAGAGATGGGGAGAAAATTTGAAAGTCAAAATCTTGGGGAAGTGAATGTTGAAAACAAAAAATAAATTAATAATTTTTTTAAAATATGATTTCTAGAGAGACTATAGAAAGGAGAGATTGGAGTTAAGGATAACCCTAACTTCTGCATAGCCCTCAAGACTTTTTCAAAGCACATTCACAACTTTTATCTCTTTTGATCTTTACCATAGCCCTGTGAAACAGATAGGTTAGATATTACTATCCCATTTTACAGATGAGAAAACAGGTACTGAAAAGTCCAAAGATTCCCTTAAGGTCAAAAAAAGTTGGTTTGTAATAGAATTTTAATTCCAAGTCTAGTGCTTTTTCTACTGGACTCTGGACTACCTTGGCTAGAGATAACATTAGGCAAAACCTTGTATTAGATTCAATTTATTTTTGGTACTTTTCTCCCTAAACTTTAGCTTCTTCAGTGAATTAGGTAGTAATTCTTAACCTGAGGGTCATAAATTTAATTTTAAAAGTATTTTGATAACTGCATTTCAACATAATTGGTTTTCTTTATAACCCTACATGTTTTATGCATTTAAAAAACAGCATTCTGAGAAAGGATTCATTGGCTTTCCCAGACTGCCAAAAGGTCCATGATACAAGAAAGAGCCCTGGACTAGATTGTCTCTAAAGTCCCTGAAAATTCTAACATTCTAATTCTAATTCTAAATTCTAATCATTTCTGTGATTAATGATCCCAATATAACAGTTTGCTTAACTTAACTTGCTTTGTTTTAGTGAAATTTATTAAAGCACATTGCTAAAAATTACATTTCTCATTTCAAGCAGCCATATATGAAAGAAAGCTAATGTTCTTGTTCTCTGAAGGGAATTGGTTAGAAAGAGAAAAGAAGCGCAACAAAAACAGTAGACAAGAGAGGAAAATATCACAAAAACACTCCTGAAAAGCACATCTTTCATAAGCCCTATTTAGTTACCTATACTCAGAGGGGGGAAAAAATACAACACAAGCAAAGCAGTGAAGAGCCTGAGGCCAAGATTCTAGCTTGCCTAGACAGCACATGCTTTGGCTACCATGTTGGAGCAGCTGCCAAGGTTCTGGGGTAGGGAGAGGGAGGATTCCCTTTTCTTCCCCCACTCCCAGTGGGAAAACTTAAGAGACCTCCACACTACATTCAAAACAGAACAAAAGGAGAGTGCAAGAGTGGAAGTTAGTTCTCATTTTAAAGTCTACTGAATGACAAGACCAGGCAAGATGGTAAAGTAGGAGGAAGAAAAACAGCCTTGCTCCCCCCTCACAGTTACACCATAAAGACCTCAAAAAGGCACCAAACTAAATCCTGATGCAGAACTCTAAAATCACAATGAGTTATTATATGAGGCTTAGTTGGCATAGGAGGTAGAGAGGTACATAAATAACAAGGTATGCTTGGAAGGCACCGCACTTATCCTTTCAAGGGCAAGGACTGAACAAGGACTTGGACCTGTGTACTTGAAGAAAAAGACAGAACTTGGCAGCAGGTTGGATATTGGATCTAGCACAGAGGGGCAGGTGCCAAGTGGTAGTTCTTTAATTTGTACCCCCAGAGCTCAGTTCCAGATACAGTGCAGATTGAGAAGGAGACCAGCACCTAGAGGTGGGAGAACAAAGCAGAGTGATCTCTCTGAGACTGTGTAAGAGGCAGGAAACAAGAACATCTGGAAGAAGCAGCAGGTGTGTGACTGACTCTGAAAGTAGATGCAATAGACCCAGTCTCCAGTCCAATCTGAATCATGCAGCAGAATTAGCAGAGCAGGAAATCCAGACCAAAGGGGAGCTTGAAGTTTGTTACTCTGAATCTGTAGAACCTTCCAGCTGGTTGACAGTGGTAGGCTACAGAAGCAGTCTACTGGAGTTCCAACCAGGGACAAGCCTACAGTTAGGTTGCTCAAGCCCAAATCCAGATCAGGAAATTTTAAAACTCCATCTCAGTAAGCAATAGTAAGACCCTGCCTTGGGCCAGATCACTTTGGGTGTATGGAAAACTATCAGATTCCCAAGCCTGAGATCCTTGAAGAACAAAGCACTCAATATTCAGTGTAAGAAGTAGCAGGACCCAAGATAATACAAATGAGGACCAAGTCAAACATTCCCTCCAGACAATCACAGAACCTGGACCTAAGATAAGTCAGTCAATAAACACTTTTTAAGCACCTGCTATGTGCCAGACACTGTACTAGGGATACAAAGAAAAATTAAAGATAGTCCCTGTTTTCAAGGAGCCCACAATCTAAAATGAGAGGCAATATGCAAACAGCTATGTACAAAAAAGCTATATGTGGGCTAAATTGGAAATAACAAAGAAAAGTATAAGAATTCAGAAGGATCAGAAAAGGCTTCTTGGAGAAGGTGGGATTTTAGCTTGGGGATTAGGGAAGCCAGGAGGTAGAGATGAGGAGGGTGATCATTCCAGGTGTGGGAGACAGCAAGTAGAAATAGCAGAGTTGGGAGATGGAGATTCTCCATTTGAAGAACAGTAAAAAAGGCCATTGTCACTGAATCAGAGTATATGTAGGGAAAGGGTTATGAGAGTAGGGAGGACAATAAGGTGTGAGACTAGAAAAGTAGAACAGAACAGGATATGAAGGGCTTTTGATTTTATATTTGATCCTGGAGGTGATAGGTAGCCACTAGAGTTTATAGACAAGGAGGGTGGCATGGTCAGACCTGCACTTTATGAAGCTCAATTTGACAGTTTAGTAGAGGATAAACTAGAGTGGGGAGGGAGTTGTGGCAGGCAGACCAACAAGTAGGTTATTGCAATAGTCTAGACATGAGGTGATAAGGGCCAGCAGGGTGGTGGTAGGGTCAGAGGAGATAAGGAGTCATGTGTGAGAAATATTATGGAACTAAAATGGACAGACTTTGGCAACAGATTGGATATGGAGAAAGGAAGTGAGAGTAAAAGGTCAAGGATGACACCTAGGCTACGAGCCCGGATGGCTGAGAAGATAATTGTGCCTTTGATAGTAATGGGAAAGTTTGGAAGGAGAGAGGGTTTCAGGGGAAAGATAGAGTTCAGTTTTAGATATGATGAATTTAAGATGCCTACAGGACATCCAGTTCGAGATGACTATAGCTAATGGGAGAGGTGAGACTAGAAATTAGCAGAGAGGTTAGGATTGGATAAATAAATATGAGAATGATAGGCATAGAAATCATAATTGAATCCAGGAGAACTGGAGTTGATGAGATCACCAAGCAAAGCAGTACAGTGGCAAAAGAGAAGAGGGCCCAGGAAATTGTCTTGTAGAACTTCCACCATTAGCAGGCATTATCTGGATAAAGATCCAACAAAGGAGACTGAGGAGGTCAGACACAAAGTCCAAAGAAAGAAAGTAAACATGGAATACCCCCCCAAAAAATTCTACAAAAATAAGAGCTATTATGAGGAGTGGGTAGGAGAGGAAGGGCAAGGAAAAGGGAACAAGCATTTATTAAGCACCTACTGTGTTCCAGGCACTGTGGTAAGAACTGTACAGATATCTCATTTGATCTTCACATCCTATTCTGAAGTTTATACTACTTTTATTCCTTTTTTACATTTGAGGAGACAGAGCTTAAGCAATTTGCCCAGAGTCACACAACAACTAAGTTTCTGAGGCAGGATTTAAACTCAGGTCTTCCTGACTCTAGGCCCAGAACTTTATCCATTTTATCACCAAATCACAAAGAAGAAAATAATGATTCCAAAACATCTATAAGTAAAACTTCAAATAAAAATAAAACTTGGACATGAGTTCAACTGGAATTCCTGGAGGAAGTGAAGGAAGAGATTTTTTTTTTAAAGAATAAGCAATCATTTTAAGAATTTAAATGCTTTAATAAATGAAATAAGGGGGCTAAGAATTGGAAAACAAATGAGAGTTATGGGGGAAAGTCTTGGAAGAATTATTGGCTTGGCACAGGAGTTCAAAACAAAGCAATAGACTCCTAAAAATTAGAATGGAGCAAATACAAGTTAATGATTCCATGAAACAAGAAGAAATATTAAAACTGTCACAAAACTGAAAAAAAAATGGAAACTAAAGTAAGGCATCTCATATGAAAACAATTGACCTGAAAAAAGAGATCAAGGAGATAATTCAAAAACTGAACAACCTCAAAGCCATGAGTCCCACCCAGAAAAAGAACCTAAATATTATATTTCAAGAAATCAAAAAAAAGTATTACTGTCCAGACATTTTAGAATGAGTACAAATTGAAAATAAAAGCAATCTACCTACTATCTCCTAAGAGAACCCTAAAAGAACCAATTAATTGAGTAATCAACTACAAAAACCTTTGAGAACCAATGAATTAAAGACCACAATTAAACAGAAAAATGGAAATCCTGAAAATCAAAAAAGAAATCAAGATAAAAAGCAAAAAAAAAAAAGATTAATAAAGCTAGACACAAACATAAAATAAAGATCAGGAGTAGAATTTGTTAAATAAAAAGGAGTAGAGGTGATAATCAAAGTTAAAGCTAAAATAGATGGAATCAAAAAAGAAAAATAGGGCAACTATACTATGTGTCCATTTATTTATCAATGTTCTTTTGGATTATTTCAAATAACTAGATGGTATAAGGTGGAAATATTGCCCTGGTGTAGGAAATGATGAATTGGTGGACTTGGAAAATATGGAACTACTTGGAGTTATGAAGAAAGAGGTTATCTACCCAGAGAAATAGAGGATAAATAGGTATAGGACAATCTTATATAGAGACATATGAATGTATATGTCTATATATGACCATCAATATCTAAGTATATGCATGTATGCCTGTACAAGTATGTGTGTATTTTTGTGTGTATATGTCTATGCGTATGTGTATATGTATGTATATATGCATATATGTGTATGTATTGTGTGTATATATACATGTATATGTGGATATATAGATATCTGTGCTTCATTGTAGCCTTCAGGAGGGAGGAGGGGAGAGAAGAGGGGAAAAGAACAAAGTAAAAAGTGCACAGCAGAGAACAAAAAGAAAACATAAGGAAGCAAAGAAAAGATGAACAGCTCTGAACAAAATGCACAATATTTATTATAGAGGCTTTCTTGAAATGGAAATTGATTATTGTATATTTTGAATTTTCTCTCACATTCTGTTGTACATATGGCAATGCTTTTTTTCTTTTCTTATTTTCAATTATTTTAGTTTTTGTACTTAGGTTTGTTTCTTTTTTCCTTTCTTATTTTGTATTTAAGTTTAAAATTTTAAAAATGTTCAAATAAAATAAAACATAAACCCTTAGCCAATTTGATTTTAAACAGGAAAATCAAATTTCCATTATTGTTAAAAATAAAAAATTGAATTCACAACAAATGAAGAAAGGAAATTGCTAGAAACTTTTCTGCCAGATTATATGCCAGCAAAATTTACAATCTAAATAAATTATCAGTGTCTCTGTGTATTGCCAACAAAATCTAAAAGTAAAAGATATATGAATAAATTAATTCCATTTAAAATGAGTACAGAATTGACAAAGTTCTTTATATAGTTGAAAGATGAGACCTTTATCTGAGAAACTGTGGACAAATTTTTCCCCAAATTTTCTGCTTTCCTTATGATTTTAGCTATATTTGGGTTTTTTGTACAAACTCTTTTTAAATCAATTTAGTCAAAACAATCCATTTTACCTCTCAAACTGCTCTCTATCTCTTGTTTCTTCATAAATTTTTCACCTTTCCATAGGTCTGATAGGTAATATGATGTTCTTCAAATTTTCTTGTAATATTTCTCTTTATATCTAAGTCATGTATCCATTTTGACCTTATCTTGGTAAATGGTAGAAGATATTGATCTATTCTCAATTTTTGCCAGACTACTTTCCAACTTTCCCAACAATTTCTATTAAATAATGATTTCTTATTCCAAAAACATAAGCCTTTGCCTTTGTCAAGCATGAGGTTACTATAGACATTTAGTGTTGTAAATTTTATCTATTCTGTTCCACTGATCTACCTTTCTGTTTCGTAATCAGTATCAGATAGCTTTGATAATTACTGCCTTGTAACATAGTTTAATATCTTGTACTGCTAAATCTCCTTCATTTTCATTTTTTCATCTTAACCTTTTCTTCCTCCAAATAAATTTTATTATTTTTTTAACTCGGTAAAATAATTTTTGGTAATTTAATTGGGATGGCATTAAATTTATAAATTAATTTAGGTAAAGTTGTCATTTTTATTATATTGACCTTGCCTGCCCATACAGTTTTTTCCCAGTTATAATTTTGTTCATATAGTTTCTGGGCTCATTTTCACAGGTATATTCCCAGATACTTTATACTGTCTGTGGTCATTTTAAATAAGCTGTCTCTTACTATCTCTTCTTGGAGGTTGGGATGCTAATAATTTATGTGGATTTATTTCAAATTTATTATCAAATCTATAAATCTGTAAATCATTCCTCAATCTATAAATGGTCAAAGGGTATGAATAGGTAGCTTTTTGATGAAGGAATAAAACAATTTATAGGCATATGAAAAAATACTCTAAATCATTATTGATTAGAGAAGTGCAAATTAAAACAACCTTGAGATATCATCTTATACCTATCAGATTGGCTAAAATAATTGAAGGTGAAAGTGACAAATTTTGAAAAGGATATTGGAAAATTGGGACACTGATTCATTGTTGGTGGAACTGTGAACTGATCAAACTATTTTGTAGAACATTCTAGAATTACGCTCAAATAGTTATTAAACTTCCTGACCCTGCAGTACCGCTAGTAGGTCTGTTTCCAAAGATAATTAGGGAAAAAGGAAAAGAATCAAAAATATTTATAGCAGTTCTCTTTGTGGCAGCAAAGAATTGGAAATTGTGGGGATGCCCATCAATTGGGGAATGGCTGAACAAGTTGTGGTATATAATCATGATGGAATATTACTGTGCTATAAGAAATGATGAGCTCAATGATCTTAAAAAACATATATAGACTTGCATAAAAATAATAAAGAGCAAAATGGGCAGAACCAAGAGAACATTACATATAGTAACAGCAATATTGTTTTAAGAGCAACATTAAGTGACTAAGTCATTTTGGGTCATAGAAATACAAAGGGCATATGAAGGAAGATGCTATCAGTATCATGAGAAAAAACTTAGAAATAGAAATATGTGTAGAATAATTTTACAGAAACACAAACATATATGCATATATACACATATATATGTAAAGTACACACACACACATTTTTGTGTCTAATGGTAGCCATCCTTAGGGTGGGGATTGGAGAAGGGAAGAAAAAAAGAATGTTACATGATAACTTTATTACATATTTTAAAAGAATAGCAAGTTGTACATAATAGATTTGCAATTTCATGTGCAATCATCTTTTTCCTATTCTACTATGTTGTGGAAATGCTTGTTTTATTTCTTAAGTTCAGCATAAAATTTTAAAAGAAAAAATGGTGAAGGTAAAATAAAGGGATTCAAGGCCTTATCATAAAATGTAAAATACTTGACTCTACCTGCCATGACACACACATAACTACAAACAATCTTCACACAAATAAAATAGACTTAAATAATTAGAGAAATAATTCACTGCTCATGGGGAGGCCAAACCAATATAATAAAAATGATTTTAAAATAACCTACCTAAAATAATATACTTATTCAGTGACAATCAAAGTACTAAGGTAAGAAACATAATTACAGAATTTATCTGGAGGAACAAAAGGTCAAAAATCTTAAGAGAAATGATTTTTAAAAAGTGGGAGGAAAGGGAGTTTAGCAATATTAGGTCTCAAATTTCATTACAGTAATCATCAAAATGATTTGGTACTGGATAAGAACTTGAGAGTCAGTAAGTGGAGTGGATTAGGTGTACAACATGCAGAAGGAAACAAACATAGTAGCCTAGAGTTCGATAAACCAAAAGATTACAGCTATTGGGTCAAGAACTCACCACTTGTCAAAATGTAAGGAAAACTAGAAAAGAGCCTGGAATAAACTAGGAATATATCAACATTTTACCTTGTCAATGAAGAGAAGTTCCAAAGGTGTGCATGACAGACATAAAGGATGATAAAATTTATTACAGGAATAAGGAGGAAATCACCTGTAAAATCTATGGCTAGGGCAATAGTTTGACAAAACAAAGGATAGAGAGGATCGCAGAAGATAAAATGGACAATTCTGATTATATAAGATTAAAAAGCTTTTGCACAAACAAAACCAGTTCTGCTAAAATCTAAAGAGAAGCAGGTAACTTGGGGGTCGTGGGGAGGAGGGGAGAGGAATCTTTACAGCAAGTTTCTCTGACAAAGGTTTCATTTCCAATAGAGAAAGGGAGAACTGATTCAGAGATTTGGAAGACTAAGAGCCATTCCCCAATTAATAAATGGTCAAAAGATAGAAATAATTTTCAGAGGAAGAATCTCAAGCTTTTTAAGAGTCATATTTTTAAAAAATCACTAAATTTAAGGCCCTCATCATCCCATTCCTGGGCTATTGCAATAGCCTGCTGTTTGGTCTGCCTGACACAAACCTCTCTAAAACACTAATAAGTAGAGAAATACAAATTATATCAACTCTGAGTTACCACCTCACACACATCAACTTGGCAAGGTCAGTTTAAAAAAAGAGGAAAAGAAAGGAAAAAAAAGTGGATGATAAATGCTTAGGGGTTGTAAGGAACTGAGTATATTAGCACTCCATGAGTAGAGCTATGAATTGGTTCAGTCATTCTGGTAAGCAACTTATTACTATCACCAAAATAATTACTAAACAGTGCATATTCTTTGGCCCAGTGGTGTCACTACTAGGTCTATACCTTAAGGAAATCAAAAAAAGAGGAAGAGGACTCATATGTACCAAAAAATGTTAATAGCAGCTCTTCTTTTAGTTGCAAAGAAGTATAAGTAAAGGGGTACCCACAAACTGGGGGATGAAAGAACAAATTATGGTATATGAAATGTAATAGAATACTATCGTTCTGTGAGAAATCATGAATGGAATGGTTTCAGAGACATCTGAGAAGAGTTGTAAGAACTGATGCAGAGTGAAGTGAGCAAATACAGAACAATTTATATACTATGAGACATTATTGTAGAGATAAACTCTAATCTATTCAATAACCAACCACAGTTTGAAAGGATTTATGATGAAGCATGCCACCCACCCCTACAGAGTGGTGGACTACATATTGAGACATATTTTCTGGACATGGTCGATGTGGAAATGTGTTTTACTTAATTACACATGTTTACTATGAGTTCCCCTTCCCAACCCCACCCAAAACATTGTGAGAGGGAGAGAAAGTACATTTTTGTTAACTGAAAAAAACAAAATATATATTTTTAAAAGTCTTCTGAGTGAGCTGTGCTTCTTGGCTCAGTAGCTGATTGTCAACCCTTCACCATGGGTTGGGGGAGGGTGGGGGGGGCATGTTGAGAGGAACTTGAAGAGCAAGGAGCCAGTAAGGGTAATGATTCATTATATCAAAGTATACATTCTTTAGTGCCAAGTCACATGCATCATAAGAAATAACCAGGGGAACTCAGCCCTGCTCTTTCATATGCCCTCTCTCCTACAGTACCCTAATCCTTATGTAATTTTAAGGCAAATATAATCCATATGTTTCTGATTCCTTTATACTTGAATTATTGCTTCAATAAGTCATTAGACGTCCAAACCACTTTTTATGTTGCTCTGAGCCTCCCACAGTTGATGCAAGAAGTTGCATTTCCTCACAACTTGAGAGAGATTAGACCTCAAAGAGATGGTGATCTGCATCCAACTCCAGACTAGGAGACAGAATAGGATTTCTAAATGTAGCAACCTGCATCCTCCTTTGCCTCCTCACTCCTAGAACACCCGCATTGCTCCCATGTCTCACTTGGACTTCAGAATCTGACTGTTCCTAGAGCTTCCTTTTTCTGCTAATACTGTTTGCTAATGATGTTAGTCTAGTGCTTGAGCACATACTCTTAAAAAGCACATTCTTATGCATCAATCCATGAGAATCTTGAATGTTAGAACTGGAACTTTAGAGAAACTTGGGTATGGCCTTTTGACTGAGTCCAAATTTTACAGAACAAATCCTTTTATTAAGGGGATTTGTTCTGTGAAGTTTGGATTCAGTCAAAGGACTGCACTTGAGGACCTAGAGGACCACAATCTAGACAATCCTGATTCTAGACAATCACCAAAGCAACAAATCAAGTCTTGTTTTGTAGCCATTTCCAATTTCCCAAATATTAATGCTCACACTGAAATTTAACAATCTTCCCTCATTGAATATGTTATAGAAGATCAGCATCCACGTCTTCTCATTCCAAATGCTCTTTCTATATGCCTTGAGCATCAAATTCATTCAGACAGATTTTAGATTAGGCAAAACACTGGCCAAACTGGGTGAGGGAGCACCTGTGGGAGAGCACAAAAGGAAAAAAGGGAAGATCCTAAATTAGACTTTGCCTATGTCATAAGGTCTTGCACACAGCTGCTGTTCAAACAGTACATGCTGAATGTATAAATGAGTCATTGAATGAATGAATTTCACTGCCTTCTCTAGAATGTGCTCTCATTACTAAGAATGCCCTTTTCTACTTTCCTCGGACAAATCTAATTAATGTACTCATTACGTTATAATAATCCATAGATGGATTATTAGGTTGAAGCCTCCAGAATGAATACCTGCTAAAAGAACAGTTAACTTACAGGGATTCAAAAAAAGAGGTCGTCACAGAAAATGACAAACGACTTTATTCTCCTTAAATACAGAGGAACATTTAAACAGAGAATCATGAAATTTCAAAGACGGAATGAATTATTGTTCATTCTTCCTTCTCGAAGGGGATCAGTGACATCATGAAGGTGATGTCTTGACCTGCAAGTAAATTGTATTTACGCGAGGCAGAGCAGTACCAAGTCATCAGGTTCACTCTTTCCTCCAGGAGTCATTGGAGTCCATTGACAAGAGTCAGAATCTCTGGTGATGACCCAGATAGGGTAGAGTAATTAATCACAGTATCACTTACTAAGCATACCATATGTTAATGAGCTTCAGTAGATTTAAATACTTTGAGGTTTATTGAAACTCAATAAACCACCCTAAGTAGCCTATCTGGGCCACTATTCCCCACTCCTACGTTCATATCTCACTATGAAGTAGCTAGGTGACAGTGGAAAATAGTGCTGGGTTTATAATCAAGATCTGAACTCAGATTTTGCATCAGACACTTATTAATTGTGTGACTTTGGGCACGCCACTTCACCTCTGTTTGCTTCAAGTTCCTGACAGCTATAAAAAGAGGATAATATAGCACCTACTTCTCAGGGTTGTTATGAGGGTAAAATGAGATAATAATTATGATGCACTTAGCACAGTGCCTGGCACAATATAAAAGGGCACGAGTAGAAGGGCACATATTTGCAAGAAGGAGCACCTTTTCAAAGACTGGAGAAAAGAGGCTCTAGAATTAATCCCCTAGGAATCCAACATCCCTGAAAAATTTTTATCTGGCTCTTGCCTCCCTATAACATTTTTGTCTTTGTCTCTAGCAAAAGTACACAGGAGGTGTTTTTAAAATGCTTGCCTGCTTAATAACAACAACAAACACTTTTATAGTACTTTAAAGACTGCATTTTATCTTCACAACAATCCTGTGAAGTGGTACCATTAACATTCCCCATTTACATTTGAAGAAACTGAGGTTGAGGGAGGTTAAATGACTTTCCCAGAGTCCCACAACTAAACCACTGAGTATCTAAGGCAGGATCAAGTTTTCTTCTCTGAGTCCAGTGCTCTATTCTCCATGCCAATTCGCCTCAACTCAATTATTGCCTGCTAGCTTGATTCTTCAATATCTCAAGTGACAGAACTCATTAACTCTTAAAGCAGCTCTAGTGTGGTTGTGCCAGGACTCTTCCCAAGACACAAAGGGCTTGAGCATACTTTGGAAGATTTCTCACTTCTCTGATTTAATTGGCTCTACCTAGAAAATTCAGAAAACTCCCTGTAGATTCCCAACTAGTATGCTGTCATCAGCACCTATTGTAGGGACATGGGTCATAAAATTCAATGAAAAAATTCCTTATTTACAAATTGAAGAAATAGATTTTGTGACAGCGGCCATGAAAAATACCAACCCCCGCCAATGAGCAACTCTCACTAAAGACCCATAGAGCTTCACTCAGTCAGTGACAATCATGTACTAGATGGGGTTTCCAGGAGCTCTTGCCTTCCCTTAATCATGGTCATTCCTCTAGTGCTTTAAAGCTGCCAGCTGGTAGTCTTGGCACCTGTCCTAGGAAGGACACCCATGCCACAAGTTAGGCCAGTTAATCCTGAAGAATAAAGCTCTGATAGTTTACCTTAATTTCCAATGGTCTAAGTGCATGTTGCTCATGTAAGCTCTGAGGCTACTTATGTGCTCAAGGCTAGACTGGCTACAGCTACTGTTCAGGGTTCTAGGGATACTTCTGAGAGGCCAGGGGTGATTCACTAATGCATATGACTTTAACCCCAATTAGTGGGCCTCCTTTTACTATTGGTTGAAAATAAGCATAATCAGTCAGCTTATAGTAGGTTTTTGTTTTGTCTTTGAAAGAGGTATTTACTATAGTATGTAGGACTATAAGGCAAAGTAAACATATTTGGAACAAAACACCCCCCCCCAAAATTTATGATACCCTCTTGTAAAGATGCATTTAGAGTCCAAGCTTAGAGAGTACATGTGACAAAGAGATAACTCTAGCTTCTGGTAGTTGAAAGTCCATTTCTCCTATTACTTGGATGCTCATGAAATTCCCCCCTTAAATAGGATGATTTTGCAACCATCTCTTCTTGACTTCTAATGCAGACACTGCTACCAGCAGAATACTTATGGGAAGATGAGAGCCACTGCTGGCTGGGCTTTATAGTATGGTAGATAGTCTTTGTAGAGTATAGTCTATCCTCAGCTCCTGGTTGCTGGAAATCCTTTTCTTCTATTCATGGGATGCTCAAGAATTTCCCCTTAGGCATATCTCCATCTGTATCCATCTACACTTATCTCCCAGTCTCAACACCACTGCTGGCTGATCCCAGGACATCATTTAGGACACTGAGATAAAAGAATGGAACCTCCTCTAGACCTTGCAGAGCTAAAAAGTCAACCTCTTCTCAATAGCATAAGGAGAGGTAGTAGGGGGATTAGTTGAAGCAAAAGTCTCTCTTCTACCCCAATCTTGTCCTAGACAGTTTCCCTTTCTAGAGCACAGTGGTGCTCTAGAAAGTCACATGGTCTAATTTCTGGAAAAGCTTCCTCCTCATCTCATTTGGCAATTTATAGACAACCCCTGGAGACATGACCAACTTCCCTACTAGAAGAGACTTCTTATCTGGCATAATTTTACTTCCTCGATTGGCTTTCAAAGACTTTTCACACAAAGTCTAAGATGTTTTGATAGTCTGACCACTTGAGAAGTCTTCTTACCTAAAGCGTCAGAGCAAAAATGGGATGGCATGATTTCAATCCCACCCTTAAGATACAAAAACCTAGTGCAGGAAAGCACTGAAAGCTAGAAGTAGGCTAATACCTCCTGGGTTGTGCCTTTGTACTTAGATAATAATAATAGCTAATATTTATATAGCATTTACTATGTGCCAGGCATTGTGCTAAGTACTTTACAGTTATCTAATTTTATCCTCACAGCAACCCTGAAAAATAAATGCTATTATTATCCCCATTTTACAGATGAGGAAACGGAGGCAAACAGGTTAAGTATCACATGGCTAAATAGGTGTCTCAGCTGTCAGGCCTTCCTGACTCCAGGTTCAGCATTCTAAACACTGAGGACTATATCAGTAGTTCAAACTACAAACAAAATAGATCAATTAAGTTTTGTGGTTTCTTTAGAATGTGAGGGAAAACATGGGGCATGTATTTCTCTTAGGATAGCTTCATGCCCCGCTGAATGCCCCTTTATGGTTCCTCCACCCTTAGCAGGGGTTAGTTCTCCCTGGAGTTCTTAGTGAAGTAGCAGACATGAGGAGTCTGCTCTGAAGGGGCTCCTCAGGCCCCTTCCCCTGATCCCCACAGACTTGGCCTCAGAAGTCAACCCAGAACTCAGAAGCACCTCTCCTACTCCTCTCCTCTTCAAATAGGCCACTGAGTCTGACACCATGGGAACTCTGAAACACCATGGGAACTCTAATGTCACTCTCCACCCTTCCATACCCCAACTTTAGCAACGCTATGCTTTGCAACTCAGTGTACCCTCCCCAACAGGTTTGGAAGCTCAATGCTGAGAATATCTCCATTTGACCCCTGGATATATTTTGTATAGACATAGCTATTTGGATGAAAGGTTCCCCATTAGAAAGTGAGTTCCTGGAGAGCAGAGGATATTTTTGCCTTTCTTTATGCCATCCTCAGCATAATGACTAGTACATAGTGAGTACTTAATAAATGTGTTACCTATTGACTGACTGATAAAGTGCCCCTTCAAGTGCCCCTTGAAGTTGTCCTTCAAGTCCCTATAAATCTACTTAGGCCTAACTGTTCATGACTATTGAAATTAATTGGCACTGTTTCCCAACATATATAGGGTAAAGGGAACTGGGATGGGGGGTGGGGGACTGGGAGGCTCATGGGAGCAGATGAAGATTGTAAAGGAAGGAAGGAAAGAAGGGAATGAAGGAAGGGAAAGAAGGGAATGATATAAGGAAGGGAAGGAAGGAAGGAAGGAAGGAAGGAAGGAAGGAAGGAAGGGAAAGAAAGAAGGAAAGAAGATAATGAAGGAAGGAAAGAAGGAATGAAAGGAAGGAAGGAAAGAAAGGAGGGAAGGAAGGAAGGAAAAAAGTAAAGGGAGGAAGGAAGGAAAGAAGGGAAGGGAAACCAGGAAGGAAGGAAAGAAGGGAAACAAGGAAGGGAGGGAAGGAAAGAAGGAAGGGAGGGAAGGAAGGAAAGAAGGAAGAAAGGGAAGAAAGGAAGGAAGGAAAGAAGGAAGGAAGGGAAGGAAGGAAAGAAGGGAAGGAAAGTACTTAAGGAGAGAGGAAAGAAAGAAGGAAATGAGGAAGGGAGAAAGGGAAGGAGGAAAGAAAAGTATCTACCTCACTCATATGGATCCAAACTCTGCCTCATTGCAATTTCCATTCTTTGGTCTTTGTACTGTCCTTTGCAGTTATACATAGAACAAATCCAGTCCTTCTACTGGAGGATGACCCTTTTACTCATTTGAAGACACCTCTCATATACCTTCAGGACTTCACTTCTCTAAGCTAAATTTGCCAAATATCTTCAAATTTCTGACTTCCAAACCCCAGATAGCATGAAGAAACTTCCCCTTTCCCCCTACTCCCCTCACCTCTGCCCATGAACTTGAGCGAGGCATTACTACATAGATATTGAGAGATAATACTGGAATCTCCCTCCTAGTGAGTCTGTTCAGACTGTATTTGTTAAAGCTCTTTGTAGGCCTTTACGGCTATTTGTAAGCTACTGGAGCCAAATAAGCATTTATTTACTGTCCCTGGCAAGGAATCAGCCTACTTGTAATACATTCAATGTATTACAATGAATTACATTCAATTCAATTCATTTTGGAGACTCTCTCTTCCCTGAAAATAAGCACAAAATGGCCAGGGCTTATTTTTGCTGATAATACAGGACTCCTGCCTTGCTTCAGTGTCAATAATAGAAAAAGTAGCTGCCTTTCATTAAATGAAGCTTCAAGATGCAGTAATGGCACCAGGAGATATAAGGAAGAAAGGGATAGGGGTGGAGTGATTGGATACCTGAGAAAGAAATGGTAGTAAGAGATGGGAAACAGTACGGAAAGAAATCATGGTGTAACCATAAGTAGAGAGAGTAATCTGCAATAATGGAACAAGGCCTGCTAAGTAAGAGATACTGGTGTCATGGCCAGCACCTAGGTGTTTGTGTTTCAGGGATAGCAGCAGAGGAGGGGGCCGCAGGAGACCTACTCCAGGTAGGAAAAGCCAGCAATCCAGAGCCAGAGTTGAATCATCTCTAACCCAAGGGATGCCAGCTACTGAGAACAAGATAAGAGATGAGGTAAAAATAAACAGTTTCCTCACTCTCTATGCCCACCAGCCCAAATAGAGTTTTCCTACCTCCCCATATGCTTTCTTCTGGAAGCTTCTCCCCCACCTACTACCTTAGAAGCTGTCCTGATCTATGTATTGCCACGGGACCCAGATGGCTATGATGGAGAAAGTGAGGCGGTGACTTTGCACAGCCCTCCCTCACTTAAATTCAATTCACTTCCAAGTCATGGCATCACCTCCCAAATGTCATGGTCCTCCTCAAAAACAAAAAATGAACAACAACCCCAAAAATCTTAGAAGGCAGAATGAATGAAGCAATTTGTGTAAGGGAATACCAAATAACCCTACTACCTCTGGTTTTGTTTTATTTTTTATTTTTACATTTTTTTAACATCTTCATTAAATGCTTTTTCTACTGGATTTTTTGCTGGCCTCATCTATAAATCAAAAGTATTTTTACTGGAGGGAGTGTGGCCAAAACTGGCATAATTTATTACCCAAAAGAACCCACACCCAATAAGGGGAAATTTAAAAGGTGTTCCAGAGACAGAATATTTCTTTTAAAATTTTCAGGGCTTTAGATGTTGCATCTTTTTCCAGTGTTCAACCACCCCTCTCCCAGTATGAACACTCAAACTATCCCCAACACAGCTTAAAGCCACAAGCATTTGGCTCAGAAAATGTAAAGGAACAGCCAGGACAGAATCTTACTCCAGCAGAACCACTCATCTCCACATGCCAGGAAGCCATGTTCTATAATGTTGGGGCTTTCCTTTCAACACTAATTAGGATAAGAGTCTCCTTCTTCCCAATTCAGTTTTAGAGTCTATCTTTAACCCTTATCCTATATCACATGATTGACAGCAAAGAAGTACCCATAAAGAAACAGCCAGCTGAGGCCTCTAATAGAGCCCAATGGCTTGCTCCCTTAATTGCTTCTGTGAGAAGTCTCCATGAATGATCCCTAGAAGCACTTTGAGTTTGGGAGACGACTTAGGGAGGTGTTCACCTCTGCTTTCTTTCCTAATTGAGGGTTACTGATGAGTAATATCAGGCCACTGAACCCAGATGGCTCAGGAGAAGAAAGTGAGGCTGTTGACCTTGCACAGTTCTCCTTCACTCAAGTCAAAGTCAACTGCAAGTCATGTCATCATCTTGATGTCATGGTCCTCTTCAAAAACAAAGGACAAACACAATTCTGGGTTAAAAACAGCTGTTACTCTCAGCCTTCTCACACTCATCACTGAGTTTGCTTGGGAAAGAACTGAGTCAGAATATGTCTACAGGGTGTGGTATTTTTTTAAAAGAGAGCAGTGGAAGAGGGACACGTTGTGCCCAGCTTCATCCTTGGCTATATGGTAGATGTTACAGGCAGAATAAGCTATATAGCTTAGCAGGAGTGGGAATCTGCAGCCGTTTGACTGAATCCAAACCTGTCCTGTGAAGTTTGAATTTAGTCAAAGGGTCACACTTGAGGACCCAGAGAGCTACACATGGCCTTGAGGCTGTAGGTTCCCCACCCCTAGCTTAGGTAAGTTGACAAAGTTTATTATCTCTAGTTCTTTCCAACTTCATAATGACCTCTCAGGTGCCTAGAAATTTTATGCCTCAAATCACAGGATTATAGGCTCTTAGTACTAGAGAGGGGCCTTTCTTGACCTTCTTTAACACTAGATACCAAACATCTGGGTAAAAACGGAGAAAAAACATCAATGCAGCTGATTCTGGAAATATCCAAATGTACAGTGTTGCAGTGCCTCTACCAAAAGCCTTCAGGCCATATTTCAGAAAAAGTTTAATGTGCATCATTCTCTATCCAAGGATCTCACAGTCAAAATGCTTTTGGTCGATTAAACTGGGGGCGGTTCATATTGATCTCTTAGAAAGGAAAGAGATAAATGCCCTATTGTAAAATGTTCTTTCATCCCAAGTGCCACTGGAGTATGGTGAGGTTTTGTAGTTTCTCCTGTTCTCCTGTTTGAATAAGTAATGAACTGGGCAAAGAGCAATGGTTCCCAATGGTTAAGGAAGATAAACCACTCTGATGATATCCATCATTCAGGTGGATCAGAGCCTGCTTGGTAAAGCACAGGAAAATAGCCTTAATCTACTGATTTTAATCAGGCCATGGACAGCCTCCTGCAGTTACTCACAAAAAAAAAAAAGAAAGGGTGAAATTAGGAATTGATTATAATCATTCCTAGTTGATGGAAGGCGATTGTAAAAGTGGCTAGTTTTTCATTTCTGTTTTTAAGAGGAAAGGAAGGTGAGCAAAGTCCCAGGTTCATCACTCACTCAAGTTCACTGCACCCCTCTGGGTACACTTTATCCTCTTGATTTCTGTATCTCCAAAGCAAGGGTCTTAGACTAGAATCAGCAGTTCTCAAAGAATGATCCAGGGACCCTTAGGAATCCTTAAGACCCTTTCAGGGAGTCCACAAGGTCAAAGCTATTTTCATAACAATATTATCATATTTTACTTTCTAATACAGCAAATATCAATAGATATAATTGACATAACCAAAATTCTTGGGGAGGGAAACAGTTCTCAACATTTTTTCAGAGTATAAAGGGATCTTGGGGTGAGAAAGTTTAGAACCTTTTTATCTCAGAAGTTGATCTCTAAGATTCCTTACTACTCCAATCAATGTTCTGTATTGTTCTAAGGTCTTTTCTAGCTCAAACATATTATACTCTAAGCTGGGGGAGAAGAGGAGGAACCTGTGCCTTGAGGCCACATGTGACCCTCTAGGTGCTCAAATGCAGCCCTTTGACAGAATCCAAACTTTACATAATAAATCCCCTAATAAAAGGATTCGTTCTGTAAAACCTGGATTCAGTCAAAAGGCAATACCCGAGGACCTAGAAGGCCACATGTGGCCTCAAAACCACAGATTTCCTAGCCCTTCTCTAAACTCTCACTCAGAGCTGATATTATATGGTCACTTATAGTTCTAAGTATACATATATATATTTTCAACTTGGACCTATCAGTAAAATGATTTTATGGTATAAAAACACTATGAACCAGGGCTTGATTTATTGTTTTGCCAATTGTCTTAAGAAACTGACAGAGAAAATGTTAATATAGATAAACTCAAAAGGATGGCCCCAAGACCCCTATACACCCCTGTCTTGTCCTTATTTACCATGGGTTCTCAAAGTAAATCCTTAAAATAGATCTGGATTCGCTAAGATCTTTCTTTCTTTTGGGTTGCCAGGAGTTGTAACAAACTATTCACTAGGAATTGCTTTTCTCCCTACCATCAACACGAACTATCTCAGTGCTCCAGATATGGTCGGTTTCTTACTGAGACTTGATATACTTTGTCCAGAGAATAGCCCTAAAATCACCAAGTAAATTATTGATAGGGCTAATGCCTCTCTACTGCCTCCTACCTCATCCACTTCTCTCTTCCCAAATTCCCTCTACACCCACTGTCCAGGATCCTCCAATTTGTCTCTTCTTTCCACCAAAATTGTTTTTAGATGGTCAGATTGTTGAATAAATGCATAAAATACTAATGAAGGGATGATGTTGCATTTTAATAGGGATTAGCATTTTAAGCTAAAATAGTCAAGTTCTAATGGTGAAAAGTTTGATTTAGACACTAGGTATTAGGGTCTATAATGAGCTGTCATGTATTGTGCATACATGTAAATCCCTCAATAGGGACAGACCAACATTTCCACTAACAGAGTGACTACTCCAGAGACCTCTGTAAATAGACTTGACTAACAGGTGCCTGGCACTGTCGGAATCAAGTTACCTGCCAACTCTCCTGGCGAAGTTTGCTCTTGGCTTTCTCCTCAGAGATAAGTCTTTTTCCACCCTTCTCAGAAGTCTGGACTAGGCCGCTGCCCAAGAAAAAGGGAAATTGAACATTAAAGGTTCCCTGTTTGTTTATAAAAAAAACTTTATGAGACTCCCAGGCCTCTCATAGTGGGTGTGGGCTAGGAGCAGGGAGGGGAGGAGGGCAAAAAGGGGAAGGAGTGTTGATCTCCCAATTAATTGCTCTTGAACAGAAGCACTCTCTCTGGGGCTGATGCCAGAGGCTCACCCCACACAGACAAGTTATGAGCCACACTGTGCAGGGGCCATTAGACACCAGGGTCTGATTTCCTGGCAAGCTTGCAAAGTTGCATTCCAGGGTGAGGTATCATGTGCTCTCTAATCAAACCCTTCAGAGGCATCGTGCTTCAGTGAAAATATCAGATAGCTAGGAGTCAGGAGATCTCTGCTCTAGTCCTGGCTCAACTGTTAACTTATTATACACCTCAGGTTCCTTAGCTTTCAAATGGAATGAATAATATCTACATTAGGTACTTCACAGAGTTTTGGGGATGATATAAGAAAAAATGAATGTGAAAGCATTTTACTTAGTATAAAGCACTATGCAAGTACAATGTATTACTTTCATTAAATCAACATACATTTGTGAGTTATTACTGCTGTTTACCTTCAATTCCCTTTAATGAAGTTCACTATTTTCTGCTCACATCCACAGTACTATTACAACAGAACACAAAGGATTATGGCAGTTTTAATAGCTTTGGCCACACGGCATAGTGCAAAAAGACTGGATTTGTAGTTAGAGGCAAGGATTCAAATCTCAGATCTACCACTTACTACATCTGTGACCTTGTGAAAGTCATTTGACTTCATTGGGTTTCAGCACCCTCATCCATAAAATGAAGGTATTGGAATAAACCCCTTTAAGCTCTAAGTCAATGATCCCATGATCTTACTGAAACAATCTTGCTTCAATAGCCCTGGGTACGATCAGAAAAATCAAGGTCTTTTGCTCAGAATAGAAAAGCCTATTTTGACTCATCTGAAATTTTTATTTTCCCTTGTTCTCTTCACTAAGAATGCTTCTCCACCCTCAATTAGGTTGCATGACCTCATCATGATATTTAGAATAATGGTTTTTTCCCCACAGGTCAACAGCTACTAAAATAAGTATTTTTCCATCACTAGAAACTGAAAAGTCACCAAAATAATTGTACCTCAACTCAGAGTCACAGTTCATTCTCCCAAAAAGGAGGGAGAAGGGAAAAGAAAGAACAATTCTCTTTTTTTAATCTCTCATGGGAAATATGCATATAGGCCCACTAGAATAAAGAACAGTCTTTAGAGTAGGTACCTAAGATAGCTTTCTATACAAGCAAATGAAAGCTTGGTCCTTAAATTAATCAACCATAGTGGAGACTAATTCTTCCTAGGAACTACATTACCCACAAGCCTGCATGGAGTATAGTAGGTGATGATGTCACTCAGCATAGATTCAAGTTCTACAAGATCATTTGAAGAGCAATTGATGGGAAAGTGGGCACAAATCCTCAAGAGAAGAGACATGTAAAGATTCAAGCAGGACATTGGAAGACAGAAGGTGAGGAAAATGGATGAGGATGGATGTGGTTTTCAGGAAGCTGCCCCATAATTACATCTAACTCCTGCCACTACTAACTGAAGGATGGTCCCCTTCTCTACTGGGACACAATGGTTACAAGTGTCCTCCCAGCTACAGTTCCCATTCTGAGGAGTTGTATTTATAAGACTTCAGGATTGACTGGGTTGCCCTGGTGCTAAGTAAGACTCAATCCCTGAGATTAGGAACTTCCTGTTCTGGGCAACTTCCTAACATGACGTTAGCCTCCTTTAGGTTTCCATGGCATGCTGACATACTCAGAGAGTGCAGAAAGAGTGAGTTAGTGAATTTGTTTTTCCTGTTCTATTAGCATAACTGCTTAGGCTCATAAGTAAACATGGGAAATGAAGCACAGAGAAATCCTAGGCTACATTTATGGAAGTTTGTGGTTTAGAAAATGGATAATGATAGTATTCACTTTTCAACTAATGCATATATGTGTGTTTGTGTATATGTAAGTGTTTATGTTTATATGTCTATATATTACTTATGTATAGACATATGAACACGCTTCCAATAAAACCCAAAATGTTTTGTGAGTTGATACATATGCAGAAGGCATGACTCTAGGTTGGCAGAGAGAATAATGAGAACAGCATGATGCCTGTGTAAGGAATATGGTGCCCTAGCTTCTGGGAGTGAGACCAATGTGGTTCAAGCCACTCTGGTGGAGAGAAAAGTTGTATACACACACACACACATATATATACATGTACATATGTGTGTGTGTGTGTATATATACATACGATAATCCAACTTCTCAACATTTTACTGATTTCTAGCTTGTCTCCCTAAATACTGCAAAGTAGACCTTCTTGGGTGAGATATATATATCTCTCTCCTGGTTCAATCTCATTTTAATCCCAACTAAAGAGCTCATCTATTCTTGAATATTTTTCCTACATTCTAATTTGTAAAACTTAAACAAATCCTGTTTCCTTGGATAAATTTGTTTACTCTCTATTCATTCTTGGATAAGTCACTCATCCTATCTGAACCTCAGTTTCCTTATCTGTACATAGATGGGCTGAACTAGGACACTTTCCATGGGGCTGAGCAGATAATTTGGCCTCTTCCTGTGGAGGCGTGCTCTGGTCTCTTAATAAAAGACAGGTACCCCCCAGAAATTCTTGATTGTTCCATAGGTTCCTACCCTGGAACTTTTGACTCTGTGGTCAGACATCATCAACACAGTCCCAGTCACAGGGACCAAAAGAGCAGTGTCTGTATTATGTGTTTTCTGTAACAAGGAGTCTCTTGTATCACAGAACAGAGCAGAGTACATGCCCAGCTCCATAGGAAATATACATGTAAAATTAAAGAATTGAACTAGATGATCTCTGAAATCCCTTCCTGTTCTGAAGTTCTTTGACCAAACCTTGTTCCAGTGTTTGCTGAGGGAAATATTCTGCACCACTCTCTCAGCTTGTTTCCTGGACTTGATGTTTCTACACATTGAAATTCAAAAGACTAACATCCCATTTCCAACAGAGCCCCTTTTCTTTACATTCAAAGTCTCTGGGCTCTCTCATTTGGCCAAAAAGGTATAGAAATTCGGTTCAATAATCATTTATTAAGCACCACTATGTGGAAAGCAATGTGCAGTGGGGGGTTAAGAAAACACTGAATAGTCCTTTCCCTCAGGCAGGCAGTCAGCAAGCATTTATTAAGTATTTAGTATGTGCCGAGAACTGCGCTAAGTTGCAAAGATACAAGAAAAGAAGCAACAACACTATCCCCACCCTCAAGAAGTTTGTATCCTAATGGGGGAGAAAACTATGTACATATAAGAGACATAGTAACTAATAGCTAACATTCATATAGCACTGACTATATGCCCGGCATTGTGTTAAGTGCTCTATCATTATTATCTTTTTTGATACTCACAACAAGCCTGGGAGGTAGGTGTTATTATCCCCATTTTAAGATGAGGAAACTGAGGCAGACAGAAGTTAAGTGACTTGCCTGGGGTCACACATCTAGTAAAACTGGATTTGAATTCAGGCCTTCCTGACTCCAGGCCCAGTCCTCTATCCACTGTCCCACCTACCTGTAAATGGAAGGTAATGTCAGAGGGAAGGCACTAGCAAGAGATGATCTGGAAAGGCCACTTGCAGAAAGTGGGATTTGAAGTGAGTCTAAAAGGAAGTCAGGGAATCTTGGAGGCCAAATGAGACTGCAAAGCATTCTGGATATCATGGAGAGTCATTGAAAAGGCATGAAATCGGGAGATAGATGAATTGTTATGGCTGAGGAAGCTCCAAAAAGACGGAATTGCTGGATCATAGAGTTTGTGGATAGGAGTAAAGTAAGGCTGGAGAAGTAGAAGTCAGACTCTAAAATGCTTCAAAAGTCAAACAAATGATTTTATATGTGATCCTGGATGTAAAAAGAACCCAGTGGGAGTTTATGGATTCGGGGTTATGATGTGGTCAATTTATAGGTTAGGAAAATCATTTTTGCAGGTGAGTATAGGATGGATTGACATGGAGAGAACCTTGAGGTAGAGAGACCAACCAGAAGTCTACTGAAATAGTTCAGGTGAGAGGTAATATGGGCTTGTACTAGAGAAGGAGATGTGAAGATATAAGTGATAAACTGGGCAAAAGATTGGATATTGGGATGAGTGGAAGTGATGAATTACATAAGACACTAAAATTTAAAGCCTAGGTGATTGGCAAGATGGTACTGCCCTTGATACTAACAAGGAAATTCAGAAGAGGGGAGGGTTTGGGGGAAAAGATAACAAATTGTGGTTTTCATATGTTGGGTTTGAGTAATCTATGGGCTGTCCAGATTGAGATGACCAAGAGGTAATTGACGATTTGAGACTTGTGCTCAGAAGAGAGGATATGACTAGATAAATATAGATCTGGTAGTAATCTGCATAAAGATGTTAATTCAACCTTTGGGAGCTGATGAGATCACCAATCAAGATAGCAGAGAGCAAGAACCAGTAAATAATAGACCACAGGCCAAATCTAGCCTGCCACTTGTTTTTTGCATGAACTGAGAGCTAAGAATATTTTTTATATTACTATTACTTGGTCCATACCCCAAAAAGAAAAGGGGAAAGGACTCATGTGTACATAAATATTTATAGTAGTTTTTTTTTGTAATAGTAAAGAACTAGAAAATAAAGAGGTATCTATCAATTGGAGAATGGCTGAGTAAATTATGTTATATGAATGAAAAAACTGCTATGATGCTATAAGGAAAGATGAAAAGGATAGTTCAGTGAATCCTGGGATGACTTCTAGGAACTAAAGCAGAATGAAGTGAGAAGAAAAAAGAACAATTTATAAAATAATAACATTGTGAATGTAACCAAAGCCCATTGGTAAGGAACTCTCTCCTCATTGACGGGGATTGATGCCCTGGATCCAATGACCTGAATGAGGGAAGGGGCAGAGTTGGCAAGAGCAAGAGAAAGGAGAATGCCAGAATCTTCAGGATTCTTCAAGCTATCGAGTCTTCAGTTTCTTTGGGCTTCAGGCACTTCTGGCTTCCACAATCAAGGGAAAAGACGGACAATGCCAACTCCAGGTGGCTGAAGGAAAGGAATCTGGAGGGAAACTGACATGAGAGAAGCTGGCAGTCTCCATCATATCCGTTTGCTACAGTAGAGACTTCAAGCAATTTTATCCTGTGGGAGACATCTGGGACTCCTTCTTGGTTGAGCCAAAGTATCTTGCTCCCAGTGGGAAAGCTCCTTCGTTCCGTATTGCCTGGTACATATTTTCTTAAGTACATTTTCTCTGATTTCCGTTTTTCTATTGACTTAGATAAATGGGTTTCTTGCTAATTTCTATACGTGTTCATCATAGAACTAGTATTTGTTGGAAAGGAAATCAAGTCTTGGATATAAAGCCTGGGGCCCTCATTTCTGCATTAATAAAGATCAATCAGAAATTAAGCTTGAACACGACTACCCTAGACTACCAATATTTAAGATAGCAGATAGATATCATTGTAGCCCAGTGTCCACTCTCTCTGAGGAGAGCAGTGAGACCACAAGTCTTGCTCCAACCTCTTGCTTCCCCTTCTAGCAGGAATTAAAGTCTCCCTTGGAGAAGGACAGGAAAAAATAAAGTCTAGAGATATCTATTCTATCTTACTCTGAGTCATACAACATCTCCAAGCTACATGGAGGGAGCAGATCTTACTACTTAAAGATAAACAACTTTGAAAGACTTAAGAATTCTGATCAATACAATGACCAACAATGATTGTAGAGGACTAATGATAAAATGCTACCCAATGTCTGACAGGAAGGGAGGTGACAGACTCGTGATATAGAATAAAACATATATATTTTTGGACATAGCCCATGTGGGAATTTTTGTTTAACTGTGTATATTTTTTACAAGAGTTTCAGTGTCCCCCCACCCAGTGGTAGGAGGAGCAGTGGATGACAGGGAGAGATCAACTTTTATTCATTAAAGATAAAATTTAATTTAAAAAAAGAAAGATCATTAAAAAAAGATCATTTGGAAAGAACTATTTCAGATGAAAGATAAAGTCAGAAGACAAACTGCAGAAGGTTTAGAATTGAAGTGTGAGGAAAGGAAATTGAGCTACTGATTGTGGATATGTTTTCCAAGGAATTTAGCCACAGAGAAGAGCACAGATATAGAATGATAGCTATTAGGAATGGTCAGATCAAGTGAGGATTTTTTAAGAATAGGGAAGACATAGGGGTGTTTGTAGGCAGCAGGGAAGCAGCCAATAGATGATTGAAGGTTAGTGAAAAATGGAGATGATAGAGGGAGTGATCTGCTAGAAAAAATGGAATAAAAAAGGATCAAGGATGCATGTAGTAGGATCTCTTCATGTGAAACTGGGGTCAAGAAGGACCTGTTATTGAGTGTATATAAAATGAAAACAAAGTAAATACAACGTGATTTGATGAGGGAGAGAATACTAATGACTGAGGAAATCAGAAGATACTCTAGTTGGCACCTGAAGAATTTGGGCCTTGAAGAATAAAGGATTCTACTTTTTTTTTCAAATTTCTTAAAGTTTTTATTTATTTATTTTGTAGTGACTACAAATATTCTAAGAGGTAAACAAGAGAAAGGGAGTGAATAAGGGATAGAAATAGGGGATGAAAGCTGAGTTTAAGGTAAAGCTAATAAACCAGCTTGGTTGGAGTATACGACATTAGAAGGGGAACTAGAGGCCAAAATGCAGAACTATTTGAATGCTGACTTAATCACTTACTTTTTGTGCAACATTGGGCAAGTCAATTAACCTCTCTGGACCTGGGTTACCTTCTCTCTGAAACAATAGTGCTGGCCTAGATGATCTCTCAAGTCTCTTTCAGTTCTAAATCTATGATCCTATGAGATTGGAAAGGTTGGTTAGAGCCTGTGGAGAGTTTCAACTTCCTTTTATCTCCTTATTAGTGGGAATGTTTTCAGCAAGGTCAGAAGAGCTTGCTTACCAAATGTTTATGTTCAGTTGATAGAAACGATGTGTTTTCATAACGCTGACATATCTCATCTTTGGGACATTTTTCATAATTTTGACTCTTTCATTTGAGCTTTGTAATCATAACATCTTTCTCTCACTTTTTTCTATGGTTTTTGTCCATTTTATTCTCAAGACTGGACATCTAGTATTTATTTAATTTTCTCTCCCTTCCACCCCCATCCTATTGGAAAAAAAGCAGAAAAGGAAAACAAATGTCTTGCAACAAATGTGCATAGTTAAGCAGAACAAATTCCCTCTTTGCTTGTATTCAGAAAATTTATGTCTTATTCCTCACCCTAAATCCATCATTTCTTTGTCAAGATAATATATTTCATCATTGGTCCTCTGGTCATTGCAACTGATCAACATCCTTCCAGCTTTCAAAGTTGTTTGTCTTTACAGGGTTGTTTTCATTGTATAAATTGTTCTCCTGGTTCCATTCATTTCATTTTTTATCAACTTAAAAAAGTTTTCAAAATTGTCTTTTCTCTGTTATTTATGTCATGGTAGAAAGTGCTCTATTTCTGCTCACTTCACACAGTATCAGTTCATGTAAGGGAACTTTCCATCTTTCCATGTGTCTTTGAAATCATTGATTTCCTAATTTCTTACAGCACAATAGTACTTCATCACACTCATACGATACAATTTATTCAGTCATTGTTCAGTTGATGGACCTCCTTTTAGTTTCTAGGTTTTTGTCATTGAAAAAAAAGAGCTGCCACAATCTTTCTGAACACACACACACACATACACACACATACACATATATATGTATGTATATATATGTATGTATATGTATATATGTGTGTGTATAAACTCTTTCTATAGATCTTACAGTTGTATAACTGAGTTAAAGGTCATATACTGTTTAGTAACTTTTTGTGTATAATTCCAAATTGCTTTCCATTCTTTTTTTTAATAAAGCAATTTATTATTTAAATTCTGAGCAAAATAAGGTAAATAATTCAAAGTAGAGAAGAGGTTGAAACCTTTGCCAAGCCATGGGTTAGTTAGTTGAAAAGGAGCTGAAAATGGGAGAGAGGGGAAGCACCTAGTTCCAAGTAGATTATGCAAGGGGGTTAAAGAAAGAGAAAGTAGAGAAAATGCTTTTGATTGCTGAAGGTTTCCAAGTTCAAGGAACTTTGTCAGAGAACTCAGCCCAGTTCTTGTTGGATACCTTGGATCCCTGGGCATCAGGGAGCTGAGCAGTACATGAATGCTGAGCCTGGAATCAGGAAGACCTCAGTTCAAATCCAGCTTTCAATATTTACTAGCTGTACAATCCTAAGCAAGTCATCTACCCTCTTTCTACTTGTTTCCTCAAATAAAATGAAGATAAAAATAACCTTGACATCACAGAGTTGTGAGGATCAAATGAAATTATATTCAACAGGTACTTATTACAGTGCCTAGCCCTTAGTAGGTACTTAATGCTTATTCCTTTCCCTTTCCCCCTTCCTTGAAGAAGATTTTCCTTTGAGTATGAATAGAGAGGAGGTAGGAGTCTTCAAAAAGACAGATCAATAGCAACCGTGATTCCAAAAGATCAGTGATGATGAATGCTGGCTACTTCCTGACAGAAAGAGGATGGACTAAATATGCATGATGAGACACAAATTTTGAAAAATAGCCAGAGTTGAAATTTGTTTTGTGTGACTATATATATTTGTAACAAGGGTTTTGTTTTTGTTTTCTTTGGGTGGGGAAGAGAAATGGGAGGGAAATGAAAAAATGCTTGCTAATTGAAAAAATAAAACATTTTTTGAAAGGATGTTTCAAAATCAAGAATGCTTCTGCTGCATGCTACAATTTGAACAGGGTTTAACTTTGCCAAAAATTCCCCTGTTCTGGTGTACTGGAAGATCAGTGGAGTGGGACTTTCTAATCAATATGTTGGTGGATTTTTAAGGTTTTTGGATTTCATTAATAACTTCACCTATCCACTTTTCATGGTAGCAAAGCCCTGAAAATGAAATAGATGCCCATCAATTGGGGGATGGCCAAACAAATTCTTGATACCTGCATGCAACAGAATAGCACTGTGCCATAAAAAATGACAAATGAGATGAATATAGAGAGCATGAAAAGACTTACAAGAATAGATACAAAGTAGGCAGAGCCCCAAAAAACAGCATGCACAATGATTACAACGATGTCAATAGAAAGAACGACCGCCACAAAATAATCAAGATGGAATGTTGGTCCCAAAAAAAGAGCTATGAGAAGACACACATCCCCAACTCCTTTGCAAAGGGAGGGGTGGGGAAAGAGAAATACATCCTGTAAACCACTACCTATAACGACATACTCTTCAATGTATTAGTAGGCTTTGCTGAATTTTTTTTTCTTTAAAAATACTCTCTCTTTTAAGTGATGACTTTATAGGAGGGAGAAAAGGAAAATGGAAAAATCTAGGCAATGTAAAAATAAAGTATATCAATAACAATCTATTCTTTTAAAAATAAATTTAAAAAAAAGCTCAGCTTCTTTGAGTGAAGGAAGCTGTGGCCTTCAAGGTTAACTGAGAATGGGAAAACCTGGGGCCAGAAATGGACTCCTTATGGACTTCTCTCAATCTGAAGATTTCTTACAACAGTTGTCACAAGCAGAAAACTGAAAATATAGAGGAGAGACCCTGAGTTTGGGGATGACATCCAGGGCCAAGCTGTCCTCAAGGTTAGTAGCCCCATGCCCTTCTCATACTGAGTTAGGCAAAAGTCTCTTAGCAAGGGTCATGGATCGCAGGTCCCAGTGGGTATTGAGTCCCTGACCTCTGATCTGTAGCACTATTGGACCTTCCAAAAGAAAGCACTATTAGAACGAAGGAATTAGGGGGGAGAAGACAAAGAAGAGCAAACGGGTAGAGTCATTCTTAGCCTTCCAATACCATTTGACTGCCACTTTTAACTAGCACTCTTACCTTCAATCAACCAAAAAGCGTGTGTTAAATTCTAAAAGTCACAGCATTTACTGAACACTTATTAAGTCCACAAGGGAAGCCAATGGGAAATCAAGCACAGGGGATGGATTTACCCCCCTATAGCAGGAGTTATTGAAAGAGGACATAAGGAAAGTGGAAAAGGAAGACGGTGGTGTCTTCTCCCCAAGACATAACTTTAATGACCAGTGGCAACATCTGTGGTTCTGCTCCTCAAACCAAAGCCTCCAAACAAGACCACAAGAGGTAAAAGCTAAAGCAAAAAGCAGAAGGTATGGGGCTGTGCTTTGGTTTGTTTTGTTTTAGAATCATTGGGTGCCCAGTCAGGGAGCTGAGAGAAAAATGAAGATAAAGAACTTGAGGTCCTTCTAACTCCCAGTCTTATTTCAGAGGATGAGTACCAGTTTCTAATCATGTCCATTTATTCTGTTAAAAAACTGCCTCTGACTGACCTAATTGATCTAATCTTATTTCTCATAAACACCTGCAGTTGATCCTGTCCTTAGATTTCTATATGTCTCATTGTTTGTAACCCAAGGGTATAAGACAGCTCTGAAAGACACAAGGGAAAAAGAAATCTTTCCTAGTGCAGGACTGAGATCCCAAACCCCCCAGCACATCATTAGAGATGTTTCTCTTTCTAACTGGGGGCATACTCACCAGCCATCTATGTTTCATAACTATGCTTCCAAGAACAGATTTACAAATTTGTGGTCTTTTAAAATCTGCCTCATCAGGCACAAACCCAATGTAGCAACCCATAGAATTGCCTACTCTGCACCAGAAGTTGTTGTAGGCACCAGTAACACAAATAAAAACACTGTCCTTAAGGAGCTTATATTTTGTAGAGGGAGGCACCATATGTGCACATAACCATCTATACAGGGACAAAAATAAATACAAAATAAATGAAGCAGTTAGTAGGGGGCATTACTATCTGGGGGAGTGGAAAGAACTTATATGGGAGGCATCACCTGAACTGAGGTTCCAAAAAGGTTAGGGATTCTAAGAGGCAGAGAAGGGAAAACATTCTAGGCAGCCTAAGTAGAGTCATAGAGACATTTCACTTGAGGTCATATATGAGGAATAGTAAGTACCTCAGTTTGGCTTCAACATCAAGTATCTAAAGGGAGGTAGTGTCTATTAAGCCTGGAAGGATTTTAAATGCCAAACAGAGGAGTTTATATTCAATATTAGAAGAGGGAGCCACTGCAGATTATTGAAAAGAGCAGTGACATGGTTAGACGTGTTGTATGAATATTGCATTGGAAGCTGAGGGGAGAATAGGTTGGAAGATAGTCTTGAGGTAGCAAGACTGATTAAGTCTTAAAAGTCAGTTTGGGGGCTGCCAACTAATATAGCTGCTTGAACAAAGGCAGGTAGCCCAGTTTCCACACACCTTCTCCAACAAAAACCTAAAAACATCACCAGACCAAATGAAGATCAAGAAATATACTGGAATCTATATTAAGTGACTTCATCCACTCCATAACTGCACCAAAAGTCAACCAGAAACCAAGGGACAACAGGAAAATCTCCAAAAAGTCCAGTCCCAATATAGGCAAACAAGAAATAAGCCTTCTGTGTGACCAGAAACCTATCAGAGACTCTGGTAGCCTGAAAGTTCTGTATCTGGAGACAGTAAGAGGGCAAGATGCCCACAAGAAATCATTAGAGTTGTCAGAAACCTGTATTTTGGACCATGGCAGAGGTAATAACAACCAGCTCAGGTAGGATAGGGCATGGACCAAGACCTCCTAACTCTAGGAGCTCTGAGTTTTTAGCATTCTATCCTGAGAAGTCATAAAGGCCCTGAAGAGCCCCTCCTCTGAACCTTAAGGATCAAGGAGGGGCCTATTTAATCCAGTTTCCAGCCAAGCCAAGGGATTTTGCAAGAGGCTTTCCCAACTGATGAAGAGAATGCTACTCTCCTCACAAAGCTCTTATCCCAGTCCCTCCCCTCACACAAGCACACATCTTATCATCAGTCAGGACAATCTCACATAAAATATCCCAGCTGAGCACAGTGATTATAATTAAAACCTACAAGCACTTTTAATTGTAGACATACTCTAAAGGTGGGAGTGAAAGTAGGAATCCACATCAAGACCCAGATCAAGACCAAACAGGTCCAACTGCCCTAACCAAAAGCACAACAGGGGATGGGGTCTTGCTCTAGCACAAAGCCCCAATTTAGTTGAAGATTGAATAAACAGAAGAAGATACCAAACATATGACGAATTATTATAAATCTAAAAATATTCTGAAATATAAGCTCTAATAGGAAACTAACATCACAACAAGTACAAGAAGAAACTCACAGAAAAAATGGATTTTCCACAAATATCTGATACATGAATATATAGAATACATAGAAATGAGTAAGTATATAGAAAAAAATAAAGCAAGAGATTTTTTTTAAATACCTCTGGAGAAGGAAATTGAAAGGAGAATAAATTGCTTAAAATAAAAAGTAGTAAATCTTACCATGTAACAGATTCTGTGAAAATCAGAGTAAACCAAAATGAAATTAATTATTTCACAAAGCAAAAAAGAAATATTAGGAAAAGATTGAAAAAAAACAGAAATATGAAGTATTTGCTATCTAAAACAACTGATTTGGAAAATGGGTCAAGGAGAGATAATTTAGGAATGTAAGACTTTCTATATGAAAAAGTGTTCTAAATCCCTCTTGATTAGGGAAATGAAAATTAAAACAATTCTGACATAACATCTTACACCTATCAGATTGGCTAATATGACAGAAAAGGAAAATAGCAAATGTTGAATATATGGGAAAATTGGAACACTGATGCCTTGTTGGTGAGGTTGTGAACTGATCCAAGCATTCTGGAGAGCAATTTGGGGCTATGCCCAAAGAACAATAAAACTGTGCATACCCTTTGATCCAGCAACATCACTACCAGGTTTGTATCACAAAGAGATCACAAAAAGGTAAAAGGGTCCCACCAGTGCAAAAATATTTATAGAAGCTCTTTTTGTGGTGGCAAAGAATGGAAAATTGTGGGGATGCCACCAACTGGGGAATAGCTGAACAAGCTATGGTATATAAATGTAATGGAATACTATTGTTCTACAAGAAATGATGAGCAGGAAGATTTCAGAAAAGCCTGGAAAGACTTACATGAACTGATGCAAAGTGAAGTGAACAGAACCAGGAGAACACTGCACACAGTAACAGTAATATTGTGATGATCAATTGTGATAGACTTAGCTATTCTCAGCAATACAGTGATTTAAGACAATTCTAAAGCACTTGTTATGGAAAATGCTACCCATATCCAAAGAAAGAACCATAGTGTCTGAATGCAGATTGGAGCATACCATTTCCACTTTTTTTTGTTTCTTATTCTTTCTCATGGTTCTTTCCATTTTGTTCTGATTCTTTTTTCACAATATAACTAATGTGGAAATATGTTTAACATGATTGTACATGTATAACCTATATCAGATTTATGCCTTGGGGACTGGAGAGGAGGTGGAAGGAGAAAAATTTGGAATTCAGAATCTTACAAAAATGAAAGATGAAAACTATCTTTACATGTAATTGGAAAAAAATAAAATACTATTAAGTGCAAAAAAGGGAACATGACTTCCTGAAAACCATTATTTTTCTTAAAAGCCTTAATACAATATTCAAAGAAATCATAAATGGAAAAGGCCCAGATCTATTAGAACCACAGGGCAAAATAAATGAAGTGTCCACATTTCACTTACTGCAAGGAAAGTCCCAAGATTCTCATACTCAAAATTCAGGGCTTCCAGGAATATATACGTGTGTGTGTATATCTATGTGTGTTTATGTATGTATATATATATATATATGTATATGGGTAGGTATAGGTGTGTGTACATGTATTTATACAACACACACACATACATACACACACACATATATATATATATATAATATATATATATAATATATTATAAGCAGTCCTGAAAAAAAAAGTTCCAGGGAATCATGACTGTCTGGATCACACAAGAATTCCTAACTTCTACAGCAAACAAGAGAAGATCTTGGAATATAGTATTCCAAAAGTTAAAAGATATAGGTTTACACTCAAAAGTAACTTATCTTGCAAAGCTGAGTATATTCTACAGGAGCAAAAAACGGTTTGTAATGGAATAGAGGACTTTCAAGCATTTTGGATAAAAAGATTAGAGCTGAGCCTATTGAAGGAATTAGGATATGAGGTAGAGTGCCTGCACTGAATGGTATCAGTTTCTATGTTTATTATAATAGTTAGCATTTATATAGCACTTTAAAATTAACAAAGTGCTTTAAAAATATTTTATTATCTACAAAATGGAGAGCATAATGGCACTTACCTCTCAGGGTTTTTGTGAGAATAATAAAACTGAGGCAGAAAGAGGTCATGTGACTTGCCCAGGGTTATTTCAGCTGGTCTGCACTTGAAGCCAGAGTTGAACTCAGAACTTTTTGTCTCTAGGTTCAGAATTTATCTACTGAACCTCCTAGCTGCCATATTAATAATATATCACTATACCAAACTCTTTCTATGAGACAAATAATGTCCTGGTATGCAAAGTAGGAAAAGAAAAAGCAGAGAAATAAAACTGCAGAACAATGTTGATGAAAAAATTAAATAATATTTTATCAGAGATTCCACAGTAATATATTCAAAATTATTCACTATGATCAGATTGGATTTAAGCTAAGAACACAGGAATGGTTTGAGATTTATTAATCAATAAGCTTTTATTAAGCACTTACTGTATGTGATGCAATGTGCTACATTTGAGATACAAAGAAAAGTTAAAACATTATTAAACCTTCAAGCATAATAAATTATGTTAAAAACAAAAATGATAAAGATCACACAAGCATATCAATAAATGCAGAAGATACTTTCAACAAAATAACTCAATTCTAATTGAAAAAAATGTGCAATAGAAAGACTTTTCCTTAATATTATTAAAATCATATATCTGAAAATACTATTTGTAATAGAGAAAAACTCTGAAACATTTCCCAACTAAATCAGAGATAAATCAAGAATGTCCATTGTCTCCATTATTATCTAATATAATGCTAGAAAGTTTAGATATGGACAAGAAAAAAAGAAAAAGAAAAAAGAGACTACACACAGGTAAAGAGGAGGTAAACTTACTGTTAATTCAAATGACTTTTTTAAACGAGACTTCAGATTTCATTGAAAGAGGGAACACTTAGAGAAGAAATTTCTATTAATGCAGACTGGTGCCTGTTCTGCATTATACTGTCAAAGAGTTTCCTAGAGTATTGAGAAATTAAATGATTTTCCCAGGGTCAAAACTCTAGCATGTGTCAGAGTTGGGACTTGAACCCAGATCTTCCTGTTTCTGAGGACAGCCCTCTATCCTTTATACCCCACTGCTTCCCTTACAGGTAATATGATGGGTTATTTAAAGAATTCCAGAGATTCAATAAGATTCAATTGGAACAACTTCAGAATGTTAGTCATATGCAAAAAAAAAAAACCACAGAAATTATTAGTTTATCTCTGTATTACTCATAAAAACCCAGCAGGAGGTAGAAAAAGAAATTCAATTTATAATAACTGAAATTCACATAATATCTGGGATTCAAGCTATCAAGTCATGCTTGAAATCTATATAAATCTAACTACAAAATATTTTCACAGAAATAAGGAAGACTTACTTTATTTTTCTTGAGTTTTTTGTTTATGTTTACCTTAACAACATGACTATTATGGATATGTCTTGCATGACTACACATGTACAATCTATGTCAAACTGATTGCCTTCTCAGCATGCGGGAGAGGATGGAGGAAGGGAGAGAATTTGGAACTCGAAGTTTTAAAAACAAATCTGAAAAATTGTTTTTATATGTGAAAAATAAAATACTAAATAAGTACCAAATTTTAAAAAAATAAATAATAATATAATAAGAAATAAATAAATAAATTATTGGGATATGTTTGCTGTTCAGAGTTGGCAGAATTAATATAATAAAAAATGTTTTACCTAAATTAACTTGAAAGATGAAGAATTTTAAGGAAAATAATGTAAAAACAGAAGGAAGGTACCTAACCCTACCAGATTTCAAATTATATTATAAAGTAAGAATTATTGAAGGCACTAATTTTTAAAATTAAGTTGATTTTGAAGAAAGATTAGGAGCACAAAACCCAGAAATAATTTCACACAGAAGCCCTATTTTTTTTTTTTTTTGAAAACCTGGGAACATAAATTTCCTAGGGGAAAGAATCATTATTTGATAAGAATTGCTGAGAAAACTGGAAAGTAGTTTGACAGAGATTAGGATTAGACTAATGTCATACATCACATACCAAAATTATCTCCAAGAGGATGAGCAAACAATATAAAAAGCCATATTATTTATTTTTTAAAATAGATGAGAACACAAAGAGGTGCATTTCAAATCTAAGGTTTGAAAAGCCATAACTAAACAAAAGATAGAGATAAGAAAAGACAATTTTGATTACATTAAATTTAAAAGTTTTTGTACAAACAAAATCAATGTTAATAAAAAGAGAAGAGAACATGCTCTTTGGGGGAGAAAACTTTGCACAAAATATCTCATAAAGGTATGATATCCAAGATAAGAAGTGAATTGACATAAATGTTTATGACCAAGAGTCATCAGTAAGTGATAAGAGGATATGAGCAAACAGTTTGCCAGGAAGAAATGCAAAGTATCGATGCCTATACAAGAAAAAGAAAACTTCTCCAAAACACTAATAATAAAAGAATCTCTTGACCACAATACTAAATAAAGATAATATTTTGCTTTGTTTTGTTTTCCCAATCTGGGATTGTTATAGAGAGGATTGTGTGAGTTTCTTCCAACTCTGTGAGTCTGTGATTTCTCTGAAATAAAAATTAAAACAATTCTGATGTTTTATCTCACACTCAGAAAATTGTTAGAGATAAAAGAAGATGAAAATAGTCCAAGTGAGAGGAACCCTAGGAAGACAGGCACATTCGTGCACTGTTAGTGGCACCATGAACTGGTCCAGCCATTCTGAGCAACAATGTGGAACCATTCTAGAAAAATTACTAAGCTATTTTTATCCTTTGATGTAACCATAAAACTACTGGACAGATATTTTTATTGTTCAGTCATTTTTTTGGTTGTGTCTGACTCTCTATGACCCCATTTGAGGTTTCTTGGCAAAAATACCGGAGTTTGCCATTTCTTTCTCCAGCTCATTTTACAGATAAGGAAACTAAGGTAGACAGGAGTTAAGTGATTCATTCAGGGTCACACAGTTAGTAAATGTCTGAGGCCAGATTTGAAATCAGGAAGATGAGTCTTCCTGACCGGCATTCTATCCACACTGGGCAGATAAACCAAAGAAATAAAAATACTTAAAAGTAAAAGCCTCATATATATCAAAGTATTTGTAGAAGCACATTTATGGTAGCAAAGTACAAGAAACAAAGTGGGGTCTTCAACTGAAGAATAATCGGATAAATTGTGGTATGTGACTACAGTGGAATATTATTGTGTTGTAATAAAAGACGGGAGAAATTCAGAGACACTTGGAAAAAATGTGTATGAGCTTATGGAAAGCAAAATATACAGAACCAGAACAATATACACAATGACCACAATAACATATATGTGTGTGCACACATACATACATACACACACATGTGTATAATATATATATATATATATCTCAAAACCACTAAAAGACATTAGAACTCAAGTTAATGCAATAACCTCTTAAGAGACTGATAATGAAATTTTCTTCTTGCCTCTTGGGAAAACAGTGCTGGACTACAGGTGCAGAATGAGACATTGTTAGATATGGTGAGTGGATCAATTTGTTTCGCATAACTGTCCTCCTTTTTTACAAGGGAGGATTTTACTTTGAGGTGGGGATTATTAGGAAATCACAGAAATATAAAAGAAAGTATTAATAAAACATTTAAAAATAGCATGAGGAGCATACACTTGCAATTGCAGATCTAGCAATACCACTACTAGGTCTGTATCCCAAAAGTTATATATAAAAAAGGAAAAGAACCTATATGTACAAAAATATTTATAACAACTCCGGTGGCAAAGAATTGGAAATTGAGGGGATTTCCATCAATTGGGAAATGTCTGAACAAATTTTTCTATGTGATTGTGATGGAATACTATCGTGCTATAAGAAATGATGAGCAGGATGCTCTCAGAAAAAAATGTAAAGACATGAGCTGATGCAAAGTGAAATGTACTATGTACAAAGTAACAGCAATATTGTAAAATGGTCAGCTGTGAATGACTTAGCTATTGTCAGCAATATAATGATCCAAGACAACTCTGAAGGACTTATGATGAAAAATGTTATCCATACCCAGAGAAAGAACTGATGGTGTCTGAATACAGATTTAAACATACTCTTGTTATTTTCTTTATTTTTCTTGAGGTGGGTTTTTTTGGTTTATGTTTTCTTTCACAACATGACTAATATGGAAATGTTTTGCAAGACTACACATGTAAAATTTATATCAAATTGCTTGCCTTCTTACTGGGGGGCGGAGCATGGGGAGGAAGGAAGGCAGAGAGAATTTGGAGCTCAAAGTTGTAAAAACAAATGTTAGAAATTGTTCTTACATTAACTGAGGAAAAATGAAACACTAAATTTTAAAAACAAAAGATTGAGAAAATTTTAAAAAATAACATGAGAAACACTGTCAAATACTTTGGTAATATCTAGGTGAAGCACATCTTCACAAGTGCCCTGATCTACCAATCTAGTAACTCTATCAAAAAATGAAATATTTCATCTATCATGACAGGTCATGATAGCTCTTTGGGATAATTGCTTTCTTTACTAAGTGTCCACAAACCGTACTTTAATAATATTTTGGAATTTTACCAGCAGTTGAAGTCAAGCTCATTGTCTTGGATAAAAGTTACAGATTATATTGTCTTCCTTCTTTAGAGCATTGGGACAAGATTTATTCTCCTCTTATTGATCTTATATATGTCTTGTACAAACATAGTTATTTGTTCTCCCACTTAAACTGGTGAGTCCTTGAGGATAGGGAGTGTCTTTTGCCTGCCTTTGGATCCCCAGTGCTTAGTGTAGTACTTGGCAAATGACAAATCCTTAATAATTATTTATTGACGCGACTGAACTCCAGTCCTCTAGTACCACTCCTATCTCTAAAACCTTTCAAAGGTCGTTGACAATTTTTTAAGTTAAATTCTGCTTCCTCTGATTCATTGAAATATAATGTCTAGACTCCTTTTGTTCCTATTCATGGCTTTCAAATAGTCTGGTGATTCTTAAATTATCTCTCTTTGATCCATTTTTCAAGTCATTTTTTTAATATGAGATAGGTCACATTTTCCACTATTTTTAGTCTTTTAACATTGTTATTATTATTATCATCATTATTATTTCTTAATGTCTCATGTAATCATTAGCTTCCATTTGACTCATCTTAATTTTCAAGGAGTCCTTTTTTTAGTAAGATTTTATACTTTTTTTACCAAGTTATTAATCCTCTTTTCATATTTTTTTCTATAGCTTACATTTTATTTTTAAAAATCTTTTAAAAATTATTTCTTTACCCTTCTAGGAACTCTTGTTATACTGGTGTGCAGTCTGCATTTTTTCTTTGAGGCTTTGTTTATAGATGTTATCAAGTCATCATCTTCTGTGTTTGTTCCTTGAGCTTCCCCAACACCATAGAAGCTCTTATGATCAGGTTATTTTGTGTGCTTGTTTGTTTGCTCTTTCTTCCAACCCATTTCTTGACTTTGTGCTTTATATTAGTGCCAGATTATGTGAATTTCTGGACGGTAGAGTTGAGGGAGAATGTCTCAACCAAGTTTCTATCCTTTTATGTCCTTCTGCTGCTTCCATGCTTCCATCAAACAAATTTTCAGTGCTTTCAGATTTGTGTGATCTGAGAAGTCTATTCACTACCCTACTAGTTTGTTTTCCAAGTTCCTTACCCAGATTTGGATCTATTAGCTTGTTCATGACTGAGTTTCAGTAGACTGATGCTGGACTTAGTTATTGTTAACCCACTGAGAGGCTCTGAAGGTTTTGAATGACAAAGGCTGGCTCCCCAATGGTGTTAGTTAGGCTCAGAGTCTTGCAGTTATGTTTCCAGAACTTGTTTCTTACTCACTACTTGTTTAGAATGGAACTATGATCCTGTTCCCTAAAAACTGATCTTCTCCATCCTGGATCCATGCCATGGAACTAGATAATGGGTGACAGAGCTGACAGATGGCACCAGTTCCTGCACCCAACACTAGCTCAAGAATGCTCTGGGATCTCTTTCTGCCCAGATGCTTTCTGTCTTGGTGTTCTGTCTCAACCCTCTTTTTGTCTCTGGGCACCAGAAAGGTCCCAGCTTCAGGTGTCATCACTCCCTCATCCATTCCTGGCCAGACCTCATCCCAATATCTGCATAGTCCTCTGTCTTCCTAAGCTGCCCTGCACTAAAAAAAAATGATTCACTGTTACTTTTTCTTTAGTTGTCTGATCTTTACTCAATGTAGTACGTTTTCTAGATTGCTGTGAAGGCGGTGTATTGGGAGAAAGAGGCAAAAATTTCCTGTTATTCTACCATCTTGACTCTACCCTGCTACCTTTAAATTTTACTTTCTTTATCATTATTTATCATAATCTCATCTAACACAAACAGTGGTCCTATCCATCCATTGATTTTCATTTTCCCTCCCAATATAATTTTTTAAAGCAATCCTTTCAATACTATCAGATTTCTTCATCAGCCATGGCTCATTCTGAACTTTATGTTTTCAGGACTTTGCCAGGCTTTACATTCATCATCCATTTCTTGTTCTTGCTCTGATTTTCCTTTTTTAAAAAAATCTAACTTAATTGATAAGTTCCCTCTATATCCACACTTGTGCCCCCCACCCTTTTCCTCTTCATTGTAACTGTTTCTCTTTGTATCTTCAGAATTTCTTTCTTGAGAACTTCCCATCCTTCTAAGGCTAACTTCTACTGTAGAATTTTAGTCCCATGTCATTCTACCAATACATTTTCTGAACCCTTTGAAAACCTGTTCTCTGAAAATCTAAAGGGTATTCCCATTTGTCAAAGTCTTTCCTAAAGTCTGACACCCAGAATTTAACACAATATTCCAGACATAGTCTAACAGAGAGTATAGTAGGACCATGATCTTCCTTCCTCTGGGCACTAAGCATATCTTACTATAGCCTAAGACTGAATTAGCTTTTTAGACAGTCATACCACATGGGATTTTATAATTCTCTAAAACCTTTGAATCCTTTCATAAGATCTGTTGACCAGCCATGCCTTCCTCATCCTGAACTTGTGCAATAGGTATTTTTTAACACATGAACAGGACTTTGTACTGACCCCCATTAAGCTAATTTGATTTAGCCCAATACTGTAGTTTGTGGAGTTCTTTTTTGATCCAGGTTGTGTGGTTTGTCCTTCATTCTTGAAGAGGCTCATGACATCAAGGAGATGATGACATGACTTGCAATTGACTTCGATTTGAGTGAGGGAAGGCTGGACAAAGTCATCAACCTCATTTTCTCCTCCAGAACCATCTGGATCCGGTGGCCAGATATCCATCATGACGACTGAAGATGACCCAGATTGCAGTGGTCTGTCTCTGTTTTAAGCTAAGGTCTTTTCAAGTTCTCACTTTGAGTTAGGTGATGCCCATTCAATGAATAGGCCCCCCTTTAAGAAGTGAGTGAAGGGATGGTACCTTTAATAATAAATAAAACAAACAAAACTGGGAGAGGAAGGCCCTCAAGATTACTGACTGAAAGAGAAACAGTTACTACTTACATTCACTCTGAGCCAAGAGGGCTCAAAAAATAACTATTAAGAAGTGCTTAGGCAGGGACCTATGATCCAATCCATGAGATCCAGAGTGAATTGGGTTTAAGACTTGGTCTTTGAGACAGAAATCTAGCCAATAAACCCCAAGTTAATCAGGTAGCTTTTGGTTTTCAAAATTTACCTTCCTTTGGGCAGACCACCAGATCCGGACACTGTCATTCAATGGATTAGCTTCCCAGCTTCTAGGTATCAGAAAATTTGGAAATCATGACATCTTTGACTTCATTTGAGTCACTGAAAAAACATTAAACCCATAAGGATGGGTTCAGGGAATGCTACATATCCATCTAGGTTGATATTGAACTGACTCTTTGGGTTCAGTTATTCATCCAGTTCTGAATCCACATATCCCATAGTCATCTAACCCATATTTCTCCATCTCACATCCACAGAGAGAACATGAGAACTTTTGTTAAATGCTTTGCTGAAATCTAGGCATACTGTGTCTATAGCATTCCTTTGATCTACCATTCTAGTAAGTGTACTGAAAAAGGAAATGGGGCTTATTGACCAATAAGCATTTGTTAAGTACTTGCCATGTATCAGGCACTGTGCTAAGTGCTGAGGATTCAAAGAAAGGTAAAAATTCAGTCTCTTCCTTCAAGGAGCGTGTAATACTATGTAATTAATACATTAATACTAATTAATGTATTATTAGTATTAATGTACTAATGTAATTAATACATTAATCAATGTAATTAATAGTAATTAATACTATGTACTCGAATTTTGCCAGAAGTTAGCCTGTAATTTGCTGAACCCAATACCTTCCTTTAAAAAAATTAGAAATTCACTCTTCTCCACTTCTATAGCACCACTTCTTTTCACTCCTAGAGTCTTTTATTTTTATTCATCTTTCTCCACTTGTATAGCACTACTTCTTCTCACTCCTAGAGTCTTTCAAAAATCACAAACAGCAGTTCTACTATTATATATGTGGTGCCATTTAACGTCTTAGAATATAGTTCCATAAAAGAAGACAAAATAATAACTATAGTAATGGGAATCTTCCAGAAATGGAATGAACTGCCTTGTGAGGTGATGGGTTCTCTCCATTGCTAGATGTATTTGAGCCGAAATTGGTCAATAACTTATAATGTTTGCTCATAGAGGGACTCAAGCCAAGAGGTTTGGACTAGAAGTAAATTCCATGCCAACACTAGAATTCTATGATTTTATTCCTCTTTAAGGCTATTTTTGTTGTTGATTTTAATTTGGTTTCATCTAGACGCAAATGTTAAAAGAGTTTGTGGGAAGAAATTGCCCAATGCAATTTTCTACCAGCCCCTACTCCCTAATGATTAATGTTATCAATGTAGGTCAGATCCATAGATGGCAAGAAACATAGACAAGTAGCTGGGAATGCCAAAAGAATCAATCACAAAATGGCCATTTGTAAATAACTGAGCATGTGGTCTACATAGACACTCAAGTCATGGTAAATATGTCTATGGCTCCTACTAGATTGTAAACATCTTGAGGATAGGGAACAAGACTTATTTAGCTTTCTAACTCTCAGAGCTCAGTGCTTAATAGACATTCAGTAAATATTTATTCAATGAATAGATAGATGGATTCATTAATGAATAAAACTTCCATGTCCTAGATGTAGCTCTCAGAAATAGCCCTTAATGTAAGCACTATGGTTCCATGTTTTCTGCCTGTGAATAGGTAGAGATGCCAGCATTCTTATGAATATTATAGGCTAACTCCTGGAAAAACTCAAGGACATAGTATATGATCCAGAAGTAGTCTCCCTACCAAGACTACATATTCTTAACTCTCTTGTTTAAAACTAGAATAAAGATTGGAACTTCTCAAGCTTTTGCTCCTGACACACTATCAAGATATCCATAGTTCTCTAGATGAATGAAAGAATGAAAGAGTCTGTAGATAGACACTGGTAAAAAAAAAAAAAGTCATACTTTTTGCTGGTAAGTTGCTACCCCTGCGGGACTAAATGATATGTGAATGATTGAGTTCAGTCAATTGACTTTCTAGGGAGGGAAATGAATGTGCCCCCTGACTCTATTCAGAAGCCCACAAAGCCTATTTCTTGGGTCAAATAACTCACACATCAAACATGATTGCTCTTCAAGAATTTCTTCATGAACTCTCAGTGGGGGGTTGTTTGGTGGGGGAGGGAAGATGGAAGGAAAAGTTGATGGTGAGAAGACTGCTGGGATGACAGTGTCTGGATAGAAGACTGAGAAAGGCAGAAAAATAGAATTTTTTTTGATGATTTACAAATTCTTAGGAACTTACATAAACCAAAGCAATGCAATCAGGCACAGCTATATTCTAAAAGCATTCTGATGCTTGAGGTGGAGGAAAGATCTTAGATAGAGGTAAAGGAAAGAAACACCTTATTTTACACCCTTGTTGGAAGATTTACAGTGTACTTCAATATTCTAGGAATAGGACAGAGATCACCATGAGAAAATGTCAGTTTGAAATTAATGTTCATCTTTGGAGCAGCTAGAAGATGCAGTGACTAGAAATCCTGGAGTCACGAAGTCCTGAGTTCAAATCCATCCCCAGGCACTTACTACCTGTGTGATCCTGTATGTCATTTAATGTCTTTCTACCTCAGTTTCCTCAGCTGTAAAAAAAATAGTAGCACCTACCTCTAAAGGTTGTTGCAAAGATCAAATGAGATATTTGTAAAGTGCTTTGCACATAGTAGGTGCTTAATAAACATTTATTCCCTTCTCCCCTCCTTATTTGGAAGTTGGAAGGAAAGTAGGTGTAGGGTAAGAGGCTTAAAAGGTTCAAATCAGTCTTCTGATATTTACTAGCTATACAACCATGAGTAAGTTCTTTAACTTTGCTGAGTCTCAGACAGCTGTCTAAGATAACCTACTAACTCACAGATGAGTTGTGACCTGCCTCAGTGGAAGGACTTCCAGTACAGATGAAATCACAAATCCCTCTTGTAGATACTATCTCAAGGGCTATTTTAAAGGGGGGTCTTCAGAGTGCCAGCAATTCTGTGTCTAAACTGCTTATGCTCTGATTATTTAGGATAAGCCTGGCCTTTATGAAGCAGCTTTTCCACCTCTAAATTCTGATGACTCCACAAACTACTTTTCCTTTTCATATCACTTTTGAGATCACTAGATTATCCTGGTGCAATTACAACCCCATAAATCATAGTTGCCTTTCAACCAAACTCCAAGCTAGTACATAATTATTTGGGGAAATTCTGGTGAAACAACTAAATAAAAAATAACCAACTAAGAAATCACAGCAATTTGGCCATTCCCATGGATTCTGGCATGAAATCATATGCTTTTCTTTCAAGTAGTTCTTTTCCACCCTTCACTAGAAAGAAAGCGGATCTTGGAGCAGTTTAAAAAATGTGTCAACTCTGGGAGGTGCAGGGATATTCTAGTATGTTTCATGATATTCCTCTTTCTCTGAAGCTGATGGCTCAAGCTATGATTTTTCCATCTTTCTTTCATAATTAGAATCTCAAACATAAAGGGGCATTCCATCTTTGTTTGAACACTTTAGTCAAGTAAACAAGCCTTTATTAAGCACCCATAGTATGGCTGATACTGTACTAGCTCTGGGGATTCAATAATTTTGAAGGAAGTTTAATTGGTGAAAACCAATTGGAAAGACCAAAAGCTCTAGAAATCATCTCAGTCAGCAAAATACTTGATTTCTTTGCCAACCAGAGTGATGGGGCAATTATGGGCAATACTGATTTAGAATACTGACTTATTTGTAACTTCTCAAGGATATGATGGAAGAATCTGGAGTAGATATGGTGGGCAATCAAACAAACTCCAACCTGACCAATTTTAGCAAGAAAAAAATGGGAATTATATGAAAGAACAATTAACAGAGACTATCATGAATTCTAGAGGAAGTGCAATTGATGAAAATCACTGGGAAGAGATTTGAATATAGATCATGGATTGACTTACAACATCTTAAAGAGGAGTATGGTGGATGATTGTGAGCAGTATCATCACATAAAAAGGTGAGAAGCAGTAGAAGAAAAACAATTTTCAGAAAACTTAGTAGAAACCTAAGTCAGATCAGCCCAGAAACATTTAATAACAAAAATACAGGGAGGAAAATGAATAGATCAACACAAGATAAAATCTATAACGATGTTTATAACAAATTCTCTTCTCCACAAATGACAGGGAAGTCACTACACATGGATTACATCATAGATTATAACAGATAGAATATATGAAGAAGTAGAAATAACTCTAAAGAAGACAAAGATGTGGAATGCTGCTGGAATTAGCTAGATTCTCATATCTGTTCTGTACACAAATTATTGTGATAGGTTATTTTGGTTGAAGTATATGAAGAAAAATCAATCCCATCAGGTATATAGTTGGAAAAGAGAGTATTTTAATAGCCTTTTTAGATGATTGTGGATATTTTTCTTTGAACTTGTAAAGCTGGCTCTATAGATGCAATATCAATTCAGTCTTTTTGTTGGCAGTTATATTTTTAATTCACCAATCATGTTGCCTCTGGAAAACTCCCCTATATACTCATGAGAGAGTGAGAATGGAAAAGGCAAATGACATGAAAATAGTTTTGACCTCATGGGCCTTCTAAAAAGGGTCTTGGGGACTTCCAAGAGTCTGCTGGTGGTAATGCAATTCTGAGGGTGTTGAAGGGGCTGAATCTCAAGATAAGCAAAAGAGGGAATGAAAAAAATCATATACCTTAGTATTATTATTAAAATAAAGGTAAATTAGAAATTATGAGTAAGTACCAACCCATATGCCTCCTTTCTCACCTCTGTAGGAATAATCTATACTGTTGCCTAAGGCATTCATGATGAAGACTTAAGAAGGGAGTAGGAAGACTTTTAGAAATTATATTCTCCAGCAAGTCACATCATCTACTGACACAAATTGATTGAAATAGGTAAAGAATATAAGATATTGTGGCACAGTGTTTATTGATGATTTTTAAAAGGTATTAGATTTGATGAAATAAAAGGATATTTTATTGACTCTCTCCAACAAAGTATCTTCTTGCAGATCTTAAAAATCATATGAGTCCTTAAAAGATATAACAACAGAGATAAATTTGTTCAATGATGTAAATTATTACAATAGGGGATAAAACAGAGAGATATGCTCACCAAAAATATTTGTGATTGCTATGGAAGATGTCCCAGAGGACTCATGGTACCCTCCTCCAAATGAAGAGGTGAGGGACTCAGAGTAAAGATCGGTACAAATGAGGGAGCGGTAAGATTAATGTGAGAATTTGCTTGGCTTAACTATTCATCTTTGTAAGAGGTTTTGTTTTTTTCTTGCTTTCTCAATGGTCGTGAAAGGGGAAGCAGGAGGGAGAGCATTCAAAACTGAAAATGAAATTTTAAAAGAAAAATGTCCCAAGTAGATTCTTTATAGATATTGAGGAATTTGGCACATGCTCCTGTTGATATTGTACTAACTACATCAAGCATCTAAACAATGCAGAGCCTCCTCAAAGAGCTCCATAATCACTCAAAGATAGTTGGTCCACAACACCCAAACAGAAAAAACCCAAGTTGATAAAGAATACTTCTCTCCAAATGGTTGTGTCCAGATGTATGGAAAACCCATAGAGCCGGTTCATCAAGATACATATTTTGGTCAGACAAGGCAGATGAACAATGATCCAGGCTCAGAACCAAAGAGGAAGAGAACAGACGATTGCTCTGGGGAAAGTGCACAATACCGAATCTTGATCACAGTTTCTCTTCCAACATTCTCATAAGCCATCTGTTTAATAATCTATTCTAGAATGTTGCCGCCAAATAGTACCAACAAGAATGCTGGAAAGGTACCAATAAGGTAATGTTGGCTGGGAAAATCATTTTATCATCCTTTATCAAAACTTTCTGAAGTTCCATCTAATAATCTTTTAAATTCTAGATTTTGAAATATGTGTGCTCAATAAAAAAAGTAAAGACCATAGCACTTTAGCCCTGGATAGGAACTTAGAGATCATCAAGTACTTCTCTGTACTCCTCACCCACCCCACTCACCATCCCCATTTTAAGGGTCAGGAAACTTGGGCTTAGAAAGATAACTTGTTCAAGTTTCTCCAGAAGGGACTTGCCCACAGTCATAGAGCAAGCCAGTGGCAGAGCCATTGGTAGAACCCATGTTTCTGATTCTCAGTCTCATAATTTTCTCCCCATACCATACCCATAGGGGTGATTTGGTTAAGAAAAGCAGGAGGAAGAATGCGGGATCAGTAAGACAATTATTATAGGTATATTATCATTATAATCTCATTAACATGATGATTTACATCAACACCTTACTATGACAAAAGCTGTAAAAAATACATACATACATACATATATATACATATATATACATATATATTTAGGACTCAAATGTTGGGGCTAGTTCAGACAAAATTTTGAAATAGGATACACTCTTCTCATCCTCATTAATTTTTAAAAACATGCTTTTCCATTTCTTTTGGATACTGTCCCTCTAACACTTCTCCCTCTGCCCTTTGCATTGGGTAATGCAAAGTAATAAATATAAATGAGAAAATTAAGACTAACATGTTAATGTCCCCCTAATTCTGCAGTGTCTAAAAGGAATCCTAGAGCTCAACTCATTTGCATAATATAACTTTGAAAATTAAATATGAAATATATACAACAATAGCTAGCATTTACACAACGCTTTGAGTTTTGCGAAGTGCTTTGCAAATATTATCTCGTTTTATCCTCACAACAACACTGGGATGTGGGTGCTATTATCTTCACCATTTTACATATATTGAAACTGAGATAAATAGAGGTTAAGTGAATCGTCCAGCGTCATACAGGTAGTAAGTATCTGAGGCAGTATTTGAACTCAGGTCCTCCTGATTCCAAATCTAGAACTCTATCTCCTGTCTCTAGTGATATTCATTATAAATTTACAAATACAAATATATGCACATATCTATACTATAATTATACAAAGTAATATCTGGAGAGAGGACCCTAGCAACTGAGATCAGGAGGAGACTCATTTAGAAAATGAGGCTTGGGCTGAACTTTTAAAGGAAATGAATGATTCTAAGAGACAGAGATGTAAAAGAAGAACCTCCCAGATATGGGGGACAGACTGTGCAAAGGCCCAGAGACGGAATGTTATGTACAGGAAACAGTTATTAAGATACTTTGATTGGAATATAGTATGGAAAAGAGTAATGTGCAATGAGTCCAGAAAAATAATCTAGGTCAGTTATAAAAGATGTTAAAAGACAGAAGAATTTGTATTTGAGGCAAGAAGGAACCACTGGAGTTTCTTGATCATGGGAGTGACAGTGGAACTGTTTTGGGAATGTCGGCTTGGCATTTATGAGAATGGAGAGAGTGAAAAGACTTGAGGCAGAGTGCCCAATTAGGAAACTATCACGATAGCCCAGATAAGAATTGGTGAGTGTCTGTCTGACCTGGGTGGCTACCATGTTAATAGAGAGAACAGGATGGACTTGACATATACTGTGGAGGCTGAATCAACAAAACTTGGCAACTTATTGAACATGAAAAGTGAAGAAAAGGAAAAAAGTCAACTGTGATGCCTAGAAGGATGATGAAGTCCTCAAAAGACAATAAGAAAGGGAGGGTTAGTGAGGCAAAGATAATGAGTTCTGTTTTATGTAGACTTTCAGATGTCTAGTAGGCACACATTTGGAGATGTCCAACAGGCAGTATACGAGACAGATTGGGGCTAGATGTATAACTCCGGAAGTTATCTACATAAAGGGGAGAGATGAACCTAAGAGAGTTGACAAGATTACCAAGAAAGAGAGTAATAGGAAGAGAAGAGAATATCCACACGGAGGGCATGGGATAAGTGTGGTAAAACTGCACCAGAGAGTGAAGAATTGTCATACAAATAGGAAAAGAAAGCAAAGTCATCTAAGACAAGGGTCAGGAATATCAAATGTTGCAGAAATATCAAGAAGTATTAGGACTGAGAAAAGGCCATTATATTGGGCAATTAGCAAATCATTGGTAATCTTGGAAAATATGGTTTCCCTTGAGTGATGAGGTCAGAATTCAGATTGCAAGGGGTTGAAAAGTAAGTGTGAGATGAGGAAATGGAGACAATTAGTCTAGACAGGTTTTTCTAGATGTTTGACTGAAATGGATGAGTGCTATAGGATGATATGATCAGATGAAGAGGTTTGTTTTTTTAAAAGATAAAGGGGAAGGTGTTTAAACAGTTAAGAAAGAGCAAGGAGGTAAGGAGACACTGATCAAAGCAACAAGCTCACAGAACATGTGGAAAATCTAGGGCATAAGTAGAAAAGTTGGTGTTAACAAAGAGAAGGACCTCCTCTTCCTCTGAGATTGGAGCAAAGAAGGAGAGAGTGGGCTATGAGATTGAGATGATTTGCAGTATAGTGTTGGGGAAAAGGGGGAGTACATCATGGATGGCTTCAATTTTTTCCAGTAAAGAGTTCATGGAGTGAGCATGGCATAGTTGGCTTGGGGAGAGAGGGGAAGGAATGTGAGCTGGAAAACACTTCAGAGATCTGGTCCAATCTTGTCATTTTATTAATGTCAAAACTAATATGCAGAGAGGGAAGTGACTTTCCCAGAGTTACATAAACAGCTAGTAGCACAGCTGAGTGAATCTCCACCCCAAGACATGTTGTGTTCCATGTAACGATTTTTAGAATTATGGCTTCTCTGTCATTGTTGAGTGGGGTAGGAGGAATTCTAGAGCAGGAACCTTGAAGGATGTTTTTATTCTAGGTTTTATATTCCTTCCAACTATATCAAATGCAATCTTTCTTTCATGCATACATTTGGTGTACAAACAGGCACAGCCTTCACACTCTTCCCATGCACCATAAAATCAGGATAATTTCCATATATTGAAGGCCTGTTTTAGTTTTGACTAATTGAATCCTATGGCAGCTAAGTGCTGAGGGCATTGGTCTTGGAATCAGATGTTCAAATCTGACCTCAGTTACTTTTTCTTAAAAAAATTTTTTTAACATTTTTATTTAAAGTTTTGAGTTCCAAATTCTGTCCTTCTCTCTCTCCTCCCTGAGATGGTAAGCCATCAGATATATGTTACACACGTGCAATTATGAAAAAAAAATTTCCATATTAGTCATTTTGTACAAAAAGATTCAAATAAAAGAAAGTGAAAATAGCATGTTTCAGACTGTATTCAATCAATATCAGTTCTTTCTCTAGAGGTAGATAGAATGTTTCATCATTAGTCCTTTGGAATTGTGTTGTACCACTGAGTTGCTGAGAATAGCTAAATCATGCACAATTCTTCGTTGAACAGTACAGCTGTTACTACGTACAACGTTCTTCTGGTTGTTTTCACCTCACTATGCATCAATTCACGTAACTCTCTCCAGGTTTTTCTGAAATCATCCTGCTTTGTCATTTTTTTATGCCACAGTAATATTCCATTCACACACACGACATCTTATTTAGTCATTCCCCGATTGATGGGCATCCCTTTGATTTACAATTCTTACCCACCACAAAAAGAGCTGCTATAAATATTTTTGTACAAATAAGTCTTTCCCCCTTCTTTTGGTTGTCTTTGGGATGTAGCCCTAGCAGTGGTATTACTGGATCAAAGGGTATGCACAGTTTTATATCCCTTTGGGCATAGTTTCAAATTGCTCTCCAGAAAGGTTGAATTAGTTCACAACTCCACCAATAGTGCATCAGTGTTCCAATGTTCCCATATCTCCTCCAACATCCAACATTTTTCCTTTTTGTCATATTAGCCAATCTGGTAGGTGTGAGGTGGTACCTCAGAGTTGTTTTAATTTGTATTCCTCCAGTCAACAGGGATTTAGAGCATTTTTTCATATGACTTTAGATAGTTTTATTTGTCTGAAAATTCCCTATTCATATCCTTTGACCATGTATCAATTGGGAAATGATTTGTATTTTTATAAATTTGATTCAGTTCTCTACATAGTTGAGAAATGATGGCCTCAGGCACTTAACAGCTGTGTGGCCCTGGGCAAGTCATTTAACCCTGTTTGCCTTAGCTCCTTATCTGTAAAATGAGCTGGAGAAGAAAATAGCAAACCATTCCAGTCTCTTTGCCAAGAAAACCCCAAAATGGGATCATAGAGAGTTGAACACAACTGAAGTAACTGAAAATTTTGAATCCTATAATCCCACCCTAATGGGACACATACACACATTCATATATACACACATATCCTTCCACGTTTTGTACATAGAGAAGTTCTTGGCAGAGAGGAAAAAACTACCTGACAAGAAGCCAAATAGTTAAAGAAAATGGTGCTTTATGAGTAGATCTTGATGTTATGTTTGGTTGTTTTTGTATCTCTCTGTGACCAAAGTACCACGAGTTCCCCGATTGTCATATCTGGATTTAGCTTCCTCTGGAATTGAGCCTAAAAAATTCAGCATGGTTCTTTTACAAGCAACCTCTCTCTTAAACAAAAGGTGTTTCTCTGTTCTGTGTTGTCATCTCACAGTCCGTTGCTTCCTTGACCCTTCAAAGCAGATACAGAAAGAAATGTGTCACATACATATACCCAGACCAATAAAAAAATACAGAAACTAGCTCATCTTTATTCTCATCCTAAGAAGTTTGTACCTGGAGCCCAAACCTTATCTCTGGCAATTTCTCCAAACTTTGGGCCTCCCTGGAAAGCTTTTCCAGGCTAATAATTTGGCGCCAGCCTCTGGAGACTATGATCTTTATACACCTTAACTGATCTGCACTAAAGAACATGTTGCTTCTCTGAAGATAACAATTCCTCCTCTTCACAGATCAGCTCTCACTTATCACCCCTCAGGACAAAAAAATAATAATAATCATTACCTTGCAGGAAGTCCAGCTAAGCAGAAAAAGGTAAAAATTCCCCTTTATCTTTATCCCATTTCCTGGGGGGTGCACAGGGGGGTGGAGGGAAGTTGTAGAGAAGAATAGTAAACTTTTAAAGTTGGAAGCATATTTTAGAAGGATTTAGTACAGCCCCTTTATTTCAGATATGAGGAAATTTGAACCCTGAATGAGACTCTCCTCTTTGGTCACCATTCCCTTCTATGTGTTATCTCCCCTTAATAGAAGGTACCTTTTAAAGGCAAGGACTGCCTTACTTTTCTTTTTGTATTCCTAGCACTTAGTATATACCTGGTGCATAGATAAAACTTAATAAGTGGCTAGTTCATTTTGTTTATTCTTTTTTTTACTTGTTTGTTCTTTCAAATGACTTGTCTGAAGTCACCCAGGTAGTACCTTACGGAAGTGAAATTCAAATTCAAGTCACTGACTCCAAATCCAGTCTTTTTTAACTTTACTGTGATATGAGGCAGAATCAGCCTCCTTGCACTGCCCAGCTTAGATCTATTCCCAGCCTGTATATAATTCCACTGACCATAGCCTGCAGATAGCATTGCTGGCCATCAGGTCAGATGGTACTATAAATTGCATTGTAGAGTGAATACCAATATCACATTCTAGCCGGCTTTCTTGACTGAAATTCTTTACAAGATAAACTGAGTGATAAGTAAGCCAGCAAGAAACAAGGCACTTAGCAGTGCCTAGAATTGAGATAGGAACCTCAGGCCACTGAAATGTGAATGGGGACAGATGGTTGCAATATTCTCAACTATTTCATAGAACTGGTATACACCTCAGACCACTACGCCCAACTCTATCATTTTACAGCTAAAAATAAATGAGGCTGAAGAAGATGAAGTGATTTTTCCAAGTCAGTGGCAGAATCAAGACCTCAGATCCTTTAATGCTTTGACCAGTGCTCTTCCCATGATACTGCCATGCCTTAGCTACCTCATTCCCCTTCTTAGGGCTTATAAAGGATTCCTCATGATCCATCATTCCTGTGCATAATCCCAGGAACTCACGGTATTCTAATTCTTCATGCTTATCTGGAAAAAAAGAGGCAGCCAATCCCTATAATCCCTCAGCCTCTTGATGGGTATATTTCAGATGCTTCAAGAAACTGTCCATTTTTTCTTATTGTCAGCCAACAGCACTCAGTGAGCATCTTCTGTACTCAGGGACCTGAACTACATTCTTGGGGGATAAATATTTCAGGGGTATGACTAACAGCAAGAAGGAATTGTGACGTGCCCTCTCATGATTCCTTATTTAGAAGATATAACAGATATCCATGGAAATAAAAACATAAAAATAACGCACATTTAACTTTTGTGTTTTCATATCATGAGCATCAAAAACATTGAGAGCCTTTAAATTGATCAACAAACATTCATTTTGTTCACTTTTTTAAAATCATTTTATGGATATCTCATTTTTACATCATATTTGTTACATCATATATGTTGTATGTATATCCCTCCTTCCCTCTCCTCCCATTCAGAGAGCTATCCTTTATGAGATAATATTTTTAAGTGGAAGAAAAGGGGTGAAATTAGCAAAACCAGCCATCACATTACAAAAGCATTTTGCAGTGCTCTATCCCTGTGAACCTAACTTTCGACCATTATGTCTAATTCCATCACTTCACAGCTGAAAAATCTGAAACTGAAGGGGAGATAAAGTGATTGTCTGAGGTCAGTGGCAGAATCAAGAATATATTACTCCAGATCCTCTAATCTCTTGACCAGTATTCTTCCCATGATACTACACAGCTACTAAATGTTTGAGACTGGATGTGACCTCAGATCATCTTGACTCCTAAGTTCAAATCTGGCCTCAAACACTTACTACCTATGTGACCCTGGTCAAGTCACTCAACACTGTCTGCTTCAGTTTCCCCATCTGTAAAATGAGCTAGAGAAGAAAATGGCAAACCACTCCAGTATCTGCCAAAAAAAAAAGAACAAAAAACAAAAATCCAAAGGGAGCCACTACTCAACAACAATAACAACAGCTTTCTGACTCCAGGGCTGGCATTCTACCCACTGTACCCACCTAGCTGCCCTGGAAGAATGGTAATGTCTTCAAAAGGAATAGGGAGCTTGAAAGAGTGATGTGGGAGAGGTAGGAAAAAGATAGTGAGCTCAGTTTTGAACCTGCGGAGTTTCAGATTCCTATGGGAAATATAGTTAAAAATGTCCAATAGGCAATGGATCACATATAACTGAAGCTTAGGGAGGACAATGAGGCTAGAGATAGAGACCTGTGGGTCTTCTGTGTACAGACTATGCCCATGAGAGCAGATGAGGTAGGTCATCAAGAGAAAGAATGTAGAGGAAGAAGAGAAGACCCGGGAAATATAACTTGGGGACAGATGACATGTAAGCGACAAATGAAAGGGAAGAATCAAAGATGATTCCAAAGACTCAACCAACATTTATCATGGTGAGGAAGGGGGTGGGGTGGAAATAGAACAAGCGTTTATTTAGCGCTTACTATGTAACAGGCATTGTGCTAAACACTTTACAAATATGATTTCCTTTGATCCCCACAAAAATCCAGTGAGGTAGGTACTATTATTATCCCCATTTTACAGTTGAGGAAACTAAGGCAGGCAGACGTAAATGACTTGCCCAGGATCTCACAGTTAGTAAGTATTTGAGGAGGGATTTGAACTCATGTGTCCCTGATTCCAGCTCCACTTTACCACTTACCTGCCTCATAGATTAAGATCGTAAAAGGTTAGAAATGGAAGGAACCTTAGAGATCACCCAGTCCAACCCTTTCATTGGCCAGAAATGCAAGCGTATGTATTGGAGACCCCTTTAGAGAGGAAAGAAAGTTTCTATTTTTCCCCTTTTAAAAGCTCTGGTGGGGTACCCAGGTAAGATGGTCCCACTGCATGGTAAGAAGTCATCCTACGGGTCGAAGAGAAGTTATAGAATTCTGGAGAATTAAGGGGTTAGGTGGCTGCCAGTGATTCAGCCATTTCCACGAATTTAAAGCACCTGAACCTCTAAGTCCAATCCCTGGACAAAGGGAGTTGTGTGGCACTGTGCAATGTGACCCCTAAACTACATAGCAGACAGGTTGCCCCTGATGATTTCTTGAATGTGAGTAACACTGAAACAGACAGCTAAGGAGGGCAGAGAATGGTTCTGCCCTCCTGTTAGCATTTGATCTCCCATCATTAGGTTCTTGCAGGATGGGATTTGTGTAACAATCAATTCTAGACCTGAAAGCAAGTGCTTCATTGGTGCACCTGACTGCTTGCCATGTTTGAAACTGCTTCCCTCTATGGACTAAGAACTGTCATATTTATGGCGTGTCCCTTATTCCCTGTCAAGCAAACACTTTACACAAGTGTTTGGATGTACTTCTCATGACTCTGGCCTGAAGCCTGCAATGAATCCGCTGCAGAGCTCTCTTGCATTCTCTCTCTCTCTCTCTCTCTCTCTCTCTCTCTCTCTCTCTCTCTCTCTCTCTCTCTCTCTCTCTCTCTCTCCATCTGTCTATCTCTGTCTCTCTCTCTCCTGTCTCTCTGTCTGTCTCTCTCTCTCTGTCTCTGTCTGTCTGTCTCTCTCTCTCTCTCATTCTCGTCTCACCTCCCTGCACTCACCCCTACCTTGTACTATCTTCCTAGGTCCCCAATTCCCAGTTAAATACCACCTGCTGTTATCAGCTATCCAGAGGCAGAAGGAAAGAAAGAAACATTGACAAATGTGAATGACAATTACCAACAAGCTCCACTGGCCTGCTAGGATTTACTAATGACTTTTAAAAGATACTCCAAGTCATTATTGCAACATTATGGGAGCTGCGCAGATTGCTGCTAATCTCAGACTCCCTTTGTGTTCTTAATGGAGAGGAGCAAAGCTTCATGGCCAGAATCCAATTTTATACCTTTGTTCTCAAATCTACTTTAAAGGGGAAAAAAACAGCTAGCTATAATGTACTGCTGTTCAAGAATGAGTAAGATAACATCTAAGTGTGGAATGAATGGTTCACCTTCATTTAGGTCATTTAATTTTCAGTGTCTTAACGTACAAAACAAAACTGATCAGGTTCATGGGTTGCCTCCAAGTGAGCAGGTGAACCATGGGGAGTAGGTCGACTTTTTTTGAAAGGCCTCCTAGGTAATGATCCACTCTGCCTAGAATAAAGAAAAAAGATCATTTCAGAGTTTTCAAAGAATTTTGGCAGTTTGGAGAAGCAACACAACAAAGGACAATATTTTCTTTGGAGCGTGTGCAAGATCTGTCTGCCTTTAGGTGCCCTTTTTTTCCATGAAAGCATGTTCAGGCTAAAAGTACATAATACTGTAATGATAAAAAAAAGAAGTTAAGAGGGTGTTTGTTTCCTTAGAGAACAAAGAATGAATTTATTTACTCCTTTGCAACAGCAGCAAAATGAGACTACACTGCGGGGGCAAAATCAGTCCAATGGCAAACAGAGAGAGTAAAAAACAAATTGCTCTCCAGCCCTGGTCTGAGTGGTTACTGGCACAAAAATCAAAATGCTGAATTCCTGACCTACTTCATCCTTTTTTTTATTTAACAATCTGGGATGAGAGGTCTTTGAATTTCCAACCTTTTAAAAAGCATCTATTGCTCACAAAGCCCCTGGGAGGCAGCAGAAAGAGTGTTGGATTTAGGGTCAGAGGACTTGGGTTTTACTCATACTCTTACTGTTTACTCCTTCTGTGACCTTGGGCCTCAGTTTCCTCATTTGTCAAACGAAAGGGTTGGAAAAAATAAAGGAATTGGACTAGATGACTTCTGGCTTCCTTTCCAGCTACAAATCTCAGTAAGAGTGGACAGACCATCTCATAGGCAGCAGCTTAACCCTTTTCGGTGTGCTAGCATTCATTTTCCATTGGAAATTCCATGAAATCCATTGGGATATTTAACTTTTTGTGACCCTTGAAAGTCTAGTGAAGCCTATGGACCCCTCCACAGAATGTTTGTTTTAAAAAGATTCAAAGTTGGGAGAAATGTTCAATTTCAGTTAGAGGCTAGCAAAAATTAAGCTATATTTATTATTGCTGCTGATTTTCCCCTATCCAAATTTATGGAGCTTCTGAAATCTGTCCACAGACCCAGTTGTGTGCTGTTTAATAATTGATTGAGCCTTTCCCCTAAAAGATGACGCGTGCGCAACACATTTTTAAATTTAATCGGCATTATTAACATTTCTGCCATCTCTTTCTTAAATTTAATCTATCAAAAACAAAAAAATAAACACTAAGTCAAGGTCTGATTTGGAGCATTTACCAATTTCCAAGGTATAAATATTTAAACTGAAAATTTAGCAATTGGCTTTCCCCAGAGGTGGCCCACTGGATGGAATGCCAGGCCTGGAGTCAGGAAGACCTGAGTTCTAATTCAACCTCAGGCACTTACTAACTACATGACCTTGGACAAGTCATTTAGCCCTGTTTGCCTCAGTTTCCTCATCTGTAAAATGAGTTGGAGAATGAAATGGCAAATTGCTCCAGTATCTTTGCCAAGAAAACCCCAAATGTGGTCACAAAGAGTTGGACTTAACTGAAAATGACTGAACAACATTTAAGAGGCTTGAACTGTTTGCATACAGCCCTGATCAGACCCTAGGTGAAAAACTTTGCAGAGGCATACATATATGTGTGTGTTTGTGCGTATGTGTGTCTATGCATCTGTATATGTATATACTATATAGATAGAGTGTGTGTACTAAATACCATATATTATACCATATACATATACTCTGTGGTGTGTGCGTGTGTGTGTGTGTATTTTATACCATCTTGGTATAAGATGAAGAATTAGGGGATCTCCATTCTGACTTCACTTAACTTACTACTTGTGTTGCTTTGGGAAAATCATTTTGCACTTTAGGCTTCTGTTTCATCTTGACTAAAATGAAAGGATTAGACCAAATGACCTCTAAGATCTTTTCCAACTCCATAATCTCTGGAGTATTATTGATCCTGGGGTAGAAAACAGATTCAGAGTTCAAAGATGACTCTTAAAGTTTTATGGAGAGGAGAGGGAGGATGAGTTTTAAAATGTGCCATTGCCAAATTAAGGTCAGAAGCTGAATCATGGGGTCATTCACAAGGAAATAAGAATGCAAAGATCAGGATATAAAAGGTCAAACTGGGGAGGCCCAGGGAAGGAAGTTGTCTCAGGTAAAAACATTAATGCCCATGTGTGTGAGACTGGGAGTGCAAAGCCTGAATGATGATTGAAAAAAGAGGAGACTGTCCAGCCAAGCAAGATGTAGAAGGAATCAGAAGGCTGGGAAAATAAAGACATTGTGGGAACTAACCATAATTCTCAGTCCTCATGCCTCTTGAATATGTTATGGTTTCAATGACTTGGTCTCCTGCAGAGAATGAATTTAATGAGCAGGTACCCATCAACTAAAAGTTTGCCCTTGGCAAAGGAGCAAGGAGGAGCCTTTTAACTTCGACAATGACTGGAAATAATTATGGCTGTGGCCCCCAAAACAACCTTCTTAGCCAAAGAATCATTTGCAAAATGAATCTGTTTGACCTCAATCACTTCCTCTTAAATGGATGGTCTGAAAGGTCTTTCCCAGCTCTCATATTCTAGGAGTATCTGACTCTGAAACTGGGGGCCTTCCAAGACTATAGATATAAAAGTTTCTTATTTGGGCCTCCCAGGGACCATAGATCATATACAACCACCTCATACATTTACAAAGCAAATTGCTTGTAAAGATAGTGTGTATATAAGTCATGTTGTAATTGTTTTCTATTCAGTCATTTCAGTCGTGACCCCATTTGGGGTTTTCTTGACAAAGATACTGACTGGAGTGGTTTGCCATTTCTTTCTCCAGCTCATTCTACAAATGAGGAAACTGACACAAACAGGGTTAAGTGACTTGCTCAGGGTCATCTGAACTCCAGAAGACTCACTTTTCTGACTCTAGGCTCAGAACTCTAGCCATTGTACCACCTAGCTTCCCCATGTAAGTCCATACAAAACTGTTAGCAATAGAATCATGCCTAAATAGGGATGGAGCACAGTGTCCTGGAGAAAGCACTGGATATAGAATCTGAAGACCCGAGTTCAAGTCTCAGTTTCTCCTCATGACTTTAGGCCATTCACTTAATCTCTCTGAGGCTCATTTTTCTTATCTGCCAAATGGGGATAACAATCTCACAAGATTGTTGTGAAGAAGGTCTAGGTAGGACCTAGACTTGTGATTTCACTGGTATGTGTAACTCCCAGGTGAGACTTGCCCAGGGATATAAATGATTCCTTTATATAAACTTACATATATATATATAACTTTTATAAACTTTTATATATACATATCATATATATATATAACTTTATACATATATATATAATATATATATAACTTATATAAAGTTCCAAGATATAAAATTGGCTCTCTATACGTTATGCCAAGTTCCTCTCTGTGTATGAGGAAAGCACTCAGAAAATCTTACAGCAACACTATTTTAAGAACTACATTGAGTGACTAAGTCATTTTGACTAGTATAAAATACCCAAATTCACTACAAATGACATATGAAAGAAGATGCTATCTGCAACCAGAGAAAGAACTGATAAATAAAAGTAGATATACATATGATGTTACTTATATACACACATTTGTGTCTAATGGTAGCCATCCCTAGGGTGAGGGAAGGGGAAAAAAAGGGAAAAAAAGAAATTTGTACAATAACTTGATTATATATTTAAAAGGAATAACAAATCGTACATAATAGATTTGAAATTTCATGTGCAATCATTTTTTATTCTAACATGTTATAGATATGCTTATTTTATTTCATAAATTAAAAAAGAAATTAATATAATTCTTAAAATGAAAATTATATTGAAAGATGAATTGTTACTAATAATGAATAAGAATCAGATATTGTCAAAGTTGAAGTCCTAGAATTAAGGAAAACCCATTAACTTCCAACTCATTCCCCTTTTGGATAACTCTAATTATTAGGAACTTTTTCTGTGACTTAAGTCAAGATCTACCTCTCTGCAATTTCCACTATTTTTCCTAAATCTGACTTCTAGAATAAAGTAGAATGAATCTTATCCTTCTTCCACAAAACAACCCTCCATATAACTCAAGACAACTCTCCTGTTCCTCTAAATCTTCTCTTCTCCAGGCTAAAAATTCTCAGTTCTTTCAATTCAACTTCATAAGATGTGATTTTGAGGCCCCTCATCCTTCTGGTTACCTTACTCTGGACACTCTCCAGCTTATAAATGTCCTTCTGAAAATATGGTGAACAGAACAGGACACAATAAATACTCCAAATACAATCTAACTAAGGCAAAGTGCAGTAGGATTATTACCCCACTAGTCTGGGAACTTATGTCTCTCAAATGTAACCTAAGATTTTATAATATTTTTGGTGGCTGTACTACATCTACCATCAGATAAACTATTTAGCTATGTCTTTCCTATTTTGGGATCAGAGTGATTTCCTGAATCCATGTATAAAAATTTGTATTTATCCCAATAAAATTTAATCTTACTAGATTTAGCCCAATGGTCTAGCTTGTCAAAATCTTTTTGGATTCTTACCCAGTCATCCAATGTAGTAATTATTTCTCCTTTTTTTTTTTAATTAAAAGGGGTCATCCCTTGACTAACTACTTAAAGAGTCCTATTCATTGAATGGTTGTATCTCACTCAAAGTGAGAATGTGATAAGACCTTAACTTAAAGAGGCCAGGGTCTTGCGTTGCATTCTGGACCATCTCCAGTCATCCTGATGAATATCAGGCCACTGAACCCACATGGCTCAGGAGAAGAAAGTGAGGTTGATGACCTTGCACAGCCCTCCCTCACTCAAGTCAAGTCATGTCATCCTCTTGATGTCATGATCCTCTTTGAGAATGAAGAACAAACACAGTAACACCAACCATTATTTCTCCTAGTGTTTTGTCATCCACGCATTTGATCAACATATTATCATGTCATTGATTAAAATATTGAACAGCATAATATTACATTTTTATTGTGCCCTAGTAGAAACTTCCTTTCAAGTTAACATCAAATTATTAATGATGTTTTATTTTTATTGTTATAACTTTTGCAGAGACAGCCTGACAAAGTAGAGTGTTGGGTTTTGAGGGTGGAAAGTCTGGGTTAAAATACTACCTTCTGCATTTATTAGCTATGTGACCCTAGGCAAATTACTTGAAGTCATTTTGCCTCAGGCAATTTTTTAAGGCTTACCTGCTAAGTAACATACAGATAGTCACAGGATTCTGATAGAGGAGTTACTTCCTTGAACCACAGATAAACTACAGATCTTTCTGGTATTTTTTTTGTATTAACTATTACTCTTTGGTCCTGACATTCATCCACTTCCAGATACACTTAACTAAACTATCGTTGATCTTACACTTTTCCATTTTGTCCAGAAGATTAGCATGAAAAATTTTGTCATTTCCTTTGCTAAAATCTATATGATTCCCATGATATACTACTCTACTAACCCTTGCCAAAAAAAAAAAAATAGGTTAGACTGATATAATCTGTTTGTGTTCATATTTTACTGGATCTTGATGATCTCACTTCTTTTTCTATACTAACCCTTTCTCTAACTAACCCTTTAAAAATATTTTAACTTTTGTTTTAAAGGAATATTTTATTAGTATTTAATAATACATCCCAAAATATTTTAATATGCTATTTAATAATAATTTTAATAATATTTTCAAAAATTTTACCAGGAATTAAATTGAAGTCAAGTTCACTGGTCTGTAGTTTGTAGACTACACTTTTTCTCTTTTTTGACATTCCAGATATTTGCCCTTGGCCAATCCAGTTGTACTCCTTCTGTTCTCCATGAGCTTTCAAAGATTCTTAATTGACTCGGTAATCTTATCCACCAATTCTTTCAAGACCAGAGTATTTTGCACATCTGAGTCTAGTAACAAACTTGGTGAGGGCATCTAAGTGTTCTTTTATAATCTACTTATTTATCTTGGGTTTTGACTCCCTATTAACCATTTCTACTCTTTCATTCTAAGGTCCAAAAAGTTCTTGTTGAGAGAAAGAAAGGGGAGAGAGAAAGAGAAAGAGAGAGAGACAAGCAAAATGAAAGTTGCCTACACAAAAACATTATTTCAGACTTGGACATGGCCTCAGTGTCCCTTTAGTCCAACCAAGAGTATTCCTTCTACAATATAATCCAGAAGTGGTCATCCAACATCCACAGAAAGGATCACCACTACTTCTCAAGTACCCACTTTATGATAGTTCCAATTGCTAAACAAAGTTTTTCTTGACATCAAGTCTAAATTTGTGTATTGCCTGCTATCCTCACCCCTTCCACCCAAGCAGCCATCCTTTCTTTTTTTGATACTCCCTTTTTCCCAGCATACTGGGAGAAGCCAGACTTTTTATGTTTAGCTCTCAACACCAACCTCAGTTCTTTAGACCTAACACTTTTGACACTGTTCTTACAGAATCATGCCACTTTTTTGTATTTGTAATTTATATTTTATATTTGTAATAATTATCTGACATTACTTCCATCTTTAATATGGTTTTTAAACAACTTGCTTCAAACAAGTGGAAGAACACTAACTAAATCTACAAAATTATCAGGAATTCTATATATTACTATAAAACCCAGGAAGAAAAGAAAAGAAGAAAAATTTCATTGAAAGCAACAATAGAATATCAAATATCTGAAAGTTAGCCTACCAAAACCTATTCAAGATTTGAAATAAATACAACTCAACCATAAAACACTCTTTACAGGAGTAGAGAGAATGGGTCTGACCACATCAGCCTCCCTGCTCTAAGAGTTCTAGAAGCTTCCTGTTACCTCCAACACCGAATGTAAACTCCTCTGGTTGCTATTTAATGCTCTTCATAAGCCTCTTTCTAATGCACTTTATCACCTTCCCACCACTCCAGTCTCCTTAGACCTTACTCCTCTCCATGATCCAGCTAAACTGTCCTCCACTCAGCTTCTATCTGTGTGCCTTGGATGGCCATCCCCAGTGCCTGGAATGTTCTGCTCCCCCACCTCCTATTTTTAGTTTCTCTACTTCCTTTAGGACTCAGCTCAAATGCCACTTTCCACAGCAGCCCTTTCTTTCTTTTCCGAACCCCTCAGCTGCTAATGCCTTTTTCCCCTTTCAAGCTGCCTTCATTCACTCTGTATATATTCTCTATGTACCTCCTTATTTACATGTTGCTGCCACCATTAGAATGTTTGCTTCTTGTGTCCAGAAACTCTTTTTTGCCTTTCTTTGTATCTCAAATGCTTAGCATAGTGCTGGCACATAGTAAGCCCCGACTTACTACTGGAAGTGCCTCTGACCTTTTACCTAAATATAAGTACTAAATGACTCTTCTCTCTTTCCTCCCACTTGCTACTTTCTTCCACCCTTTCCCTCTCTTTAGGTCTTTTTCCTTCTTTATTTTCACCTTGAAGTCTTTCTTTCATTTTTTCCCCAGTGAAAACTCCATTCTCCCAGTAAACTATACAGTTAGAATAATGCTCCTCAGTGTCCTTTACCTTCCATTCTAACAGGGAGATCAGTCTTCCCTTTGTGCAATTACTAGGCTATAACAGAAAAACCAACGTCGTGTAGCTTGTGCAAAAAACTCCATGCCTGCTGGAGACTGTCAGCCCTCTTTCATTCTCATAGATCACTCTTGTGACCAACTTTCTCAATGGATTTTTCTTGCTCTTCCCTTCTCTCCCAATGACCAGTTTTCTAGTGGCTCTTGTCACTTTTCTATTGCTCTGAGGTCTTCACCTGATCCTGCTGGTCTCCACCAGTAAATAGCAGTCTGTATATTTTTATAAAGGTTATAAAGATAGTTTGTTCACTTCTTGGAATGGAAATTAGCAGCATCTTGCCAAGGGCTTGATTTAGTCAACAAGCTTCTCCATTCTTGATGGATACACTTGGCATGGCCAGCAAATTCCTACCTCCTGCTCCCCTAATCGCTGTGATTCGGTCACTGTTTTTTCCAAAGTGAAAACTACTTCCCCGATTGCTCTCACTACATTCTTATCCTTCCCTAATTCAGCCCAACCTAACCTTTTATGACCTCCCCTTTTACTTTTTTGGGTGGGAATGGGAAGGAAAGGCTGGACCTATTTTCATTAGTGCAGGGACTTCCCACCAAGGAAGCCCCTTCTATCAGTATTTATTGGCACACAGCTAGTACATGTCTGAGGCTATATTTGAACTCAAGTCTTCCTGACTCTAAGCCTAATGCTCTATCCACTGAGCCATCTAGTGTTCCCTTTTCTCCTGACTTCCTCCCTTCTGCTTACAAACTCCAAACTCTGCCAGGTCTACTTATTTCTTGAAAATAAAACCTATCCTTATATGTAGGTACACCATATGACTCTGTTTCAGAATTCTTATTGCTTCTCTCTCTCTCTCTCTCTCTCTCTCTCTCTCTCCCTGTCTCTCTCTCTCTTGCTCTCTCTTTATCTCTCTCATTTAATCAATTTCCATAAATTCAATATTTATCTTTTTGCAGATCAGCCCTAGTGCCTTTCCTGATTTCTAGTTCCACATCGCAAACAGCCTGCTGGATAACCCCCATCTTAAACTCAATATATGTAAAATAGAACTCACCATCTTACCACTAAATCTTCCTCCCTTCCTAAATTCTCCATTTCTTTTGAGGACACACCCATCTTTTGAGTCATCCATATTCACAATCTTGGAGTGATCCTTAATTCTTTCCTCCCCCTCGCCCCTTATATCCAATCAGTTGCGAAGTCTTGCCAACCACAGCTCCACAAAACTGCTCACATCTGTCCCATTTTCTCTACACCACCCTGGTTCAGGCATTTATCATTTTTTATCTTGATGGTTGTGATGGCCTCCTAATTAGTCTAGGTGCTTCAATTCTCTCCCCTTTCCAATTTATCCTCCACTCAGCTGGCAAAATTATATTCCTAAAGCACTGGTCTGACCATGACACTCTGACCTTCAAGAAACTCTAGTGACTCTCCCTTGCCTCTAAGAAGGAATACAACTCCCCTTTTTGTCTTTTAAAGTTCTTTACAATCTATAGCTAGTTTGTACACTACTCTCCTTCCCAGTCAAAATTTCAGCTAAGCTGGCATATATGCTATGTTCTTTATAAAAGACATTCCAATATAACGTAAGCTCCTTGGAGGGAGATATTATTTGTATGTAATAGCCTTAATAAATTTTTGTTAAATTGAGTTGATTATATTGTGTTCACCCTTCATTGCTAAAGAAGACCATGCCATCAAAGAAATGATGACATGACTTGCACTTGACTTTGTTTTGAGTGAGGGAGGGCTGTGCAAGTCACCAGCCTCACTTCTGCTCCAGAGCCATCTGAATCCAGTGACCAGATATTCATCAGGATGACTGGAGATGACCTAGATTGCACTGGGAGACCTTGGCCCCTTTAGCCCAAGGTCTACATAGGTATGCACTTAAGGTGAGGTAATGTCCATTCATTGAATAAGCCTGTTTAAGAAAGACAGACTGGGAGGGAAACAGCACTCCGGGATGGAATCTCAGGCCCACTAGGAGACAGGAACCTTCTTCTTCAAGACAGGAACCAAGAAATATCTTTCAACTTGCTCATAACCAGAGTGATAAGGACTCCTACCTAAGCAACCAATTAATTAAACAGATTGACCGTTGAGCATATACCCCAATGAGATCAGTGATGGAGAGAAATGTCATATAAAACAAAATATATATGTTGGTCCCTTTTGTTTTGTTACAAGGGAGGTGCTCAGTGGTGTCAGCAGCATGTCGAGAACTGACTGTAATACAAAAATTCATAACTTACAAGGAAAAACAGATAAATTAAATAGATGAGCAAATAAGATGAGCAAATAAGAAATAAGGCAGAGCCTCGGGGTGGGCATGTGTCTATATGTATAGTAACTTGTTGGTTGTTCAGTCATTTCTGGTGTGTCCAACTCTTCATGACACCATGTGGGGTTTTCTTGGCAAAGACAATGGAGTGGTTGGCCATTTCCTTCTTCAGCTCATTTTATAGATGAGGAAACTGAGGCAAACAGGGTTAAATGATTTGCCCAAGGTAACATAGCTAGTAAATGTCTGAGATTAGAGGAGTTTTTCTGACTCCAGGCACAGCACTCTATACACTACATCGCCTAGCTGCCCAGGTATAGTGACTTATCCACTAGAAAAAGTTACCTGATGGTAGTGAGGCCTTGCGAAAATCACCCCAAACTGGAAGTTAGGGGAGATGTGTTTTAGTTCCAACTCTACCTCCAAACTATGACCTGCAATGAATTGCTTGCCTCCGCTGAGTCTTGAATTAAAGGACCAAAAAGACTCACAATGGATTTCTCATTGGTCTCCCTGACTCAAGTCTCTCTTTTCTATTCATGAAAAGATAAGTGATTTATTCAGTGATCTCTGAGGCCCCTTCTGGCTTTCTGTGATTCTGACAGCCACAGTGAGATCCTGGGTATTTTAGCCTCAAAGACTGTGTGGTCTAATAGATAAAGAGCTGATGGAGAACCCCCCCAAAAAAGCAGAGTTCAAGTTCCTCCTCTGACACAAACCAATGTCATGACCCTAGAAAAGTCACTTGATTTCTCAAAGACTATAAGTTGCAGAACAGGTACTGACTGACATCATTAGAGCTTCTTCACCAGAAGCTTCTTTCTACAACAAAAATCAGAAATCTGTTCTAAAAAGTATTCTGCTTCCTACATGTGGCTCTGCCTTTTTAAACACCAGAATAATTCAGCAGTGGTTTAAACCAAGGTAAATTTTAGAATCACCTATTCCTCAAGGAGACAATATTCTTCAGAAGGTATATTTTCCTTCCAAATAAACCATGTTGCTTGGAGATAGGATCAATGCTGTCTTATGGCTGTGGAGAAATAAACGAGTATAGCAGGCGTACCCTGGGAGCCCTGAACCACTCGCTGCTGGATTGGGGCTCATCTTTGCATGTGAGGGAGCCAGAGGGAAAATAGTCATTACTGGGGAGCCACATCCAAGTTGGATCTGCCCCCACACATAGCCCAGCTGCAGTCACTTGATAATTAATGACCCGATGAAAGATGAAGTAAAGGACGGAGCAAGAGAGGGAAAGAGACTAATTCTAGCCAACAGTAGAAGCTGAGTTTTCTCATAAAAATAAACTCTACGAAATAATGGGGAATATTACAAAGGAGCTGAATCTAAACCCAAAGCCGTAAGAGTAAGCACCATGTGGTGCAGTCATGTCAGACTCAAATAGAATCATAGAAGGATCCATGTGGGCCATACGTTAACTTAGAAAACCATGTCTTGGCATTCTATGTTCTATTGTATTTTTATTTATTCCATTAAACATTTCCCAATTATATTTTAATCTAGAAGTGCAGTAGGCATTGTGGCCTATGTTTGACACCTCAGGTGAAGAGGATAAACTTGGAGTTAGACATGGGTTCAGATTCTGCCTGGTATTTTACTAGTTGTGAAACTACAAGCAAGTTACTTAACTTCTCAGTCTCAGATTTCTCATCTGTAAAATGAAGATAACAATGCCCATAGCATCTACATCAAGAAGCAGGATATCCTACAATTAGGATATCCTCCATACTGATCTCCCTGACTCAATCTCTCTCTAGGATATTTATGATATCCCAGTGTATTTAGACTAAACCTTAGAATCAGAAAGGTCTAGGTTCAAATTCTGCCCTTCAAATATACTAGTAATCTGACCATTGACAAGTCACTTAACGTCTCAGTGCCCCAAGTAGAATCTCTGTGACTATAAGGTACAGACAAGTTGCTATCGATGAAGGGAATTACCACAGTAGAAATCCCCAAATGGGTGAGACCACAGATCCAAACCAAAATATATTTTTTTAAAAAATCTATTTCAAAAGGCTCATTTGAGATATGTAAGGTGCTTTGTAAACTTTAAGGCATTATATAAATGTCAAATATTATATTACTCATAGGAATACATACACGGCATAATAACCAATTGAAAAAATGAAGAATTCAGTCGACCAGTTGGTTGTTTTATCGACATGATGGCAAGCTTTCCAACTGATTGATTTTTTTTTTAAAAAAGAATTAGCCCATTTTTTTGGAATGAATCAATCTCTTCTGCAAGTGTCCTGTCAACATGGCTTCATTGCTTCAAAACAATTTCACAAAGTTTATCACATTACAGCCCATCGGCCTCCAAGGACAAATGTAACAGTTGATTAAATCATTCAGGACAGTGACCTAATATGATCACAAAAGAGAAGAAAGAAAAATGAGTTAAAAAAAAACACTAAAAAGTGAGGCACTAAGTAGAATTCAATTTAAGGTACTCTTGGACCCTGATTGAACTAGGCTTATTTATTAAAGGATCAGAAATACCAAGTGACCTCCTAATTAGTATCCCTGACTCAAGTCTCTCTCAACTCTCCAATCCACCCTGCCAAGGTGATAACCCTAAAGTACAGATCTGACTATGTCACTACCATGTTCAATAATATTTAGTAGCTCTCTATTGCCCCTAAAATCAAATACAACACCCTTCTGTATAGCATTTAAAACATTTTATAACCTCTCTCCAACCTAACTTTTCAGGCTTATTACATATTATTCCAATTCTTGTAGCCTATGGTCCATTCAAATTGACTTTCTTGCTATCCCTAATACAAGATAGTTCCTGCTGTCTCGATGCCTCTGTACAGGCTTCCCCTCCCACTCCCAAGTCTTGAACACACTTCTTTTTCACTTCTAATTCTTAGAATACTTAGTGCACCCTTCAAAGTTGAGCTCCAATGATAGTAGCTACATGAGACCTTTCCCAATCCTTCCAGTTGCTAGTTCCTGTACATTTTTAATATACTTATATTTTTTTAAAATATATGTATATATTTATATATATGCATATATGTAGTGTGAAGGGCAGCTAGGGGGCATAGTGGGTAGAGTATTGGTCTTGGAATCAGGAACTTTCATCTTCTTGAGTTCAAATCTGTCCTCAGACACTGAATGGCTAGATGACCCTAGGCAAGTCATTTAACTCTTTTTGCTTCAGTTTCCTCATCTATAAAATGAGCTGGGAGAAAAAATTGGTGAACCGCTCCAGGATCTTTGCCAAGAAAACCCCAAATGGGGTCACAAAAAGTCAGACACAACTGAAATAACTGCACAGCCACAAAAAAATATGGTACTTTTTTCCCCTGAGAGAATGGAAGTTCCTTGAAGGCAAAGGCTTTTTTTTTCTCCAGTGCCTATCATTATGGTTGATACATAAAATGCACTTAATAAATACTTGTTAACTGATCGATTTTACCTTTAAGTTTGCCTAGACTGTCCATCTTTAACTTCTGCCCCTTGGATGTTTGAAGATAAGGATCTGAAGTGCATCAGTCCTATAAAGGAGTCCAAAGTAGTAGAAAGAGGTCAATAGATGACCTGGATATGAATCTGCCACTAATTATGTGGATTTGGACCACACATTAAAACCCTCTGGACCTGCTTCTTCATCTCAGGTTTAATATCTACCCTACCTATATCAAACAAGGCAATGTAAAGTGTTTTGTAAACTTTAAAGTAGCATATAAATGTGAGCTTTTATTGGGGAATGGAGAAGGAAACAAGCATTGATTAGGCACCTACTATGTGCCAAGTGTGATGCTAAGCACTTCTGAAATAGATCTCATCTGATCCTCACAACAGCCCTGGGAGGTAGATGCTATTATCCTCATTTTAAAGTTGAGGAAACTGAGACAAAAACTAAGTGACTTGCCCAGAGTCACACAACTGGTAAATGTCTATAGGTGAATTTGAATTCTCCAAGCCCGGCATTCTATCTATGGCACTCTTTAGCTGACTATTATTCACAGAGTTGTTTCAAGGATAAAAAGAGAACACAGAATCATAGATTTTTAAAGTGACTTTGAAAGCCATGAAGGCCAACGTCCTTCTTTTTGAGCTATAGATAAGTGAAGAGACTTTCCCAAGGTCACACAGTCAGGGAATGTCTGTGATAAGACTGGAACCCAGATCTTCCTGACTAAATTCAGCAGTCTATGCCATCTTTCTAAGATAACTTCATTATACAGAAAAAAATGAGATCTTTGATTTTTCTCTCCAATCATGAATTCTGAAATTCCCCTCTTTGGCCACACTTCTTTCCTTCTATCCCTTCCTCAGCTTTATAACTCTCCTCACTTGTCTTCTCTTAGATGCAGCTAGATGACACAGCGGATAGTTTTGAGCCTACTCAGAAAGACCTGAGTTCAAATCCAATGTCAGATATTTCCTAGCTGAGTGACCCTGATCAAGTCACTTCACCTATGTCTGCCTCATTTTCCTCATCTGTAAAATGGAGATATTAATCATACCTACTTTCTCCCCATTTCTCACCAGCTACACTGCTTTTGGACTTCTTACCCCAATAGTTGGCACTTTCTCCTCCCCTCCCTCCTTTTCACTCCTTTTGTCTGTTTCTTCCCTCATTACATTGTAAGGTTCTTGAGATCAGGACCTATTTTTTTTTTATTTGTATCAGTATCTCCCAGAGCTCAACACAGTTCCTGGCACATAGTAGACACTTCACAAATGTTTATTAATTATTGAATACCTCACAGGATGGTTGTGAAGATAAAATGAACTAATATTTGCAAAGCATTCTGAAGACCTTTAAACACTGTCTAAATACTATTATTATTGTTGCTATTATTTTTATCATTATCCTTCATGATTACCTCAAATCCCTCAATTATTTCCCGTTTTCCCAGTCTACCACTATTAGACTGGCTCCACTTTACCCCCTTCAGGGTCTTGAACCTATGGTAGGATGTTTCAATAAGAATTCACAGATTCCTCAGTCCTTGTATCCCTTTTACCCTTTGACTTCCTGTGGTTCTCTAGATACTAATCCTCAGTCCTTGGTGACCTCTACCCCTCCCCTCCTTCCTTCTAACTCCCAAGCTGTTATACACTGCCGGAGAAAGACTGGACTCGTGACAACTTTATGCTATCAAACCTTCCCTAGGACTTCCTATACTGCTCAATCTCCCTATCTTATTCCTCACTTGCAAGTAATAATTAGAAGTTTGCAAGATAAAGTGTTTTCTGTTTTTACATCTTTCACTTGACATCTCATCTATTTGGACATACACATGGGAGACACCTGAATGTTGAAAAACAGCATTTAAGCTGGCATCCTGTTCCACCAAATCAATTGGACTTTTTATGGCCAATAAAAAATAACTACAGTGGGATGTTTCATTCTCTATACTTTTCAGGTAATTTTATGACTGTATATATGTGGTCTTTATAGACTATCACTTACAAAAGTCTGCCTGTTCACATCTTATAATGTAATCAAAGATGTTCTTAATGAGTATGTAGAAGAATGCACACAGCAGAACCTAAATATTTGCTAAAAAGACAAGGTGAGTCTTCTTTCTACAACTGTCAGTTCTCCAAGGGGTACAAGAGAGTGGGCAGCTAGGTGACGCAGTAGACAGAGTGCCAGGCAGAGAGTCAGGAAGACCTGAGTTCAAATCTGACCTCAAATACTTACTAGCTGGGTGTGACTTAACCCTGCTGGCCTCAGTTTCCTCATCTGTAAAATGAGCTGGAATGGAGAATGGCAAACTACTCTAGAATCTTTGCCAAGAAACTTCCAAATGGGATCATAAAGAGTTGGACACAACTAAACCATCACAACAAGAAAGTTATGGAAGAAACTACTGAGAGTCTGCAATGTATGCACATCAATCACTTGATCAACATACATTTATTAAGCACCTACTATGTCAGCCATCGTGCTAAGCACTGGACTGCCAGGGAAGAGCTTGCTTCCCTTCCCCCTAGCTATTGACAGCATACTATCATGGAAATAATACTAGATTTGAAGTTGGGAGATCTGAATTAAAACCTCATCTTTCCTGCTTGACTACTTTTATGATCTGGGAAAAATGATTTCACCATTCTGGGAATCAGTTTCCTCACCTATGAAATGAAGGGATTGGACTAGATGATCTTTGGGGACCCCTCCACCTCTGAATCCTATGACAGAACTTCTAACCTGGCTCTTCTCCTAATTCTCTGGGTTTTTACACACTAGCCAACCTGGTTCTTCTCCTAATTCTCAGGACTTACACACACTAGCCTAGCTGTCTTCTCATACTGGAGATGGACACTACTCTTTGGTTAGTGAGTTTCCATCCAGAACCTCCACTTGAGGAAATACCAAGTGAGCCATGCTTACTTCTAACAAATTTCTCTCCTGACTGGGATATTTATAGCTTTATACCTACCTCCCTTCCTTCCCTCTCTTTTATGTGTTGTTTTCCCCCATAAACTCCTTGAGGGTAGAGATGGTCTTTCCTTTTGCCTATATTCCCAATGCTTAGCATAGTACCATGAATACAGTAAATTCTTAATAAATACTTTATACAATTCAATTTAATCTAATATAGCATAATAATATATTAAATGATAATAATATAGTATAATTCATATGATGATGGAAGGAAGGAGAGACTTCCAATGGTATAGTCTCAAAAGCCCCTTCCCCAAACTCCATGAATAGAACTGTGACTCCTTAAGACAAACTAAAATTGCTTGTACTACAGCCTCCAATTAGTGATTTAATCTTTCTCCATCATTTCCCATCTAAGCCTCTAGCAGTCAAAGGGGAGAGATGTTGTACCTTTTCATAGAAATTTGAACTCATCTGATATCATTGAACATGCAGCCAATGGCTGCCAGTGAGACCTACAGACTCAAACGACAAGGACAAAACATGTTGTTTTGTGTAAGGGTGTGTCATCCAAATTCATGGACATTGAAGGGCAAAGGGGATAAACAAGTACTTGGAAACACAAGTTTCTTTTGGAAAGCCAAATCCAAGACAGCTAAACTGGGATGAACTCTCACTTTTGGATAGCTAGATCAGGACTTCATCTGGCCCCAAAACAAGAAAAAAAGGGGGCAAAAGGAGTAGAAATACAGCTGAAGAAACTTCAATGGTGGCTTCGGTTCTGAAGGATCTTGGTCCAGTGACACAGTGACGCTCCAGGTTGAATTTCTCATGGCAAGGTTAGATGAAATTTGATCCATGCTCCACTCTGTCTGGGATTCTCTCATTGTAAACAAAGTGAACTCGGAAAGAATACCCATCTGTGCTCCTTTTCCTTCTGATATCAACTTGACAAGTTCTCCAGTGAACCAAATCTTTTTGATCACTATGTTGATAGCAGAGAAAACTCTACCTGGACTCTTCTGCAGCATCCTGAGTTCTTAGGATAAAAGAATAAACTAAACAATGGAAGATGATTGGCTTGGGTCAGATTTGAAGTCAATTAATGATATTCATCCATTATTTAAAGTAGAGAAGGCTACATCCCAAAGGAAATCATTTTCTTCATCTTATGAAGTCTCTGGGAAAAGCCTAGGGCAGGATGCATGCATGCATATATGTGTCTATTTTGAATAGGTATGTGTATATATAGAATATATGTGTGTATATATGTATGTGTGTGTGCATCTCCTAAAGAGACAATCTGAACAGATCAAGATGAAGCACATTAGGGAGATTGTAGGCCAAAGAACAGACTATTTGAGGCTGTTCCAGTGATGAATTGAGGCATCAGAGGAAAAAAGAAGTGATTTATAAGTGTTGCCTTCTTTTTTCATGGTGGTTTAGAAAATCGCTACAGCAATGTCTCTTGCGGAAGGCTGTTTTGTACCTTTGAGCACGTGAATGCGAAAACAAACCCTTCCTTCCCTCTTCCTGGAGAGTGGAGAAAGCCTTCCCGGAACCTTCAACAGGTTAGTCATTTCATCATTTTCCACCAGAGTAGCCTCTTCTGAACTTCTCCATCGTATCCCTGGGCTGGTATCTTCCCCTACCCCAACTGTACCTCCCCTTTTCAGCTTCTTTTCACGCGTTTTACTACCCTATTAGAACATCAAGGGCAGGGATCCTTTTTTTTTTTTTTGCTTTTACTAGTATTCTCAGTTTTTAGCACAGTGCTTGGCACCATAGTAAGTGCTTAATAAATATTTGTTGACTAACTCACACATATACACACTTTCAACTTGGCATCCTTATTATCAACAGCATTATTGACAACACAAGGAGTCACTCAACAACTTCTTAAATCATACCACCTGCATCTCTAAATCCATGATATTATAAGTCGATAGATTTAGTTTGTAAATCTTGACTGGTGCCTAAAGCTGTTTTTGCACGCTAAAAATTGTTTGTTACGTGGCTGGACCAGTAGAGCTTTTTATTATCATCATTATTATTTAATGTTGTGGTCAAAACTAGCAAGCTGGTTTCTGCATGAAGACGTAGCCTAATGGAAGAAATGAACTCCCCCTAGCTGCCAATCCACTGCCCTGTGCCCATCTTGCCATTTCTGCTACCTGCTTGCCTTGGCTGCACCCAAGGCTGTCCTTCATATCTGGAATGACCTTCCTCCTTAGAATTCCTAGCTTCCAATTCTATAGAACATATAAACAGAGGATATTAGAGCTTGCGGGCTGGGGTGGGGGCAGCTTAGAAAGCTGTTGAGTGATTTCCTCTCCTTGCCACGTCATCTTGTGTTGTGGGAGTTAGGATCGATTGTGTGTGTGTGTGTGTGTGGTACCAATAGCATCCTGCAGTAGACACTGATGTAGCCTTGCCTCAAACTACGCCTCTAGCAAGGCCTTTCCTGAACTCTCAAATTGTTAGTACTCGCCCCAACACTACTCCATCCCTCTTTCCTTCTCTCCTCCGATCTCCTTTCTTCTCTCATTCTCTCTTTTCCCTCTCCTCCCTCTCCCTTCCTATTTTTCTTTTCTTTCACCTCTCCTTTCCTCTCCTCCCCTCTTCTCTGCTCTCTCCCCCTTTTCTCTTCGTTCTCTCTCTCCTTTGCCCTCCTCCTTCTCTCTCCCTCTTTCTCCCTCCTTCCCTCTCCCTCTCCCCCCTCCTCCTCTCTCCTCTTCTATCTCTCCTATCCCTCTTCCCCTCTCCCTCTCTTTACTCTGTCTTCCTCCTATTTCTTATTTCCCTTCCTCTCCACCTCCACTTTGCTAATATCCTTATTGCTTAGCATAGTGCAGGAGTGAGCGGGGAACCTGCAGCTTCAAGGCCACATGTGGCCTTCTAGGTCCTTGGGTGCAGCCTTTTGACTGAGGCCACGTTTTACAGAACAGTGAAGTATGGATTCAGTCAAAGAACTCTACTTGAGGACCTTGAAGGTCACGTGTGACCTCAAGGTCGCAGGCTCCCCACCCCTGGCATAGTACCTGACAAATAAGTGCTTAATAAATGCTTATTAATTGACTGACTGACCAAAGCTACATAAACACTGAGCAAATTTTTGAATCCATCAGTTTGGGGAAATCCCAGCCTTGAACCTTCTGCTACCGACAGTTCAGGAACTCAGTTGTAATGTCTCAGAGAGTGGCCTGGGGGCACTGAGAGATAGTCACGCAACTAGGTGTCAGAGGAGAGACTCTTTAATTCACCCTTAACTTCATATTTCCTGTATGAATACTTTATACTGACTTACCCACGTGTGTGTCGTATCCACCTTCAGTAGACTATAAATTCCTAGAGGCCAAGGATTGTTATCTTTTGCCTTTATATCCTCAGTGACTCCAATAGGGCTTTAAACAAAGTAGGTCTCTAACAACTGATTGCTAAATGTTGACTGCTACTTTAAAGCCAAATAGAATGATTGATATTTTACTGTGGGGGAGGGGCAAACGTAATTCCTGCAAATCCACCAATAGACAAGCATTTATTGATTTAAGTCCGGCTATGAGATAGTCTCTGTACTGACATGCTTACAAGAGGTAATTGAGTCAAGGGAGACAGCATGCATGTTGTTGTCCAGTCATTTCAGTCATGCCTGACTCTCCATGACCCCATTTGGGGTTCTCTTGGCAAAGGTACTAGTCATTTGCCATTTCCTTCTCCAGCTCATTTTACAGATGAGGAAATGCAGGGAAACAGGGTTAAGTGACTTGCCCAGGGTCACACAGCTAGGAAGGGGCTCAGGTCAGATTAGAACTCAAGAAGATGAGCTTTTCTGACTCCAGGCTCTGCACTCTATTCACTTTGTCACCTAGTGCCCTAATATGCAAACATATAAATGTGCAAAACAGATACAGAATAATTGAGGGTGAGGGGTAGGGGAAGTATTAATAGCTACAAGGATTAGAAAAGGCTTTATATGGAAGATGCACTAGAGCTGAGTCTTAAAGGAAACTATCTTGACAGTACTTTCAGAATCCGAAATTCTCTAGTTTGGAGGCACTTGACTAAAATGAAGTCCAATCATTATTGATGATGCCCTGATAAAAAAGTATCATTCAGAGAACTCTTCTAAACCACAAAAAAAAAGAGAGGTTTCATTTCTATGTATGCAAGAACCACATTCTCCCCATGTGTGGCAGTTCTGAGCTTATACTCTGCTAGGTATGGTCATTTTAAAAAGAAAAAGTTAAAAACAAAGGGAGATACTCTTCCATCAGTATCAACCTGACCAATCATTAACCAAACTGATGAAGTTGTGTCAGTAATTCAACTGCAAAGTTCACTTTCAGAATGAAGGGAAGACTGAAGATTAGGATGATATTTGAAGGAAACTTCTTGGAGTCCAGGTCTGATATGAATGAATGAATGCATGCATGTGTGAATCACAAAGAAATTTAAGAGACTCTATCGGGAGGTCATGCAGTGTTGCCAGGAATTAAGAGACTGCACTGGGTGAGTATAAAACCCTCTAGCTGATTGGAGCCAAAATGAAATCCACTTTCTGAAAAGGTTTGGTTGTTTAAAGTTGGCCCAGCCTCATTTGTTTTTCTCTGGTCCTTATGCAATCTTGTGGGATGCAGAGTTGGAAAGTCATAAATCATTCACGACTGTGAAAAAATCACCGGGTGAGGCAGTTGCAGCCTCAAGTGAAATGGGAGATATTTTGCACAAAGCCCAGAAGACAACATCACTCATCTTGTTCATAATTCACACTGGTTATTAATTTTTTCTCCAACATTTGTTTCAGGGCCTAGGCTTTGTTTGGTTTCAAATGGCGCCTGAATAGAAGAAATGACATATTACAATCAGTCTGTGTTGATAGTATCTCTCAGTGACTTTGGGGGAGGATGCCTTAGCTTGTGACTGCTCAGATTATTTACGCCTACTGAGACAGTAAGCCCTCTTTACCACCTAGGTCCTAATTTTATAAACACAGGGAGAGGTCACTTGTAGCATAAGAAATACTGGCCAAGCTTTCCATCTTTCCCTTCAAAATCTTTCCTCCAAAAATCTATCTCCTCCTACCCTATCCCTATTATCAGTCAGCAAGTATTTATTAAGAGTTAACTATGTACTATGATAAGGGCTGGGGAGAAATAGAAAAGGTAAAAATAGTCCCTCACTTTCAAGAAGCTCACATTATAATGGGAGAGACAAGATGTAATTAACCATATGTATGTATAGATGTGTGTATGGATGGACATGACGTGTGTATACATGTATATATTCACACTTATACATGCATATACCATACATAATTGTAGTTACAAGATATATCCAGAGTAGATGAATGTAATCTGAAAGGGGAAGGCATTTGTCAGGAATTCTCCTATTAGCAATGCATTCATTTGAAGGTTTGCTTCCACTGTTCAAATGAAAATGCTTATGATAGGGCTACCACTTTATTCTTCTTTATCAGTTTTAGGGTGAATTTGCTTTTCACATTTTTCCCATGTAGCTACAATATGAGAACAACTCCCTCCAGAATTAACTACATGATAGATTTATTCTGATTCATGTGGAAGAAGGAAAGAAACTGAGGGGTGATAATAACCAAAGAAGAGGAAAAAAGTTGTGGCATTACACTAGGGGATTCTGGGACAGCATAAAGGAAAATATGACATTGGGGAAGGAAACAAAGACATGAAGACAAGCAACCTACCTCCCAGTTTTGCTCTCCCCTAATGACATCAATTTAACTAAAATCAATTGTAGTACTTGTAACAGCATTACCTAGAAAGAACACAGTACTGGGAGTAAGGGCACCAGATTTCTCCTACCAGTTCTGTCATTAATGTCTATGTGATCTTGGATAAATCATTTCATCACTCTAGACCTCAGTTTCCTCCTTGATAAAATAAGTAGATCATATTAGAATATCTCACAGGGCTTAAATTTTATTTCCAGCTTACCCATTGGGAAGTATTAAATTCAGAGATCAGCTTTTTGTTACTCTACAGTCTTGAAGCTTATTTAAAAAAAAAAAACAGCCCTATCTTGGTTTATAATAAAACTTCCCTTTTCTCAACTTCATTTAGTTTTCATTTTCATGCATTTTATCAGCATAGGTGTTGATGAGTTTTCTCCAAAAATGGTCCTCACTGCTTGTTCTTTTCTCTAATCTTGCATCTGATTAGAGTGACCAGATTTGCCAGTTTTCTATTAATCCAACAGCTTCCAGTAGAGTCATTTGAAGAAGTAATTTCTTGCCAACTAATTGCAAACTTTTAAAAAAATGTTGTTCAACAGCCTATGGTATAAAGTATATAAAAATCAAGGGTATATGGCATGAAGCAAAAGAAAGCACAGAGGATGTTCTTAAATAACATTTTTAACATATTTCTGGGTTTTTTTCTTACATTCTACTGAAATGTGCACCATAGGAAAGTACAGAATTAAATGAAGAAAATCATTTATTATTTTAAAAAACGCATCTGTTGGTCCTGGAAATCCCCCCCCACTAACCTCTGTTTTAAGCACTGGCCTCTCCCTGTAGTGTCCTTCCAATGTGGATACTCCTTGGAGAGGCAAAACATTCACACAGTGTTTTATGTGTTAGACTCAGAGTAAGAAGGGATTTTGGATGTCTTCTTAGACAAACTTTATATAAGTCCCCTCTAACATCTTCCCTGAAAAGTGCTTGTAGAATCATAATCTAGAGCCAGAAGCCACTTCTGAACTGATGTAGTCTATTCCACCCCAACCCACCCATTTTATAAGTGAGGAAACTAATCACTATGCAGGTACATTGACTTATTTTAGGTCAGTGTCAGATTCACAAAGAAATGGGAGCCAGTGGACCTTATATACTGATCCCTGCAGCCTGTATATTGACTTAGAAAACCACCCATTATCTATGTTCTATTGTATTTTTATTTATTTTGTTTAAAATTTCCCAATCACATTTTAATCTGATTCAGGTCACGCTTGAGAATGTTGCTGGTAGTATAGGACAAGTCTGTTCTAGGTTACTATAGGGCCAATGTGATACCCACAGCAGATGCTATGGATATGCAAGCATAGTTCCAGGATAAATTTGCAAAACATAAACTCTCTTCCTCAAAGACAAAACCAAAATATTTATTCAGATACCAGAAAGCCAAGTCCACCATGGTATCAAGGAAGTTTGTACACATTACCAATAGAGGGAGCACAGCCATCCCCAAGTCTTCCCTCCATCAGGCCTCTCCCTTTGGCAAAATCACTCCCTGTCTCACCTAAGTTAGCTGCTCTGCTCTGCTCTGCCTGCTGCCTCTCTCTCAGCTCCACCTTACTCTCTCTTCCTGCTCCACCCATTCAGGAAGCTCCTCCCACCTTGGGCGCTAGGTGGCTCAAACTGTGGGCTGGGCCAAGGTCCCATGGGCCTATTAAGGAGCAGGGAAGATCTTCAAATTCCCTTAACATTACAGTCACACAGGTAGCGAGTGTCAGAGGTCAGATTTCATCTAGGTTCTCTGACTCCTGAATCAATGTTCTTTCCATTGTACCACACTGTTGTTGTTTGGATACCTTATGGTGACTGAGCTCTGTACGCCTGCCCTAGGAACCCTGAAAGTGAAGACCAACTTAGCTAACTCTGAAATTCTATTGAGACCAGTCTCCCCTTGTACCTCAGTCCCTTTCGGGTTTTAGAAGCTGCTTTTGCTTGCTCTATTTAAAGGACAGTAGAACCCTGTGGTCATTGTGGAATCATAGAACGTTAGACCTGAAAGTAATCTTAGAGGTCATTTAGTGCAGCCTCCTCATTTTACAGCTGGGGAAATAGAAACCCTAAATGGGAAAGTGACTTTGGCAAGATAATGACAGAATCTGAATCCAGATCTCCTGATTCTCAGTACAAGGATCTTAGATCCATGATCTTATGCCTAATTCAATTTATTGCATTCATTTCTTCATGGATAGTTTTCAAATTGGTCAAATGCATGATATGGCTGGATACCACTTTTATATTCTCTAACTGTTAGGACTAGCTTTGTGGTTGTGCCTTGTCATTATTAGCACTTGCAGCAACATTCATACACACAATAGAACGCTGGGGTGGGAAAGAATAAAAACATAGAATCACAAAATTCCCAAATTTGGAGAGACCTCACAGAACATAGTCCAACCTACAGTGAATGAGAATTACCTCTCCAACCTCCCCCAAAAGGCGTCATCCAGCCTTTACTTAAAGTCGCCTTGGAGGGGCAATCCACCCCTTCCAAAGGCAGACCAATTTGGAGAGCCCTAATTGTCAAGAAGTTTCTCCTTATAGTCCACTGTTTCCTTTAAAAGAGCTAATACTTCCATGAAGTCTTCTGGAACATTTTCACCATGACAACAATTTGCCTTTCTATGAAGAAGCAGTTGTACTTAGCATGCTAGTAGGTCTGTAAATCTCCTCAAAGCAGATAACTCCAAGATAATTTCTGGACCTTAGAAATCATCTATTTCAACCCCTCATTATATAAAGTAAAACATACATAGTAGGTATCCCTCTACTATCAATTGACTGGCCCACTTGGCATGGAGAGACATCTGAATAGGAATTATGCCTACCATATTTCCAAAGGAATATTGTGAGGAACAAGGAGAGGGCCCCGGCAAGATATCTCATCCATCTTCCAAAGGGGTTTGGGGCTAGAATTATATTCATCTACCACACATCAGGTAAGATGCTTTCTTTTTGGGGTCAAAATAAAAGCCATTTATTTTCCCTGGTCACTCTAAAGAGAAGGGTAATAGCTTTCTCTTGTCACCTGAGCTCCCTCCCAACAAATGCTTGGTGTACACACACACACAAACACACAAATCTTGGTTAGCAAGTAAACCTATTTATCCAAGCATACAGTAAGCAAACATCAGGGAAGTGATACAAATCAAAGTAGACATCAGAAAATATAAGAGTAAATAAGCTCTTTAACTGGGGAACAAGATAAAATCTCAATTCTACCAAGGACAGAATAAACTCACCAACCTCACTATCTTACCAGGAAGTCTGTTCCCTCCGGTCTTTAGGATTGGAGGCATTGAAAATCAAGGGGCATTGGGAGTTCAGCATTCCCATATGTCTTAGCTTCTTGGAGAATCTCCCAGCTACCATGTACAAGTTTGTACCTGGTCGCTCTCACCCTTCTTTCTCAAACTCCATTTCTGGTTCTCTTAGCTTGAAGTTTCTCCACTTGACATAGCATCTGGCACTGAGAACTCTTCTGGCCAATCAGAAGCCATCTCCCTTCTGGCATACAGCAAACAAAGCTGCAGGGCAGGGCTGTCCTTCAGAGGACTAGCCCCAAGCCACTTTTGGAGAAGATACCAAACTTGACCAAGGACACATAGCAAATAGCCAAATTGGAGCCTGATTGTCTATTCACAACCACTAACACAGGTCATTTGGTTTCCCAAGAATAAAACTTACTTAGAACTGATAGCCAACACGAAAGAAACAATAACCGTTTATTCTGGCTTTTATAGCATATTGTTGGGAAGATAGAGGCTGCCTTCATTTTAACTGAGCACCTTCTACAATATGCCAATCACATTTGGTCTTCTATGCAAGTGGAGACAATGTAGTTTGGTAAATTTATTTTTGCACAGTACCAGACATGTAACATGACAGTACAGTGTAGACTCAGTCCTATGTGCTCTTGGGGTTCAGAAACTTTTCCTCTGAAATCTAGGCATTAACCAATACCTGCAGCCTCTGCCTAGGGCAAAAGGCAAGGAAGGATTACAAAACCAGCAGAGCTTATCTTCTGCACTTTTAAACCCTCCCTTTTGTGGCCTAGCCTCCTCCCTGAAACTTTCATCCTGGCCCTTGGGCCTCAAGAAACTTCCACCAGAGGCCCATTCTTTCTGGAGTTATTTCCCTACCCTTTACACATGTTCTGATCCATCCCCTAAAGGTGCTACTCTCTGAGAAGCAAACAGTGTGTTAATTAGATAAAATAATTCTTGTTAATGTGCTAACTAGTTATCCTTTCAGGCAAATTTAATCCAGTAAGAATGATTTAATTCAGTAATGATGCACCTGTCCTCTGTGCGAGGCACTGTGCTAGGTTGCTTGCTTAAGAGAGATATTTTAGGGCAGGGTAGATTTCAGATCATCCCAGAACACCACAATTGAATGAAGGTTTGATGCTCCATGTGCGTGTGTGCGTGTGCATGCATTTGAATGTGTGCGTGCGTGAGTGTGTGTGCGTATGTGTGAGTGTGCGTGAGTGTGAGTGTGTGCGTGTGTGCGTGCGCGTGTGTGTGGGTGCGTGTGTTGAGGGGAAGACAGCTGTTTTCCTACTGTGGAATTGTTGTCGTTGTTGTTTGACTGTAAATGATAGTCTTCTTGATCTCAATAACCGCTGGATTCACATTAAATGATGATAACGGAGACGGCGGATACAAGAGATGAGAGTGCGTAAGGAGTCAAAAGCGACACCGACATTGTGTAGCTTCAGGAACTAGGACATGGTTTTACCCTCAACCATGATATGGAAGGCAGGGAGCAAAAGGAAGATTTGGAGGGAAAATATTAAGTTCTGTTTTGGACACAATGAGTTTAAGATATTTACTGCACATCCAGTTCAGGGTTGTGGTAGATCATTTTGTTTTGCTTCCTCTTAGCTTATTCTACAGACAAGACGACCATTTGAGAGTTAATGTGGACTAACAAATGAGCAATGGAACATGCAGATTCCACAGAATCATTCACTAAGTCTGTCATCTCCCTGCTATGGGTATTCCCTCCATTGCTGTAGATGGTAACCAATCACTACCTTCTCATTCATGGGTAACTGTGCCCACTCAGTCTGCCCAAGACCTTCCTCTGGTTTTTTGTTTTTTTTTTAATATTTGGGTGATACTAATGGAGCTGACTATTCATCTTATATTTTTCTCCCCTTCTATGGCTGACATACCTATTCCTGCATGATATCCTTTTTTCTTACATTCAATGAGGTCACTACTGGAACTAGTGTACAACCTATTTACACCCATGGTGCACCTCCTCTGAAGCCTGCTTCAGTTGCATTCCAGAAACTTTGGTATGTTATCCCATCATTAACATTCCCTTCCAAACAGTTACTAATTCTTTCAAAGATTTTATTCTTTGACCTTTTTATTATTCGGAATGTCATTATAAAATTTCTATTTTGTCCTATGTCTTTTCCTCATGTTATTTTTCTATGTTTATGATCTAAAAAGGGTGTACTTAATATATTTATTTTCACATTAATTTGTAATTTTCTGAGACCTAGCACATGATTTGTCAGTTACTAAACATTTATTAAACACCTACTATGTTCCAGACACTTTGTTAAGCCCCGAAGATACAAAAAGAGGCAGTCCCTACCCTCAAGGAGATTACAATCTAATGAGGGAGACAAGAAAACAAATGGGCACAAACAAGCCATATGCATGAAAGGTAGGAAATAATTAGAAGAGGGAAAGCATTAGAATTAAAAGGGGCTGGGAAATGCTTCCTGTAGAAGATGACCTTTTAGTTGAGAACTGAAGGAAGCAAGGGAAACCAGGAAGGAGAGATGAAGAGGGAGAACATTCCAGGCACAGGGGACATAGCAGAGAAATGCCCAGAGCTGAGGGATGAAGTGTCTTATTCATGAACAGCAAGAAGGGCAGTGTCATAGGACTGAAGAGCATAGGACAGAGAATAAGATGCAAGAAGAATGGAAAGGAAGGAGGGAGTCAGGTTATGAAGCTTTCATATGCCAAAGACAGGATTTAGAATTTGATCCTGGAGGCAATTGGGAGCCACTAGAGTTTATTGAGTAGGGGAGTGACATCTTCCTTGTAGTTGTTATTGTTTCGTGCTTTAGGAAAATCACTTGGGCAGCTGAATAGAGGATGCACTGGAGTAGGGAGAGACTTGAGGCAGGCAAACCTACCAGCAAATTATTGCAACAACCCAGGCCTGAGGTGATAAGGCCCTACTTCACAGTGGTGGCAGCATCAGAAGAGAGAAGGGGGTATATTTGAAAGATGTTGCCTTGGCAACAGATTGGATATGAAAGAGAAGAGACAGTGAGGAGTCAAAAGTGACACCTACATTGTCTCGCCGGAGGGATTAGAAGGATGGTTTTTTCCTCAAGAATGATAGGGAAGTTAGGAGTAAGGGGAAGATTTAGGGGAAAAAATACTAAGTTCTATTTTGGACATGATGATTGGACATCCAATTCAAGATGTCTGAAAGGCAGTTGGAAATGTGAGATTGGAAGTCAACAGATAGGGTAAGGCAAGATGGGTAGATGTGAGTCTTATCCATAGAAAGATAGTAATTAAATCCATAAGTGCTAATGAGATCACCAAATCAAGTTGTGTAGAAGAAGAAGAGGGCCCAGGACAGAACCCTGGGCCATATATGGTTAGAGGACATGATCTGAATGATGATCCAGTGAAGGAGACTGAGAAGAAGTGGTCCATTAGATAAGTGAACTCTTATATGATCATTATATGATGCTATGAAAAATGTATATTTTTAAATGTTCCCATTCAGAAGATACCATAAATGTTCCAGTTCTAAATTGTCTTAACAGTTTGTTCTATAGTTTTCTTTATGTTTATGTTATATTTTTCCATCTCTCAGGGAAAAAAAAGTAGTTTCTTACAACTGTCTTACTCTTTAACATCTTTTTGCCTTTTTATTAACCTTTTTCTGCATGAATTTAGATGCTATGCAAATTAATCTATGACTTCTTCAAGCATGATATATTTTATTATTTATTTATCATTATTTATTATTTCTTTTTCTTGGTGCTGTGAGTTTTATTTTTGCTTTGATAATATGATTGTTATTCCTGTCTTTTGAGATATACCTGATGTGTAGTAAATTTTGTTTCAGCCTCTCATTTTTCATTCTTTATTTGTCCTTAGTTTTAGTTGTATTTCTTGTATACAACAGATTGTTGGGTTTTATTTTCTTATCCATCTGTTACTTTCATTTTGTTAGATTCTTAAATTATTCATATCAAATGTGAATTATGATTGTTAGCTTAAGTTTTTTTTTCCATTTACTTCTGTTACATCACCTTTTTTTGGAGAACTATTAGGTGTAAGGGGAATTTGACTTATGCTGTTTCCATTCAGAGAAAAGAACCAGAAGTAATGGGTGGAAGTTTTGGAGAGGCAGCTTTAGGTTCTAAATAAAGAAGAATATTCTAACTAATATCTATTTAATGTTCCTTGAATATTACTAGGTTAATTAGGGTCTCCCTTATGGGGAGACTGAGGAAAGGTCCTAAGAACTATCTGTATTCTAACCTTATAACTTGCATTGGCCAATATATTTCTGCAGAAAATTTCTGGTAATACCACTGAGCACCTTATCAAGAGTTAAATTTCCTTTGTTTCTGTGTCAGTCTCTATGACAGTGATGGAGATCTGGAAAGACAGAGCCCTCCTGAGACTATTATGCCCATTCCATCATCAAAGTAATCTTTAAAGGAAAGAGGAGGAAAACAGTGGAAAGAACACTAGCTCTGGAGGAGCAGGGTCCAAATTCTACCATGATTCTTAGCCTTAAGCAAGTGACTTAAACTCTGTGGGCCTGTTTCTTCACCTTTAAAAGGAGGAAATTGCACTGGAGGACCTCTAAAATTCATTCCAATTCTACATCTAGGATCTGATAAAATCCATAGTTACATTTCCTTATCTCCCAAATAAATTTCTACCATCATCCTCTTTTCCCACACACATATACTCACCCCACTCCAAGTACCTCTGTCAGCACTGGCCTTCCCTTCCTCACAATAGTTCTTCATCATCAACTAATTCTTATCTTGACCTTCTTAGATGTCAGCCTGGCACCTATTACTCATGCTTTCATTGACATTTCTTCTAAATCCCAGAAGGCAAGTGAGACTCAAATAATCTGTCACTACAGGACTAGTCTCTGTACAATCCAGTACGTGGAGTTCAACTTAGCTTTTCTCTAGCTCTTTCTAATTGAGGATTTTAGATAACTTTTCATTAAATTCCCTGCATGCAAACACTCTGGTTCTTTATTTCAGGAATAGGGTTAAGTAACTTGTGTGGAGCCAATCAAGGATCCAGATTCCTTTATTCTCAGCCCAGCATGGAGTCTGCAAGTTCACAATAAGTTATCTTAGCAAAGGCCCATGACGGCAATGGCTGGTCAGTGTCCCCAGTGCAAAGATCATCATGTACTGAATGACCCATAAAACTTGTTGGCAGTTAGAATTAAGTGTTTTTCTGTGCTGGCCAAGTTTTTTTCAGTATAGGGACTCCCTTGGGTCTCTCATGGGGTATTTTTTCTCTGGTTGACTCCAGAGAGTAATAGGGCATCTAACTTGAGAAGAGTTTGCCTCCAAGTTCCACCTCCAACTCAGCTTTTAATGAGATCACAAGGAAAGTCATCAATACCCAGAATTCTTTATATCTAATGAATGAACTTAGTTTGCTTAAAGAAAGTTTCCAACTTTGATCCATTGGCTTTATTTGGTTTCCAGGTTCTCTTCTTCTCCTGCACACTACAGAAGATGTGGTAGGAGTAGGTCTCTGGGATTTGGCCTTGCATTTTGAAAAGCAGCCCATCTGGACAAGGCCCCTTCCTAAAAGGGACACATGATAGGGGTTCTGGGGAGGAAGCCTAGGGCCATAAATCGAGCCTCACTCTTTGGCTTCTCAACAGTTCCTTCTCTGATGACTCACCCTTGCCAGCAGCTGAGCAACATCTATCAGAAGGGTTCATTCAAAGGAAAACACTAAACAAAACAAGACTTGAAGCCCCTACTTCTGAAGGTCAGTGCTGGATTCACAGAGTCTTACTGTCTCTGAGTGCCAGGGTCAGCTGAAGGAAGGGTTGATAACCCTTGAGTCTATAGCTGGCTTCAGCAGGTCAACCGCAAATCTGCCCCAAAGACCTCCAGACACTGACTCTGAGGGTCCTACCAAAAGGCAGAGCTGGAACTTGGAATCCTACACTTCATCTGACTGCTGTTTCTAATTCTCGTATGATATTGGATCACTTGGCTGCTTCCTAGTTTTTCTGCAGAAACCAAAAAGAAAATACCTTGTGTTTACATAATGTATAGCCCAGAATTAACACCCTGTGTTAATAAGGAGAGGGTTCAGTTTGGGGAGGCTTCTTTAAAAAAAGGGAGAGGACTTTAATGTCCACACCATTCAGCCCAAGGATTCTATCCCTAGACCTATCCTCCCCCAAAAAACTTTAAGAATCTCTCTTTGGCTTGTGTCCCCAAACAGATTTCCCCTAAAAGCAACAGAATTTGACCTATATCTAAGTTTCCAAATAAAAAGATCAAGGGAGCTTACCTTACCATGCAAGCATTTGGGCTAACACTTAGAACATGGAACAGGCTCTCTTTAACATACTGAGAAACACAAAGGATTATTGTGAGGTCCAAATGAGATAATATACACAAAGTGCTTTGTTAACTTTAAAGAGCTATGTAAATGTTAGCTATTATAAAAAAGATAAATATTCACACTCAGTTAAAAGACTTGTCCTTCCCTTTTCCATCTCCCCCAGAGACATATGTGATCCCTTAGAATTATGATACTATCCTAAAGTCAAGGACATTAGAAAGTGTCCTATGACTTATTTATTTATTTTCCCTCTCTAGCAGGTCCTCTTTGTTTCAGGACCATCACATTACCCATAACTCACTATACTAGCATGGGACAAGGTTCAGGTGTGCTCCTCCACATCATAGCTCCATCCCTTGCCACTATTTGGCTCTAAATCCTTCCTGGTCCAGGACAGGTCCTCCACTTGTTGTAAATTCTTCAAAGCATTTTCATATCTACTATCTTCTTTGATCTTTATGATAACCCTAGGAGGTAAGTGTGTTGTTCTCTTTTTCATCCTCTCCTTAATCAACTATTCTTTATCAAATATTCACTATGTTCCAAGTGCTGTGGTAGTCTGCACAGATACAAAGACAAAACAATAAAACAGTCCCTGCCTTTAAGGAGTTTATATTCCATTGAGGAAAACAACATGTATACCATAGGGGAAGGGAGAGACTATAGGTGTGATTTTGTCATCATCACTCCTGGTAAGAAGCTTCATCCACCAAAGCAAGACCTTCTCTTCAACTTATGGTTGCAACTTCTCTGCAGTTAGATGGCACAGTGGCCAGAGCATTGGGCCTGGAATCAGAAAAATCTGAGTTCAAATCTAGCCTCAGGTACATCCTAACCATATGACCCTGGGCAAATCACTTTAACCTCTGTTTGCCTTAGTTTCCTCAATTGTAAAATGGGGATAATAACAGCACCTACCACCATATTTGTTGTGAGAATCAAATGTTTATTAACACATTGAAACTTGGTCCCTTTTCTTTCCCCCTTAGAGAATTGTTTAGAGCACCAAAAGATTAATTCCTAATTGCCTACAGACTCACTGCTAGTATGTGGGATAGATGGTAGTTTGTAATGCCAATGTGATGCCTACAGCAGCCACGGTGGATATGCATTCATATTTCCAGAATAAATTCACAAAATATAAATTTTCTTCCTCAAAGACAAAACTAAAATATTTATTCAGATGCCAGAAAGTCAATTCCACCATGGTAACAGCAAAGTTCATATACGTTACCAATACAGGGAGCATGGTCATCCCCAAGCCTTCCCTCCATCAGGCCTTCCCACAAACAAGCTCCCTTAAGCAAAATCACTCCCTCTCTCACTCATGTTAGCTGCTCTACTCTGCCTCCTCTCTCTCTTAGCTCCACCTCACTCTCTCTTCTTGCTGTACCCTTCCTGCTCCACCCATTCAGCAAGCTCCTCCCATCATCAGCTCTACATGACTCAGGCTGAGGGCTGGCCAAAGTTTAAAGCAGGTCACATGGGCCTATTAAGGAGCAGGAAAGATCTTCAAATTCCCTTAACATTACAGACTTGGACCCAGATCTTCCTGAGTCTGGTCAACTCCCTATTATGGCATGGTGCTTCTCATGTACCTTGTATGTAACTAAATTATATACATGTGTACACATTTGATATAATAAATTAGACTGGTCAGAAGTATGTACTCTAGCGGGAAGAAGAAATGTCTAAGACACATAAAACTTGGGCTCTAATCTCTTCTTTGCTTCTAACTCACAGTCTGACATTGAAAGTCAAGTCATTTTACTTCATCTAAAAGATGATGAAAAGATTTGGAAAAGTTAATGCCCAATAAACTCATTCATTCAATAAATTGTTATGCATCTGGTGCATACAAAGTTTTATAAGAAATGAGTGCTTGTCTAATGAAAAAGAACATTCTAAGACTTTCATAGATAAGATGACTTACCCAAGGTCATGGTAAAAATTTGTGGCAAAGCTAAAAGTAGGAGCCAGGTTTCTCAATCACCATTCTCCTGCCAGGCTATGGATTATTTGTTTAAAAGTTACTGTGTGTGGAGTGACAAATTCATCCAATCATTATGGCATACAATTTGAGTTTATGCTATTAAAGAAGAAAAAAGTAACTAAAATGTCCATACTCTTTGACCCAGAGATTCTATTGCTAGTCAAATATTCCAAGAAGACCAAAGATAGAAAAAGAGTTGAATATATCCATAAATCAATCAATAAACAATGATTAAGTGCCTACTCTGTGCCAGGCATTGTTCTAAGTGCTGGGGACAGAAAATGAGGCAAAAGACAATCCCTTACCTCAAGGAGCTCACAGTCTAATGGGGGAGAGAATATGTAAGCAAATATATACAAACCAAGCTTATAAAGTATAAATATGAACTAATTAACAGAGGGAAGGCACTAGAATTAAGGGGGATGAAGGAAGGCTTCCAATAAAAGATGAGATCTTATCTGGGACTTATAGAAAGTTAGGAAAGACATTAGGCAGACATGAGAAGGGAGAACATTTACAGACAAAGAAAATGTCCGACTAAGAAATAGTGTCTTGTTTATGAAACAGCAAGGAGGCTTGTGTCACTGGATTGAAGAGTTCATGGTGGAGAGTAAGGTATAAGAAAACTAGAAGAGGGGAAGGGGACTGATAAGTTAAGATGGGCTTTGAATGCCAAACTGAGCATTTTGTATTTGATCCTGGAGACGATGGGAAGCCACTGGAGTTTATTGAGTAGATGAACAACAAGGATCAGAATTGCATTTTAGGAAAATCTCTCTTGTGACTGAATGGAGGATGGACTGGAATGGGGAAAGACTTAAGACAGGTAGACTCAGCAGTAAGCTATTACTGTGGTCAAAGGGTGAGGTGATGAGTGTCTGTACTAGAGTGGTGGCAATATCAGAGGACAGAGGAAGAAGGCATATTTGAAAAATGTTGCAAAAGGTGAGATAAATAGACCTTGGCAACAGCTTGGTTATGGGAAGTAAGAAATAGTGGGGAGTCCAGCATAATTCCTAAGTTATGAGCCTGAGAGAGTAGGAGGACAGTGCTATTCTCTATAGTAATAGGAAAGGTAGGATCAAGGAGGGGATTTAGGGGAAAGCTAATGAGTTCCATTTTAAACATACTGAGTTTAAGATGTCTACTGGACAATCCAGTTTAAGATGGCTGAAAGACAGCTGGATGATATTAGAAGTCAACAGAGAGTTTGAGCCAGGATGGATATGTTTGAGAATGATCAGTCTAGAGATGGTAATTAAATACCTGGGAGATGATGAGATCATCAAGTCAAGTAGTATAGAGGGAGGAGAGAAGAGGGTCGAGGGCAAAACCCTGAGAGTCACCTGTAGTTAAAGGGTGTTATATGGAAGAAGATCCAACAAAGGAGACAGAGAAGGAGTGATTAGACAGGTCAGATGAAAACCAGGAAAAGGTGGCATGCCAAAATCCTAAAAAGAAGATAATGTTAAGGAGGAGGGGGGAGCAATAGTGAGGGTGATAAACAGTATGAAAAGATGCAGAGATGTCAAGGCGAATCAGTATTCAGAAAAGGCCACTGGATCTCTGGCAACTAAGAGATCACTAGTAACTTTGGAGAGAACAGTATTAGGGGAATGCTAAGGTTGGAAACTAGATTGCAAGGGAAAGGGAAGAGAGTGGGAGGAAAGTGGAGGCGCCTATTGTGAACAGTCTTTTCCAGTATTTTAGCTATAAAGAGCAAACGAGATGTAGGACAATGGTTAACAAAGATGGAAGAATCAAGTGAAGATTTTTTTCAGAGTTAGTGTTTGTATTCAGTGAGGAATAAGCTAGTAGAGAAGGAGAGATTGAAAATAAGTAGAAAAGTGAGAGAAAGAGTAGTTTGTTGGAGGAGATGTGATGGAACGGAATCACTTCAACAAATAGAGGGTAAGGATTAAGGCCAGTTCATCAGGTGAGACAGAGTGAAGGGGGAGATAGTGACAGAAGGCATCTGAGTGACAAGGGATGAGAAAGAGAGGAGAAGAGAGAGGTCATGGCAAAAGTCTTCAATTTTTTCTGTAAAATATGAGGCAAGGTTCTCATCTGAGAAAGTGAGGAGGAGGATGAGGGAAAAGATTTGGAAGAGACAATACAGAGAGTAGGATAGTGAAATAAGAGGTATAGTGGAATTGTCTAGCAGCAACAAAGGCACAGTGGAGTTTGTGTAACATAAATTTTAGTGTACCAGGTCAGAACGGTTGAGTGATTTTTCTCTATCTTCATTTAGCAGCAAAGACAGCCAATGGGCAGGAGTGATCCAAGGCTGAGGCTTGGCTGGGCATAATTGATGGCATGATAAGGAGGCTAGGAATTCAAGAAAGAGAATAGTGTAGAACTGAGTTGGTTCCCCAGTGAGTTAAAATGAGGAAAAGAGAAGAGTGTGTACAGGAAGAAGCCCTGAGTGAGAACTGAGGGGTTGTGGGATTGGAGGTCATGGTGAGAATGAAACATAGGGTTTTGTAAGGGAAGACAGAGAGAGAAGTGAAAAATCAATAGATTATGGTCTATATAAGATATGGGAATTTCAGAATGCTTAAACATAAAGACATATTAAACATAAATAAATATATTTGTGAGCAATGGTAAAATCAAAGGCTTGTACCAAAATATTCATTGTAGCATTCTTTGTGGTAAGAAAGAAGTGGAAACAAATTGGGTACCCTTCAATTGAGGAAAAGCTAAACAAACTGTGGTACATGAATGCAATGTGATATTACTGCATAATAAGAAATGGCAATTTCGAAGTACCCAGAGAACCATGAGAAGCCTTATATGAAATGATACAGACTGAAGCAAACAGAACCAGGAAAGCAATATACACAATGACTTTCAGGTAAACAGAAAGAAACCAGATAACTAATTTGAAATTTCCATAGAGAAGAAACTAGGGTCACTGAAGCAGTTTTTCGCATTAATGGGAGCCTCCCATCTCCCCTCTTGTTCCAAATCTTTCCCTTCTTTCTCTGTCTGCTTCTCCTTTATGTGTCATAAATGTTGTTACTGTATACATTGTTCTCCTGTTTCTCCTCACTTCTTTTCACATCAGTTCATATAGGTCTTCCCAGATGTTTCTGAAACTATCCCTTTCATCATTTCTTACACCACGGTAGTATTCCCTCACATTCATACACCACAACTTTCATACACAACAACTTGTTAATGATGATGTATTTAAGGGTTTTTACAAATCTCAAAGCTACATTATGCTTGGGGCCTGGAGCCAGAAAGAACAGAGTTCAAATCCGGCTTCACACACTAGCTGTGGGACCCCAGGCAAGTCACTTAACCCCTGCTCAGCCCGGTTTCCTTATCTTTAAAATGGAGATAATAATAGCACCTAGGAAGGTTGTTGTAAGGATCAAATGAGTTAATAATTATAAAGTGTTTAGCACAGTTCCTGGCACACAGGAAACCTATGTTTGCTGTCATCATCATCATTACCGTTATTGTTATCATTAGCCTCATATCTGAAACTCAACCCACTATTGTGCCACTCTTAAAAACCAGATTGAGTTATTATCAGTCATGCACACCTTAGCATGAATTAGGTCAGTCAAATCCATTGCCAATGCATAGAAAAACAAAGAATAGCTAGAAATAGCATCCAGGGCAAATCAGTTTTGATTGATGATTGGGGTATCTGTTTTGGGATAACTAGGAAGGAAAGTTCTTGAACATGAAGTAACCAGTCCCCTCAAGGAAAGCAGTCCCAAGAAGGGCACTATAGTAGGGAAGGGGGAGGATTTGTGCAAGCAGGAGGCACTAAGCAACTAAGAGGGGGCCGTAAAGGAAGAATCATAATTGGACATGGAGCCAGAGGATTTGGGCTCAAACCTTAGCTCTGAGATTCATGCACATGACCTTAGGTTTTAATCTCACCTATAAAATTAGAGCATTATGCCAAAGGATGTCTAAGGCCCCTTCTAATTCTAAATCCTAGACTGTAATAGGGGAGGGGGATGTTGGGGGAGGAGAGGGAAAAATTGGGGGGAAAAGAACCTGTCCCAGTATCCCCTCCTTCTTACAGGTAAAGTCGTCCCTAGAATTTGGGATTTATCCTGCCTCCTAGAGAAAGCACACTGGTTACAGAGGCAGAGCTGTACGGTTCCAGGAGTAGGTTGTGTCGCCTTTTGATCCTGACCGTATCAAGCGCCTGCCTCCACCACGGCCTCAGCCCTGCCACTGCATTTTGTTGTTTGTTTGCTCTGGGCAGCCTCGGTGTTTACACAGATTAAGTGAGAGTTCATGTGTATTCAGCCCAAAGAAAGCCCCTTCCGGCGCTCGGAGTGAAAGGAATGCAGCGAATGCGGTTCTGCTCCTGTAGACGGCAGGGTCTGCACGCTTAAGAATGACACGGTGGTTTGGGAGGTCTTGTGGCCACAGTAGGCTCCTAAGTGCATTATGGTGGGAATGAAATATTTTGGTTATCTTATCGCTATCCATCACTGAAGCTCCTCTGGAATGATTTCACTCGCCTCCCTGGCTATCCATCACACTGGCTTGGGCTATAAATAAAGATTCCCCAGGGATGCTGGATCCTGCCCTTCAGCCCAACGCCTCTGTGACTCATCCCGCAAGCGGAGCTCTGTTCCTTTGTCTCCATCTGCAAGGGGGAGTGAAAGTGCATATGCACCCCCCACTTCCTGCTGTGTTTGTGTGTGTGTGTGTGTGTGTGTGTGTGTGTGTGTGTGTGTGTACGTGTACTGCGTCTGTGTGTTTAGTCTGAAAGTACCGAATCTGCAGCTCTTTTTTCAGCAGTGAGAAGGAGGTAGATGGGGGTAGCACAAGAAACACCGGAGCAGCAGTCAAGAGTCCTGGCTTCCTGGGCAACCACAGGCAAATCACTTCACTGCTGAGGACTTTGGTTTCCTCAGCTGTAAAATGGCAGGGCTGGACAAAACCACTGGAATTATAGATTTAGAGCAGAAAGGAGTATTAGGAGTCAAGTCCAGATGAAGATTGTTTTGACAGATGAAGACACCGCCATTCTTAGAAAATGAAAAGAGGGAAATTAAGTGACTTTCTCCGAGTCATAGAGCTAGTAAGAGTCAGAGGCTGGATTTGAATGCAGTTCTTTCCGAGTCCACTCTATCCAATAAATCACAAGAACTTTAGTGAGTTAAAACTAGCTAGGACCTTATTTGATCACATGAAATCATATATGTACATTGCAAAGCTTTGCTGTTGTTATTCTGTCGCTTTTTCAGTTGTCTGATACTTTATGACCCCATCTGGGGTTTTCTTGGCAAAGACAGGGGAGTGGTTTGTCATTTCCTTCTCCAGTTCACTTGAAGAATGAGAGAACTGAGGCAAACAGGGTTAAGTGACTTCCCCAGAGTCACATAGCTAGTAAGTATCTGAGGCTGGATTTGAACTCAGGTCTTCCCGACTCTAGCCCTGGAGCATCATGCCACCTAGCTGCCGTAGAAACTTTGAAGTGTTTGTTTTATTATTATTACTCCTATTTTATTTTTATTATTTTACAGAAATAGACACCAAAGATGTACAAGGTTCTCTAATTCATCCATGGTAGGACGTGTGATAAGTAGCAAAGCTGAAACTTGAACCTACATCCTTCTCTTACTCTAAATTCAGAGCTTTCTCTACTAAACAAAGAATTCTGATTCTTTTTAGCTTGAAAAAGCATATGATTTTATGTTAGAAGCTGACTTGGTCTGAAAAGGCCAGTGGCTAAAGCTATTTTAAATTAAATATTTATTAAATACCTACTATATGCAAGGCATTATGCAATGGGAGCACCCATTGTCAGGGTCATTGGTACTTATAAAAGCTATAACCTCCATGGTGTCTATCAGAACTTAATGAAGAAAATCTCACCTGCACAATGTGTGCTCTCACTACAGTTCAGAGTTCTTGAGATCCATTCAGAATGGGAGCCCATTTCATATGCTGTCAATGAAGACAGAGGGAGGAAATGGGGAGAGGTGGAATCAGGGTTTCTAATAGAAGGAAATTCTTCTAAGTGTCCTAGAATTCCAGGGATAAACCCAACTTATTTAGGGGTATGCATCCCACCCACATCCTCAACCTCCTTTCTGGACTATGTGAGGATATTGAACTAGATTATATCTCAACTTTCTTCCCACTCAAGAATCTATGATCAATATATATTATATTATATATATATATGCATATGCTATTGCTGAGCAATAAAAGTATTTCTATATAATTGATTAAACTGAATGGTTGAGATAGAAGAAGCAGACTATGATATTCATTCAAAGATCAATCATTATTATGGACAATTCCATAATAGAATAGAACTCCAAAATTCTGTATTTGGTATGGAACTCTTCTAGTGAGGTAGAGGTAAAATGCATTGCCTTTAGTACATAAGAATATTCTTCTAATTGCTCACTAATCATTCATGTGTTCATGTAAAGAAAGGAAGATTATTAACAATCAACTGACCAGCATTTATTAAATGTTTACTATGTGCCAGATATTGTGCTAGGTACTTGGAACAGAAAGACTAAAATGAAATAATACCACCCCCTAAGAAGCTCGTATTTTAATATTCCTTTTTCTATGTGAGAAAACTGAGGCCTTCTAATTACCTCAGGGGCCTAGTAATGGGGAATGGACTTGTATTAAGCTATTTATATTCTCCCTTGTGATGACAATGGCAGAAAAAATATTTGGGATTTAGCAGCACCATATGTGACCATAAGATGGAAGAGTTAATAGACCCATATAAGAATTGATAGTAATGCTCCATTTTCAAGGTAGGGAAACTAAAGTCCCCTATTTGGCTCAGGGGACCAGTAGCACTTAGATCTTCTTCTCATCCTAGAGCACTAACTCTTGAATGACAGCCATCTCTGAAACTGTTATTTTGGATTCATTGCAGTCATGCCTGACTCTTCGTGACCACATTTGGAGTTCTCTTGACAGAGATACTGGAGTGTTTTGCCATTTCTTTATCCATTTTCCAGCTGAGGAAACTGAGGCAAACATGGTTAAATGACTTGCCCAGGGTCACATAGCTAGTAAGTGTCTAAGACCAGATTTGCACTCAGAAAGATGAATCTTCCTGACCCCCGCTCTATCCACTGCATCACCTAGCAGTCATTTCTGGAATTATCTAGAGTTTATTTAATGATTGTTGATCCTACTGGAGGTTTTCTGAAAAAGTAATTGTATTGAAAGAGTCCATTGCAGTATCAATGAGCCATTTATGACTCATTAACAGAGAGCGTGTCAGAATTTCAAAAATTATTTTCTGTGGCCAACCAGAATCTCCTAAAGGGAGTTTTGGGAGCAGAGACTAGAAATACATTTCATATAATACTTGTTGATTCTCCCATCAAAAGGAGCATGGGTCAACAGTTCAGCCCATTCTGAGGATGCTCATAATCACCAAATTATAGAATCTTAGAGCTGGAAAGAGCCTTATATTTCATTTAGTCAAACCCCTCACTTTATAGAAACTCAGAAGAGAATGGTGAAGTAATCTTCCTTAGGCCACAGAGTGAGTTAATGGCAGTGCTAAAACCCACATCTTTTGACATCTAGTCCAATGCTCTTTCTCCTAATCACATCATGAGTTGAAATTTTGTCCTTTGATGTTATTGATGAAATCCCATGATCTTTACCAGGACCCCTGCCAACATCCAGTAATCTCTTGGGGACATTCCTTTTGATTAAACCCTCCTGACTTCAATGTCTGGGCCCTTCTTGTCTCCTGTTCCTTCTTCTTTGCTCTCATCCACCATCCTCACTCTCGTATCAGTCTCTGTTGCACTTTAATTGACTTTTGCATTCACTGAAAGGAGACATGTGCCTTTTCTGGAAATTCCCCTTTTGGAGGGGCAAAATCATTGCCAGAGAGGAGTTGTTACCAGCATGGAAATTAATCTCTCCACCTGGGATGTGGCCGACTTGGCTTGGCTCCCATGCTAATTGGCTTTGTTCTTGATTTAACAGGCCTCTGGAGCAAGGGCGATAGCCTCACTATGCCCAGCTGCTCCCCAGCAATGTGTAGCTTTGGAATGAAAATGAGGGAGACACAGTTTCACACAGAATGTGAGTCACGCAGGGGTTTAGTTGGCTATAAATGAGGGGGTGAGACTGGTACTGACAATTACCTCAAGATAGTGAAATAGATGGAAGCGAGAGCAGCCCATCCAGGCTTTGTGGAGCTCAGAAATGAAGTAGGGTTCAAAAAGGTGGAAAAGGATGAAGAAAACAATTCTAATTCTCATGTCAGAATTCTCAGATGATATAGGTCTACTCAGGGCTAGACCCAAACTTCTCAACAGTTAGATCAGGCCCCGTTTTCCTTCCTCCCACCCAAATGTAAGCACATGCCAATGCATTTGAGCTGAATATGGAGTGGGGATGGTATGATGACCTTATAGAGGAACTTATTTGCCTCATTATTCTCAAGTTTTAGATATTCTTACTGACTCGTTGCTCCCATGCCACTTAAAATTCCCCACTTCCTCCTAAAATATTTCTGAACATTCAGCTAAGTTCAGAAATTGAATCAGTAATATAGAACAATTTGCATAAAATAGCCCAGGAAATAAGACAGCTGTGATATTCATACCACCTGTGGCCCAAGCAAGCTACCTCACCTTATCCCAACTCCCCAGATGGGAGGTCTGATTTCTCCCACATTCCATTCGCCCCTAAATTTCATGCAGAAAGGGGAAAACTAGGTAGTAAATGACTTCTCAGAACCCCATCAGTCCTTCAATAGGAAGAAAAGAGAGATATTGCTCAACCACTTGCTTCACTTTCTAGGAAAGCAATTAATTGCTTTTTGGGGGGGGGATGAACTTGACTTGAGAACTAGACATTCTCTGGAACTTTCTGACATAGTTTAGTTAGCTCAAATACTGCCATCTTTCTCCTTTTGATCTGACAATGTTATTGATATGTAGGAAAAGAGGGATGGAAGGACCCTTAAAGTTCACAGGCCAAGGTCAAAGGAGCATAGCCAGCTAGGGTCTGCCAGCTCCATAGTCATTTACCTCACCACCTTTGCTCCCTTGTTAATCTTCACCACTTAGTGCCATTATTGCCATATGCCTTGGCGTCTTATATTACCCATACCCCAGAAATCAGTCCTTCCAATCACAGTTCCCACTAAAGACTGCACCACCATTATTTGTGATTCTTTGTGTTTGGAAACTTGTCTCTTCAATCATTCTCCTCTCATTTTATAATTTTCAATATCTTATTATTCACTAACTCCTTCCTTACTATCTATAACCACACCCAGATCTTCTTTCCAATTCTTAAAAAAAAAAAGCCATCATTTGACCTTACAGTCCCTTCAAGGTATTACCCTATGTCTCTCTTCTCACTACCAAACTTCTAGAAAAAAAATTGCTTGCACTTGTCTCCACTTTTTTACCTTCTATTTATTCACTTTTCAAACCCTTCCAATTTAGCTTTGAATTCCACCAGTCAAACGAATCTCTTCTCTCCAATGATCTCTTAATTGTCAAATCCATTGGCGTTTTGTCAGTCCTTACCCTCCTTATTCTCCTGGCAGGTTTTGATAGTGTTGACTATTGTCTCCTCCCAAATACTTTCTCCTTCCTAGGACTTTATGACATTCCTGGTTCTCTCCTTACCTGTCTGGTCATGCCTTCTCAGTCTCCTTTGTAGGACCATTATCCATGTGCTTGCTCCTTTGCATAGGTGCATCCCAGTGATATGACTTGGGCCTTCTTCTTTCTCTGCATTTTCTCTTGGTGATCTCATCAAGACACCTCATCTCACATGCTGATGAGTCAGTCAGTCAATAAACACTTAGTAAACACCTATGATGTGCCAGGCAGCCTCTGAGGATACAAATAAAGATAAAAGAAATCTCTGCCTTCACAGAGCTCACAATCTAATAATTGTAAAGAACATCAAGGGAGAAAAAACAAGCAAATATGTACAAGCAAGCTATATATGGAATCAGTAGGAAATAATTTTAAAAAGAGAGGATGAGTCCCAAACATTTAGCTTCATCTCTCCTCAGCTCTAATCTCTCATTTCCAGCTTACTGCTAGACATCTACTCTGGGATGGCCCACAGGAATCTAAAACTCAACATGTCTAATATAGAATTTATTATCTCTTCCATTTCCCCACTGCCACCAAACAAAATACCTTTCTCCTTATTTCTCTCTAGGAAACTAGGTAGTGCAGTGGATGGAATTCTGAACTTAGAATTGGAAGACCTAAGTTCAAATCCAGCTTAGACACTCACTGGTTGTATGACCCTGGGCAAGTCATTTAATCTATTTGCCTCAGTTTCCTCAACTATAAAATGAGGATAATATCAGCACATACCTTGCAGGATTGTTGTAAGCATCAAACTAAATAATATTTGTAAAGCCCATAGCACAATGTCTGACATGTAGTAGGCATTATATAAATGCTTGTTGCTTTCCCCATTTTTCTTCTTTCTGTCCAGGGTCACTCAACCCTATTTGTCTCAGTTTCCTCATCTATAAAATGTGCTAGAGAAGGAAAATGACAAATTTTTCCAGTATCTTTGCCAAGAAATCCTCAACTAGAGTCTCAAAGAGTTGGACATATCTGAAAAACAACTGAACAGCAACAAAACTAATTGGTACTATTCTCACAGAATTACTTTTTATTTGTAATGCATATAACTTATATATATATACTTAGTATATAGTTATATACTTATATAGTTATATACTTAACTGCATACATGTTGTCTGCCTTCTCCCATCCCAGTAGAATGTAAGCTCCCTGAACGTAGGGGTCTTTGTATTCCCAGCTCCCTAGCATATCACCCAGCTCATAGTGGGCACTCAGTAAGTGTTTGCTGAATTGAATTGAGTTGGATGGTATTCCACTAAAATAGGGCTGCTGGGAAAACACAGACCAGAGATTTCAGGGATACATCTAAATTGATCCACCCTCCAAAGTTGAAAAGCAAATGGCTTCATCCTCTATGATCAGCTGGAAAAAATAGCTGAACTGGTGTATTGATTGGAATGTGGTAATGGCCAGTACTTACCTCACCATAGCTGATTCATATGATCCTACTTTAGGGAAACAAACTAACCACAAGTAGTTGATTTGGAAGAACCAAAGGTAATTAAGTCTAAGATGCCAAAGCTATTCATAGAATTTAGATCACAAAAACTAGAAGACTTACATCCAACTCCTTCATTTCATTTATTTTTCTATTGATATCTTTTATTTTTATATGATAATCATTTCCTAATATCTCTTCCTCTACTTTCTCTTCTCATAACAGTTTAAAAAGAAAAGTCAGTCAAGCAAAACCAACCAACATATAAACTATATCTGACAATATATGCAACATTCTGTACTAATAGTTCTTGCCCACCTCCCCCACCTCTTCAATAACCAGAGGAAGGCATGTTTTCCACAGTCTTCTCTAAGTCACTGATTTAGTTTAATCATTAAAATTACAGAGTTCAGTTTCCTTTTAGTGTTCTTTTCATGTACATTGTTATAGTCATTGTGCATATTGCTTTCTGATTCTGCCTACCTCATTCTGCATCAGTTCAACTAAATCTCATGTTTCTCTAAATTCTTCATATTTGCCATTTCCTTACTTCTATTGTGTTCATCTTCTACAATGTGTTTAGCTGTTCCCTGGTTAATAGGTACCTACTTTGTTTCCAGTTTTTTACTACCACAAAAATGCTTGCTATGAATGCTTTGATGCATGTGGAACCATTCTTTGACCTCTTTGGCAGTCTCTTCATTTTCAAGGCCTCCAATGGACCTTTTATTCCCTCATCTATGACACTGGTATATTTACTTTCCAGATGTGTGAAAATCAAATGAGATGTTGGTACAAAATCATTTTTTAAAGTATAAGGTGTTCAATAGATGCCAAGAATTATTATTATTTCCTAATGACAGCATATTCAAAGTCATGACAAAGATGAGTTTATCAATACCAAAAAAATTAAACCACCCACTCCTTAAACGCATACATTTTTCAAAAGCTTTGATAATGTACTTCTCAAATTCTCTTTCTGCCTCCCTGAATTATATTCATTGAGACCAATCCCTAGGGGGTGACACAGAGTTAGACATGTCATTATCAATAGCTTACAAAAATGGAAAGGAGAATCTGTCAGGAAGAGCATGACACTGAAGAACCTTGGTTGATGTATTTGGGTATTGAAGCCCTAGAATGAGGGAAAGGTGTTTTAACCTTCAGGCAAAATGTCGACTCATTTCTGAAAAAAGTTCATAATGCTTCTTTGACTGCTCTTAAATATTTCTCCTGAGGCTAGAGGGGACCCCACATAAGGCCAAGACAAAGTCGTGCCTGGCAAACCAGAGTGAGCTTCAAACTTTGAGCTTCTAATCCAGTTTGAGAGCTCCTATCCCCAAATTTAATTGGTGTTCTCTCCTTACAGAAATTCATTTAGGCTTCTGTTTTAATTATAAATTGATAGGTTAGTGATAGCCATTTGTAATGTAGCAAGTTGTCTGGGCAGATGCCAAAGAAGAGTAAGGCAGAACTAAAGATAATCTTTGCCCACTCCATGGGTTTGCCTGAAACAAGATCCAATTGAAATTGACCTTTGGAGACAGGAGGCTATATGGAAGAATCAGGTTATTGCAGAAAGGGGTGGGGTATCTCTGCCAGGTTTCTGATTGGTTTCCTTCACACCCTGATGTCACAGGTAGGGAGATGTCCATTAGTGAGAGTGACTCAGAAGCTTCTAGCGTGGAAGATTCCACGCCTGGGAAATTCCAGGAAGAGTGCCAGACTAGGGTGTCTAGAGCAGAGATGGACTATTGCAAGAAAGTCTAGGTGGGCAGAAAAAAAAAAACACAGAGGACTTTATAGACTCTCACAGATTGCAGCCTAAAAACAAACAAACAGAAACCCAAACTATGCACCAACTCTTCTGTTGCTCTGATAGACCTCCCTGCTCCATGGGCCTGCTTACTGAAGCCTCACTTCTTGATTTGCTTACCAAATTAATGGGCAGAATTTACATATGGTTCCAATCCTGCTCTCTCTAAATGAGAGAACCTGAAGTTTGGCTAGAGTTTTAATCAATAACAAAAACAAACAAACAAACTTCCTTTAATGAGCAGAGAACATTTTTCCACTTCAGTGATTTCACATTCTATTTGGAGAAACTTGAAGTTTTAAAGCTTGAGATTTGGCACCAAATGGTGGCCAAAAACAGTCATATTTTTGCAGATATGCTTCCATAACAACACTACTTATAATTCCTGGCTCCTGTTCAATAATAATAAGAATAATACTAACAGTAAGAATAATAGACTCACATTTCTATAGCCTCTTCAAGGTTTATAAAATACAACTCAATTCAACACACTTTTGTTGAATGTCTAGTTCACATATGGGGGGGGGGCACTAATCAGTATATAAAAATGAATAAGGCTTGGACCTTACAATCTAGTAGAGGAAATAAATATTTATTAAAAATAAATATAAAACAGCATAATAATGAGTAAGGTACCAACGACGCCAACTTTGCGTTCACTATGCCCCGCCGTCTTTCCTGGGAATTCAAAAGTGAGGAGATATCATGTCTGGCTGAGCAGATGAAGGAAAACTACATGGAACAAGTAGCCTTGGAGCTTAGCCCTCAAGGATGGATAGGATTTCCACAAGTCTTGAAATAAGAAGCGAGTAGGTCATTCCAAGGGGAAGAAATGGCACAGGCAAGGAGACTGGAATGGGACAGTACGAGGTGTGTTTGAGGAACAGCGAGCTGTCTAGTTGGCTGTAAACATTGGTAGAGCATGTGTAGGAAAGTAGGTAGGCTGTCAAGGTCATGAATTCCTGGCTAAGGAATTTAGTCTTAATTTGGTAGGAAAGGGAGAGCTCTCAAAGGCCTTTGAAGTGGACTGGAATACTGGCTAATTTTAAGTGGCTAAATGCATTCTTCAGATCTCCTTGTACAAACTTGAGAGGGAAAAGAATGATTTTCGTGAGAGTGTAGCATCTAGGGTATACATCACATTGTATGGAAAATGTGACTAGCAGTGGTGGGAGATAGGGAATTCCTTTTTCACCCCTATTCTTTGGAAAACAAACGTGATATAAAATCAATCCCATGTTGAAGAATACATTAAGCCTTTAGTCAAATCTATTCTTGTTTTATGACTTACTCCGTGCAGGGCAATGTGCTCATCAGTTTTGCTCCATTGGAGACCAAGTTGTAAGTATAACAACCCCCTTGACAAGATTTTCAAGGACACACAAAGTACTGCCCAGCATTGGAAAGAGAAAAACATTTTATTTTTCCTAGTAACCCAATTGAAAGATACAGTTTCACCATCTCTGGGGAAACAGTCTGTCTTCCTTAGTGAGCTACTGATGTCAGCCATTTCTTCTCTATTTTGGAATTGCTGTGCTCAAGGGTCCAAATACTCCAAGGGAAAACAGGGTCTGTCTGATTCTCTTATGAAAAGAAGGAAAATCTCTTTGCAATCAATCAATGAGCATTATTAAGGGCCTACTATTATGTACTAGGCATTATGGTGAGTGCAAGGGATACAAAAGCAAAATAAAACAGTTGCAACCCTTGAAGAGCTAACATTCTATCAGGAGAAACATGTTCATGTATACAAAATAAATGCAAGGTGGGCCAGAAGGAAAGAAGGGAAGAGAGAAGAAAGGAAACTGCTCATAGACGTTCCACTGGTGATCTATTTGCAACCAGGAGTTAGTCTTTTCCCCTAGGAGAAACAGGTAGCTGCCTACTAATAGATACTAATATAATTTGAGTGGTACCAAAAGCTCTTTCAAGATGACTCCTTGCCAATCACTCTTATTAGCCTGCCTGAGTTCCTAAAACTCCCTTCTCCACAACGAAGTATTTCCTCTGGGTTAAGACTCCATGACTCTAAGCTGTCCCCTTTATAAAAATCAGAACAATTCACATTTCTTTAGTACTTAAGGATTTACAAAATATCTTCAAAATAACCCCATGAGGCAAGTCATACAGGTATTATTATTGTCATTTTAACAGACGAGAAAACTAAGACTCAACTAAAACTAAGAGAGATTAAGTTGCTAGTGTCAGTCAGAATTTGAACCCAGGTCTCTCAACTCCAAATTCATCAATCTGGTCACCATACTACTTCAGGCTACCTCCTTGAAAACATAAATATACACTATTTTCAGAAAGGAACCATTAGTACCTTTACACTTAACATATTGGTTAACCCATCAATATGTATATTGATAATATATGTACATACACACACACATATCACATTAAGGTTTGCAAACAACTTTACATATATTAGCTAATTTGATTCCTCAGCTAATCTGACTCCCCCAGAGTTGAGTCCAATGGAACCATGGAACCACTCTCATTCTGACTTTATTATTCTCTCAGTGTAGCCCAAGATCATATTACCTGTGTGAGCTGCCGTATCTTGCTGTTGGCTGAGGTTGAGCTTACAATCCACAAAAATACCCAGATATTTTTTATGTGAACTGGGGAATTTTTTTAATGTAAAATTAGAATCTGTAAAATTGGAATTATACTGCTTAAATGTCCTTCATCACAGAGGTATGTCAAAAACAAGTGAGACAAGGTGTGTAAAGTACCTTGAAGTCTTTAGAACACTCTAAAAAAGTTTGTTATTATCATAAAATAAAATAGTCTGAAAAAATATTTAATCAAAATCTATCTTTCTGTGATCTCAACCCAGTGTCCTGGCTTTCCCACTAGCTAGTGGTGGGATAGCACCATGGAGGAGTAGAAAAAATTCTGGATCATTGTTGGAAAGGCACATGAAGGAAGACTTTTAACTAAAATATTGCCAACAAAATTGTGGATTAGACTAGCCTTTCTGGTATACTCCAAGGATGTCTGTGGCAAAAAGAAAGAAATGGATTTTCTTTTATGCACTTAAAAAACATTATTCTGAGGAATCTATAGGCTACTACCAAAGGTGCTCATGATACACAAAAAGATTAAGACTTCCTAATATTGGGGGAGGGTATAATATAGAGATATGTGTATATGTTCATATATATATGCCCCTATATTATATATACATATATTATGTGTGTATATATGTACACATACATACACACATTATATATACACATGTATACGCATAAACTCATGTAGGCACAAATATGCATATATATGTCATATGTATGTATATTTATGTATATATATGGAAATAGAGGCATAGATATAGAGATGATAGAGATTGAGATGTAATAATTACCACTTTTGCAGTAACAAAAAATTGAAATTAATCAGGTATTCGTCTCTTAGGGGGAATGGGCCAATAAATTATGAATGTGATGGTGTATTATTACACTAGTAGGAGCTGATGCATATTGAAGAAAGTACAAAAAGAAAACTAAAACAAAATGATTACAGTAATAAAAATGAAAACAACACTACAAGTTGACTGAATGAAGATCAATTGCAACAAACAATTTCCACTGTGATAGCTTCTAGCTTACTGTCTTGACTAAGTCATTAAACTTTACTGAGCCTCAATTTTCTCCAATGTAAAAATGAAGATGACAGTATTTGTACTACCTACTTCACGAGATTTTCGTGAAGAAAGAATTTCATAAACTATAGAGCTCTATATAAAAACATTTGTATTAAATGATCTCTGAGGTTCCATCTTCCATTCTGAATCTATGATTTAAGCATATTCCAATTAATCTAGCTTTCCTTCTCTATTTTCAAAGGTCTCCCTTGCAATGTAATGATAAGAGACCTTGGTACTTGAAAAGAAATGTCCCTGTCCATGTCAAGTGTCCCTGAGGGACAGCCAGGGTCTGCTAACTTCTCTGACCTCTCTCTCCATTCACATCCTATAGTCGTAATAACCTCCTTGCCCTAAAAGTCAAAGCAGGAGCAACTGAACCCTGAGTTAGGCCCTTCCTGCCTGTGGTTTCTTAAAGCTACTTATATATATTACATGCACTGGTATGATGTATGATATGGTGCATGTATTCTGCTGACTGTGGAATAGCTAAGGGAATTTAGCACAGGCCTTTTAGCTAATCTGTGGTTTGCATTGGCAGGAGTATCCTCTTCCCTGAGATATAGCCAATCCTTCATTATTTCCTTAGAAAGAATCCTGTCTGTACCCATCAGATCATAATTCCTTTTAGAACTGAAAACCTCAGAAGGAGCAAAAGGCAAAGCTTGTGGCTGAGATGGGAAGCTCATTTCCTTTGGGGATCTTTAAAAAGAGGATCTGAAGTTCTTAGAACCATGATTAAATACAGAATTGTTCTCAGGACCTCTGGATATGCATTCCTCGAATCCCCCGACCTTCAGTGACTACCCTACCCACTTCCTTGAGAGAAAAAAAAGGAAATGGGAAATCAAATATAAGTCCAAAGAAACTCTTTGGTCCAATAGGAAAAAAAAAGGGGGGATTTTATCTCTTACATTTATACAAAAAAGAGATTCTTAATCTAGGGTTCATGTTATTGTTGTTTTTAACATTTTGATAACTGTATTTCATTCCTTTAGCTGCCTATGTATTTTATTTTTTGCATTAAAAAAAGCATTATTCTGAGAAAGGATCCAAAATTTCCCCCTGACTGCCAAATGAAGTTCCATGACATGGAAAAAACTAACGCCTCCTTCTCTATGCCAACACGATTGACATTTTTAATGAAAAGATGGGAAGTCAATTCCCAAAGGGTTCTGAAATATTGTAAGCAATGGTAGCAAATATTGTAAGCAATTGGAATAAATATAAAGCCCCCCCACCCAGTTTGCCTCTTTTAAGGGAACAATATTAACTTAGATATACAATTCATTTTAAAATGTGTTTGCATCATGATTCCTTTCTCTACTCACATAGCTTTCACCCTGGTTCAGGGCCCTCATCACCAGGCACCCAAACTATCCCAAGAGCCTCCTAATGAGTCTCTTTGACTCCAGTCTCTTCTCTCTCCAATCCATTATCTATGTAGCTGCCAAATTAATATTCCTAAAACACAGAAATGACCCTATCATTTCAATACTCAAAAATGGCTTCAGATGTTCTTAAGATAAACTACAAACTCCTCAGCCAGCGCCTAAAGCCCTTCACATCCCAGCTCTCACTTACCACTCCAGTTTTAGTTAATAGTGTTCCCTTATTTGCATATTCTGTTCCAGGCAAGCTGGCCTACAATTCTTCCCATTCCATGACATCCCCTTCTCTTTTGTTCCTATCTCTTTGTTCTAGTGATATTCCTGTTTTTGAAATACATCCCCATCTCCTCTCCTCATCCCATGCAATCCTTCCTTCAAAACTCAGATCAAGTGCCACCTCATGATCAAAGAGTTAAAGTTGGAAAGGATCTTAGAGACTTAATTTTACATTTGAGAAAATTGAGACAAGCAGAAGTTAAGTGACTTGCCCTGGGTCTCACAACTAGGAAATGTCTGAGGGTGAATTTTAACTCAGATCTTCCTTATTCCAAGACTATTGTTCTATAACTACATTATGTAACCTCTTATATAAACCCTTTCCCAATTCCCCCAGTTATTAACTTTCTCAATCTCAAAAATTATTTTGTGTTGTCTTGTGTTTGTGCTGTATTCTACCCCTCCCCACTTCCCTGCCCTTTTTCCCTAGTAGTATATTTGCTCCTCAAAGGAAAAGATTATTTCATTTTTTTCTTTGTATCCCTAGCATAATGCCTTGCATGAACAGGCATTCAATAAACTTCTTCAATTGAATTGTTGGATTTCATTTATAGTAACCTGTAATATGTGTATTATGCTAATTTAGATTGCAAACTTCATATAAAAGTGAGTTAGTGGTAGTAGTAACAAACACTTACTTAGAGGTCAGAAATAAAATAAACATTTTATATCATGCCTAGTACATTGAATACTTTCATAGCAATTCAGCAACAGCAGGTATATTGTGCAATGGGAGTTTTACTTCTTCCAACTAAAGTCTGTGTGGTCATGGAGAAAAGGGTGGGGGTGGGAAGTGAAGCTCATTTTTCCAGAAACCATTTAGATAATGAAAATCCACCCGGGCAAGTCCATTCTTTGATCCTCTCCTCTCTTCAAAGAACAGGGAGCATGGGCTGTGTTTCTAGGAACTCAGCACACTAGAGGCCAAGAGGTGGGGAGATATTTTTCTTTCCATGGATCATATTTATCCATTTTTCTCCTGGTGGGTCTGTGGTATAAACCAACACTGTAGAAATAGATAGATGGATACAAAATGTGCTCACATAGTGCTAACCCCACCCATAAATCTGTTTAGCCTCCACTACTGTTACCTAGGGAACGCTCCAGTGGGGCCTCATTGGCACAACTGCGAGCCCAGTGGTCTGCAGTCAAAGGTGCCCAGTTTTAATCTCCCTAGATGATCTACTTACTATGAAAACATTCTTCGCCCATGACAGTCACTTCCTTCTCTAAGACAGTCTTAGTACTCAGCAGCAGGACTCCGGCCATAGATTCTTAGCTTCCTTACTGCGGAAAAAACCTGCCTGCATGGATGAACAAGGGAAGCAATCTAAATCCAGGGAGCTCTCTACCCCTCAAAAAGGAATTGTTCCATAAGCCAAGCTCCAAGAGAGGGAGCAGTGGTTTTTACAGAAAGCATGTTGGACCAAAGATCAGGAGACCTGACTTTCTTGCTTACTTATTAATAAACTTCATGACCTTGAGAATGTTTTTACCCTTACCTCCATTTTCTTATCAACCAGATGGGGACCAGAAGATGTTCTGCCTCCCTTACAAGTTCCAAATAAAGATCAAATGAGATAATTCAACAAACATTTATTATTAGGAGGTAAAAAAAATCCATTAATCTACAAGGCACTGTACTAAGATACAAAGAGAGGCAAAAACATTCCCTCCTTCCAGGGTGCTCGCATTTTCATGGGGGAAGCAACATGTGAATAATTAGGCACATACAAATATTTAGAGTAGATAGAAGATAGCCTTAGAAGGTAATAGGTTCAGCAGATGGAGAGGAGACGAGACTGAGAAGGTCTCCTGCAGAAAGTTTCATCTGAACTGAGTCTTGAAAGAAGACAAGGAGTCTAAAAGACTGAGGAGAAGAAAAAGACCCAACATAGGGGACAAAGCCACAGAAATGAAAGACAGAATGGCTTGTGTGAGGAATATGAGTATGGCTAGATTGGAGAGGATGTGACTCTATATTAGACGCAAAAGTTATTAATACAAGGATGAGTGAAACACAGTCCCTAGCTGCATGAAAATTATCATTTAGAAAAACAAATAAAGTAGCAATGGCAAAGTACCTCATAAAAGAGGTACAAAGCACTCTGGGAGTGCAGCATTGAGAAAGAGAGATAGCATAGAGTTTGAGGGAAAAAATCTAGAAAGTCTTCATGGAGGAGATGGCATTTGAGATAAATAATAAAGAAGGATAGAATTTTGAGGAGTGATGAAATCAGGTCAATTCAAGTGCAATAAATAATATGAACAAAGTACAAGAGTGGGAAAGCTATTTCAAGAAAGTACAGAGATCATGTAAATAGTCACAGAATGTTAAAACTTGAAGACATCTTAGAGATCATCTAAAACCAACCATTGTGAAGATGAGGAAACTGAGGCCCAGGGAAATGCAACAAGATCATGTAAGTGGCAAGTGATAGGGTCATAACATAAAACCGATCTCTCAACTCATTTTACTAAACTCACAAACACTGAAAAATTATTTGATTTATTATATCATAATTAATTATTATTCCTATTATCTTATTCTCATCTTAGTTTGATGGCCTCCTGGGATATGTTGCTGACCCATTATTCTTTTGTGTTTGGTGTTCTGTAGATTATTGTGCAGCTATGTAAAAAATAACTGCTTTTTGGAATTAAGTAAAAGTTTTGGGATGGAAGCTCATCTTCTCTAGGCTTGCTGAAAACATCTTTGGGACATTTTCAGCAGTGAATATCATAAGGATACTATGTATTTCATCCTGTTCCTATGTGATTTTGATTGTTTTTCCACTGGGTCTCTATCTATTTTAAGAGTTTTTCAATTCAGAAAATTTGAAGATTATTAGAATTTTGTGTGGTGATATCTATTATAAAACTATCATTCTTCATTTTGGGGGTCAGTATTATCTCTGGGTAATTATGAACAATTACTTTGTCTGTAATAATATTCTGATTCCAGTATAATGTATCTGTTGAATTCATGAGGCTGTATTAAGATCTATATTTGTAATAAGGGGGTTTTCTGTCTATTAGTTAACAATAATAACTAACAAATCACTCTTGCTACATGCCAGACGCTATGCTAAGAGCTTTACAAATATTATCTTGTTTGATCCTTACAACAACCCCAAGAGACAGGTGCTATTATTATCCCTATTTAAGTTTAAGAAACCAAGGAAAGCAGAGGTTAAGTGACTTGCCAAAGTTCACACAGCTAAAGTGTCTGAGGTCAGATTTTAACTCAGGTCTTCCTGACTCCAGTTGCAACACCCTATCCACTGGGCTACATTGCTGTCTTATATAAGAGAGGTGATGATGTATAATTCTCAATTATATAATAGCATATCATTATATTATATAATTAAAATATCACATAATATAATATACATAATTCTATAATTCACCAGATCATGTCTTGCTAGATACTATGTATGTATCAAGTTTTTGCAAACTGCTAAGCTATGTTACACAGTTCTACTGCTTCCTTGTATAGTCTGCATTGATCAAAAAGTCTAAGCTTTTTAAAGATAGATAACTTTTCTGTAGTTCCTCATGTAGTTCTGTAAACAACTCCACATGATTCAGCCATTTCAGTGATTGTTGACATATCATTAATTGAGCTCATGTGTCTGTCACCCATGGAAGGTCTTTTGATTTTACTCTTCGATCTTAACAGTTTCATTAGTTCCATCTACATGTAGAACATATTTGTTTACATTGGACAATTCCAAAGGCACATACCTGTTCCAGCATTTACTATTGCTCTGTGAAGGGAAAGTTATTTCAGTTTGTTTCAAACCTGTTTATAGTGTGATCTGAGTACATTTAACAACTCTTTTCCTCCTTGTTTGACAAGGAAGTGTTTATCTTTCTACAGCTGCCTTGAGATGGATGATAGGTCCCCTGTTTTGTTGCTATCATATGGGTTTCTGTCTGAATGTTTTCTGAATCTATTATCATCCATTTTACTGTTTCAAACATGTGGATCAAAACTAGTATTAGAGTTGTTGTTGCTATTGTCACTGTTCATCTTGTTCTCTTCTTTTCTGATGGAATTCAGATAGAAACAGTACTAGGACAAGTAATAAAACTGCCATTATTCTTTTATATTTCATGATCTGCAGGCGACTTTTTTGTACAGGAAGAAAAACTAGCTGGTTTTTATAATTATATAAAAGTATTAGAATGTACATTTATTTTCTGTAGCTGTAAGCCTACAAGATTCCTTGAGAGAACTCTAGTTGCAGACAAGATAGCAAATATGATATATATTTCAGCCACATACTTCTTTTGGATTGTTTGTTTTTCCTACCTGGTTTTAATTTCTTTTTGATTTCATTTTGAAAGCTTTGGGAAGCTTCATTCATATAGCTTGAAGATTTTGATTATTAGGTATGGGATATATAATAAAATATTTGGGGGGGGTGGAGTCAAGATGGCAGAGTAGAAAGATGTGTATACTCTAGCTTTTCCCCCACAGCTGTAAAGAATGACTCTCAACAAATTCTAGAGTGGCAGAAGCCACAGAACAGCAGAGTGGAGGAGATTTCCAGCCCAGTGTGACCTGGAAGGCCAACAGAAAAGGTCTGTTGCACCAGACACAGAGCAGAGCCCAGTCCAGCCTTGACTGCAGAGCACTGGGAAGAGGCCTCTTGGGGGCAGAATCCCCAGCAGCAGAGGTTCACAGATCCCTCAGTCTACAGGTGCCAAAGGTCAGTGAGGCTTTTTCAGCTGGCTGAGAAGGGAGTATGGTACCCCCATAGCTCCAGCCCCAGGCAGTGGCAGCAGAGGCCTCAGCAGCGGCAGTGGTGGCAGACACTCCCACAGCAGGCAGCAGCCCACATCCATAGTTGAAGGCCTCATCATAAAGTCCCTGGGGGATCTGAGTAGCTGATCTGAACCTCAGCCTTGAGTGCTGGCTTGGCAGAACTGGAGGTGAAGCTGTTGTGGAGAGGAAATTCTACTACTCATAGATTCTGGGCACAAAAGTTTCTGGTTGCTCCCAGATCAGTATACAGCCTTGATTGTGCCACCTTGGAGGAACTGAGATCTTGCAGGTTCCCAGGCTATACACTACTCTTGACAAAGAATCCAAAAGTCAAGTAAGTAGTTGGGAAAATGCCCCAAAAAGGGAAAAAAATAAGACTATAGAAGGTCACTTTCTTGGTGAACAGGTATCTTCTCCCATCCTTTCAGATAAGGAAAGACAATGCTTACCACCAGAGAAAGACATAAAAGTCAAGGCTTCTGTATCCCAAACAGCCAAAATAAATATTCAGTGGTCTCAGGCCATGGAAGAGCTCAAAAAGGATTTTGAAAACCAAGTAAGAGAGGTGAAGGAAAAATTGGGAAGAGAAATGAGAGAGATTCAAGAAAATCATGAAAAGTAAATCAACAGTTTGCTAAAGGAGACCCAAAAATATGCTGAAGAAAATAATACCTTTAAAAATAGACTAATTCAGATGTTAGAAGAGAGGGCAGATCAGTGATAGGGGCAATTAGAATGCTTGGAGTTTTGGGGTGGGGGAGGGGAAAAATGGAGAGAAAATTTGGAACCCAAAATTTTGTAAAAATGAATGCTAAAAGTTAAATAAATAAATTTTTAAAAAATAGACTAACTCAATTGGCAAAAGAGGTTCAAAAAGCCAATGAAGAGCCTCCGGACTCCACCTTTTACTGGTGAGGGGACTGCCCACTTCTCAGGAGAACCGAATAAAGGAATTACATTCATCTAAAGAGATGGAGGTTCAACCATCACAAGAAACAGATTCATTAATCTTTGCCAGTAGTGGTGACTCAGGTAAGCAAGATAGCACAAGTGTCAATAGTGTTATCACAAGATCTGTGTCTCATGAAGGGAAAATCTTGTCTGAAATCCAAGAGGAGAAACAAACACTAGAAGAATTAAAACTTCATATGGACAAATACCTCCCAATCTTGCTGGACATGGCTAATATCCAAGAATTTTCAGAGGAAGATAGAGATTGTTTTAAGAAAACTCTTCAGGAGACAAAAGCTATTTCACATCACTAGGTTCTCTGCCAAGCAACCTCCAGGCACATAAGAATACTGTGGAAAATATCAGAGCTGTAAAGAACAACATCAGAAAACTCTTGTACCAACTCTAGGAAGTGATTGAATTGACTTATGAATGCAAGCAAGATTCTGAGGATCGGCAGAATTTCCATAAGGCCCTACTTGCGATGTGGATCAAGTCTGAAAATGTAGATGGTGATACACAGCTCCTGGAAGCCCTGACTCTGGACATGTCCCATAGCATTGCCCTGAAATTACCAGTTGGTCTTCATGGACCTCATACCTAAAGTCTCTCCCAAGCAGCCTCCAAGACAACCTCCAAAAGGCTTGTTATAACATGCAGGAGCTCTAGTCTACCTTTTCCATAAGTGGTGGTTTTCAAGATCTAGACAAGCATCATGTGACCCAGAGCCAGTTTAAGCTGACCCAAGCCCAGGGAAGTATAGAAAAATTATTCTGTTTCTTAAAAGATAGTATTCCTTCTGGTTGGATTGTAGAACCATTTTCCCCTTTTGAATATTCCTGCCCAGAAGGAATAACACTCCCTAAAGAAAACAACATCTGGAATTGTGATATAGAAGCTGGCAAAGAAGTATTGTGCTAGTTTATATTTAATAACTATACTCTGAATACTTTTCAAATTATGATAATAAAGTTGCATTGAAAATTTAAATAAAAAATAAAAAGCCAATCAGGAGAAGAATGCTTTAAAAGGCAGAATTATCCAAATGGAAAAGGAGGTTCAAAAACTCACTGAAGAAAGTAGTTCTTTAAAAATTAGAATGGAGCAGATGGAAGCTAATGACTTTATGAGAAACCAAGAAATCACAAAACAAAACCAAAAGAGTGAAAAAAATGGAAGATAATGTGATACTTCATTAGAAAAACAACTGACCTGGAAAATAGATCCAGGAGAGACAATTTAAAAATTATGGGACTACCATGAGCAAAAAAAAGAGCCTAGACATGATCTTTTATGAAATTATCAAGGAAAACTGCCCTGATATTCTAAAACTAGAGGGCAAAATAAATATTGAAAGAATCCAGACATCACTTCCTGAAAGAGATTCAAAAAGAGAAACTCCTAGAAGCATTGTAGCCAAATTCCAGAGTTACCAGGTCTAGGAGAAAATATTGCAAGCAGCTAGAAAGAAACAATTCAAGTATTGTAGAAATACAATCAGGATAACACAAGATCTAGCAGCTTCTACATTAAGGGATCAAAGGGCATGGAATATTCTATTCCAGAAGTCAAAGAAACTAGGATTATGACTAAGAATCACCTACCCAGCAAAACAGTATAATACTTCAGGGGAAAAAATGGTGTTTCAATGAAATAGAGGACTTTCAAGCATTCTTGATGAAAAGACCAGAGCTGAAAAGAAAATTTGACTTTCAAACACAAGAATCAAGAGAAGCATGAAAAGGTAAACAGGAAAGAAAAATCATAAGGGACTTACTAAAGTTGAACTGTTTACATTCCTTCATGGAAAGATAATATTTGTAACTATTGAAACTTTTCTCAGTATCTGAGTAGTTGGTGGGATTATACACACACACACACACACACACACACACACACACATACGTACATGCATATATGGACAGAGAGAGAGCACAGGGTGAGTTGAATAGGAAGGATCATAACTAAAAAAATAAAACTAAGGTGTGAGAGAGGAATATATTGGGAGGAGAAAGGGAGAAATGGAATGGGGCAAATTATCTCTCATAAAAGAGGTAGGAAAAAGACTTTTCAATAAAGGGAAAAAGAGGGGAGGTGAGAGAGAAAACATGAAGTTTACTCTCATCACATTTGGCTCAAGGAAGGAATAACATGCACACTCAATTTGGTATAAAAACCTATCTTACAATATAGGAAAGTAGGGGAGAAGAGGATAAGCAGGTGGGGAGGATGATGGAAGGGATGGCAAATGGGAGGAGGGAGCAATTAGAAGTAAACATTTTGGGGAGGAACAAGGTCAAAAGAGAGAATAGAAGAAATGGGGGGCAGGATAGGATGGAGGGAAATATAATTAGTCTTACACAACATGACTATTATGGAAGTCATTTGTAAAACTACACATATATAGCCTATATTGAATTGCTTGCCTTCTCAGTAGGGATGGGTGGAGAGGGAGGAAGAAAGAGAAGTTGGAACTCAAAGTTTTAGGAACAAATGTTGAATATTGTTCCTGCATACAACTGAGAATAAGAAATACAGGTAATGAGGTATAGAAATTTATCTTGTCCTACAGGACAAAAGAGAAGATGGGGATAAGGGAAAGGAGGCTTGTTGGAAGGGAGGGCAGATTGGTGGAAGGGGTAATCAGAATACTTGGCATTTTGGGGTGGGGGAGGGGAGAGATGGGGAGAAAATTTGGAACTTAAAATTTTGTGGAAATGAATATTGAAAACAAAATAAATTAATAATTTTTTTAGAAAGAGAGAAAATGTATACATTTTTAAATTTTATAGATCAATGTCATATCCAGTTGTTTGTGATCAATAATCGTGCTTTTTTTGGGAAGGGGACAATTCTGTGATAATACACCTATATAGTGCCAATATAATTTGTTTACTAAACTCTCAGTGCAGTTTCAACATAAGTATTTGTTTGGTGTCTCCATTTGTAAAAGATGGTGGGTTTCTGATGTGTAAGTCTCACCACCAACCTGTGCCTTTCTAGGTATTGGACAGGTGCTAATTTTTATAATCTGAAATACTATGTTTCATAGTGTCTGCCATTTTCTTGCATAATTTGCATAAATTAACCAATTAATTAAGCTCATTAATTCTTAACTCTTTAAGGATAAACTATTTGTAATATCTGGTGGCAATTACCTGGTCCTGAATGACCATCATAACTCCTTCATTTTTACAAACAAATCTTTATGATTTACTCAACATTTCTTTGTTGACATGCTATGCGAGTGTTGCCCCAGGAGGCTCTTTTGACTCCACTCTTTGATTTTAGATGTTTTAAAGGATCCATCAGGAGGTAAACTACTTTCAGTTATATTTGACAAATCCAATGGCATGTACCTATCATCAGCCTTTACCACTACTCAGTGAAACCATGTCTTCTTAAGTTTAATGTATTTCTATAGGCATTTGACTTACTAATTAATTATATGCTCTGAGATCATATATCAATCTTCTTCCTCCTTTTTGACAATTAAATATTAATCTCTATAGCTGCTTTAGAATGTTTCATTAATATTGTATGTGTTTTTGTTAGGAATCTTTTCAAATCTACTATGGCCCAACTTGTATGTTAAAAAGTGTACATTAAGACTGATATTCCGTAACTGTTAATTGCTCTAATCATGTTCTTTCCATTGAGTTTTAATTGTAGGCTATTAGACTTTGACTGAGCTTATATGTATTCAACCACAGATTTCTGCTTGAAAGTTCTATGCTTAATTTGTCTTGACTTGAGGAGATGAAGGTATGTGTAATTGTAACCTTTCTCAATTGGTTCAATTTGATCTCTAGAAATAAACAAAAGGACAATTTCAAAGAACTTCGGGAAGATTTGTAGGAAATGATGCAGAATAAAGTGAAAAGAAGTGAGAGAACAATTTATACAATAAGAACATTTTTTAAATATTTTATTTTATTTTCATTAATAAGCATTCATTTTATCTTCCTTCTACTCACTAGAAAAAGAGAAGAATGGCAAAACAAATCCTTATAACAAATACGCATTGTCATGCAAAACAAATTGTCACATTGGCCATGCTTTGTTTCATTTTGTTTAATGTCTCATTTTGTATCTTGAGTCTATTACCTATCAGTCAGGAGATGGGCAGTGTGCTCATTATCAATCATTTGGAATCATAATTGTTCACTGAATGTTAGCAACATTATAAATAAAAACAGCCTTGAATGACTTAAGTACTCCAATCAATGAAATAAACAATCACAATTCCAATGATCCAATGATAGTGCATGCTACCACATCCTAATGGAGAGATGATGAGCTCAACATGCAGAATGAGACATACATTTTTAGAGACAAGCCACCTAGGAATTTGTTTTGTTTCTACACATTTGTTAAAACAGTTTTTCTTTTTTCTTTTTTTTTTCAAGTGTGGGATGTGAGAAAGAAATGGAGGAAGTAATGAAAGGGTAGTCAAAAAGAAAAGAAGTTGTAGAAAACTGAAAACAAATTTTTAAAAAAAAAGAAAGAAGAAAAAGAAAATAAAATCATTGAAGCATTTTTAAATGCACAAAAGAGAACAGAAAAAGCTAGAAAGAACCATAGACATGCAGGAAAGTTCTGAAAATTTCATGTTGAATTTATTATTTTTATAAAGCAAGTCATACATAATAGGTTTTCATGTACTCTTCTTCTGTTCTACTATGGAAATGGAGACTCATTTTGCTTTGCCTTTCTTAAGTTCTGAATTAACAAAATTAATTCTTAAAAAAACTCAAGTCAACCTCTGGGTTCATGTTTGAAGTGTTCAATCTTTAGGTGTGCATTAAGAATTTTACACTATCATTTTACAATATGTTTATTATATTTGTAATTTCAAATAGATTAATACAGTAGCAGCTGTGTAGAGATATATTTCCTCATGAAAATATTGATTCCTTCATGAGGAAAAAAAAAAGGAGTAGGGACTCACAATAGAAGAGAGAAAAAGAAATTCCCTTCAAGTAGTAATGAGAAAAGTCATGTACCAGGAGTACCTACAGCCTCTCCATTGGAGACAATTCCTTTTCACTTAGCCGCAGTCATACCGAGCTTTTGAGGGATGCCTTCCACCTTACTCAGACTCATCAAATGGTCATGCTACCAGTTTCAAAGCTTCTTGTGGCTATTTTGTTTTTCTCTCTTTCACATTGCACCTCCTCCCCCACCCCTTGCAAATTCCTCCTGTCTAACCTAATTAATCTAGATTCATGACTCAGACAAGTATTAGACTAGATGACTGCAGAGGTTAGATGACTAGATAACCTATGACCTCTTAAACCATGAAAAATTTTGTGTTCTTCTGGGAATGAAAGGAATAGAAGTTGGTGAAAAATTTAAATTATACAATTTTTTTTGAAAGACTACAGTTCATAGTTGAAAGACCAGTGGACAACGACAAGTCAAAAGACTTGGATAGTAGGATCTAGGCCCATTGCACCAGGATCAAAAGGAACCTTCAAATAGCTCAACCTTGCCATTAGACAATTTATCTCAATAGTTGCCAATCTACCTTTACATATAGTTCCCAATAAATGTCATCATAATTCTGACTTCAATGCCAAATCACCACGACATGCATGGTATAATGGGGAGGGAGCTGGCCTCAAAGCTAAGAAGACATTTTCAAGTCATACCTCTAAAGAACACTAAACATGTGATCCTGAGCAAGCCACTTAATTTTTGTGCTCCAGACAGCTCTCTAATACCATAAATTGAAGAGAAGTTGCCAACCTAGGTTGGTAGAGGGTGTTTTCTGACCAGAGAATTCTCTACACCAGTGAAATCACAAAGTTCACATCCCTATCCCTGTGCTCAAGACATTGAGAAACACATAGGCCTTTCTCTCAGAGAGTTTACAAGCAGTCCCAGCTGCAGTAGTGAGGAAAGCAGGCTTTTAAAAAAATTCTGATCCAGGTATTGACTGATTGCATGTCCTGCTGCAGAGGGGAACAGGCAGTTCAGGCTTCTGAAAATTTATTAGATCATCCTAAGATTGTTTCTAGTTCCAAGATACAATACTTCTAAGTACATATAGCCATTTGAACCCATTGTTGGTAAGTAAAGGTCTTTGAGGCCTTTTTTATTGTAAATGATTTATTAATAGCATCCTAATTTCCACAGTGCAGTGGTTGCTTCTGGAGTCTTCAATTCAACAGAAAATTTTATGCACCTACTTCACTGTGTAGTGCATTCTGATAAAATATGGCACTGTTTATTCTTTCTAATAACTTAAATATGCGTGCTTTTTTTGTGGTGGCCAAGAATTAGAAATTGAAGGGATACCTATCAATTGGGGAATGGCTGAACAAGTTGTAGTACATGAATGCAATGGAATACTATTGTGCTATAAGAAATGATAAGCAGGCAGATTTCAGAAAAACCTGGAAAGAATTATGTGAACTGATGCTGAGTGAAGTGAGCAGAACCAGAACATTGTACACAGTAATAGCCACATTGTGCGATGATCAGCTATGATAAGAGTTAGCTCTTCTCAGCAATACAATGATCCAAGACTATTACAAAAAATTCATGATGAAAAATGCTATCCACACTCAGAGAAAGAACTATGGAGTCTGAATGCAGATCAAAGCACACTATTTTCACTTTTTTTTTCTTTCTCATGTTTTTCTCTTTTGTTCTGATTCTTCTTTCACAATATGACTAATGTGGAAATATGTTTAACATAATTGTACATGTATAACCTATATCAGATTGCTTTGCTGTCTTGGGGAGAGGAGAGGGAAATGAAGGAGGGAGAAAAATTAGGAACTCAAAATCTTACAAAAATGAATGTTGAAAACTATCTTCACATGTAATAGGAAAAAAATAAAATACTATTAAGTAAAAAATAATAGCTTAAATGTGCTCTTGTGCTTTCTTATTTGCATCATTAGTTAGTTTAGGGATCTCTATTTGCATAGACACAGCTAAGGTAAATGCCAGTTTCACCCCTGTCTGATGGATTAAAGTCCCATTTGCTCAGTCTTGAATCCCTAAGAATTCCTATTAGGCTCTCAGAAATTCAAGTCAATAATTTTCTTGTTTTTAACATTCAATAAATGTTGAGTGGGGGAAATGAGCGAATGATGATCAAGATGGATTGTAGTTTGGCTTGGGGTGTGTGTGTGTGTGTGTATGTTTTTAATTATCAAAATGGATGCCAGGAAAAAGTTGAGTACATATAAAATTATTCATAACCTTTGACTCAGTGATCCTATCGCTATATGCCCTAAGGTATTATTAAAAGAGTTGGAGGAGGGGAAAGTAGGAGGTAGAATAAAAATATTCTTATGAGTTTTTTTCATAATAGAAAGAACATGTATTTCTTACAATTAATAAATGACTGAACAAATGGCATAATAATGTAATGGAATGCTATTGAGCCATAAGGAATAACAAATATGAAGAAATCAAAGAAATAAGGGGAAACATATTAAGTGATACAGGGTAAGGAAAGAATCAAAACAACTCTACAGAACTAGATCTGACTATTGAAAAAAAAGAGCATCAGTAACAGGAACAAAATCCAATGGAAAATAATTCACAAGGGAAAAAAAGATCCAAAAGGAGATATAAAATAAGCAGGACATTTTTGCTATTTTTGTTAAGGTTAATATATGTATTTTCTTTCTTATTATTGTTCAGTCCTTCAGTCACGTCCAACTTTACGTGACCCCATGGACTGCTGTCCATGGGGTTTTCTTGGCAAAAATACTGGAGTGCTTTGCCATTTTTTTTCTCCAGTGTGTCCCCATTTTATAGATGAGAAACTAAGACAAGTAAGCTTTAAGTAATTTGTCCAGGATCACACAGCTAGTAAATGCCTGAAGCTCGGTTTGAACTCATATCTACCTGACTCCAAGACCAGTGTTCTATCCACTGTATCACCTAGCTGCTCACATGTATTTTCTTAACAAAATATAAATAATTTGGAGTTACAAGTATGATCATTTTGTTTTCTTTATTTTGATGGATATTAGGCTTAGAATTTTTTTACGTTTTTAAAGGAAATAGTTGAGTGTAGCCTTCTTTTATTCATTATTATGATTATCCTTACCATCACCAACAAATCATTTGTGACCGCACAGGGAAGAGCTACATAGTAAAAGGATCTCTGCCCTCAAGGAGCATATAATTTAGCTCAATCCTCTTGTTGTCTTTAAAAAGTTCTTATTAAAATGTAAACTGATTTTCTGGTAGTTATACTTATTAAGTCATTATTCCTCATTATTACAAAAGAGTTCATCAGATTTGTTTCTACAGCATGGAAAGTCTTGTGGGAATAGCATACCAGCCAGGTAAGGTATGATACAAAGTTAAGGCAAAGTCATAAACTAGGAGGTAGGAAACTGTAGTGAAAAGAGTGCTTGAATGGAAGTCAAGTGACCAGGGCTCACATCATAGCTTTCATATTTAAAAAAATATATTTATTTATCAAATAACTCTGCTTTTGCATATGATATAGATTTCCACTGTACATTAAAATACATCTCCTACAATTTACAACCCCGAAAATAGTTTTGTGAAATAACAAAGGACAGGGAGGCAATTTTGACTGGCAATAAATTTCCCATTTTTCCATTTGGGAAAGAAAGAATTCAAATATGTTTCATGAATTTTTTTTACCTATTTTGTGGTTATTTAAGGCCATCTTCATTTTCCTGGTATATTATGTATATTTTTTTTGTTCTGCTCTGTTTACACAGCTTTTCTTCCTATAAAACATGATCATATGTGTTCAAATTCTTCACATTCTTCATATATTCTTTATGGTGCAGTATTTTCCATTATATTCATATGTCACAGTTTGTTCAGCTATTCCTCAGTCAAGTACACAATTTGTTTCCAATTTTTTACTAATTACAAATAATGCTGCTGTGGCTATTTTCATAAACCAAGTGCTTTCTTGATCTTTGGAGATAAACGCAATGGTAGGATCACTAAGAATTTGTTCCTTTTCCTCTTCCCAATTGAACATAAACTCCTTGAGAACAGAAGTTGAATCCATTTACTAGTTAGGAATTTGACTTCCTTCTCTTCCCTATCTCATTTTACCCAAACCTCACCTCCGTCTATATTGAGTTTTCCATGTTCTAGCATCTTGGAAAGGGCAACTAGGAGGCACAGTGGAAAGAGTGCTGAGTCTGAAATCAGGAAGACTCATACTTCTCAGTTCAGATCTGACTTCAGACACTTACTAGTTGTGTGACTCTAGGCAGATCTCTTAAGCCTATGTGCCTCAGTTTCTTTATCTCTAAAATGAGCTGGAAAAGGAAATGGCAAATGACTCTAGTATATGACTGTAGCATATTTGCCAAGAAACTCCAAATGTGGTCACAAGAGTCAGTTTGATGGTGATACCCCAGAGTCATCTGAATTTGTATTTCTCTAATTATTAGTGACTTTGAGCCTTTTAAAAATAGTTGTTGGCAATTTTGCTTTTCTTCGTTTGAGAATTACTTATTCCTATTCTTTGATCATTTATCTACTAAGGAATTCTTAGTTTCATCCCTAGTGACTATGTAAAGACCAGACCTAGAACCCAGTGGGTCCTCTCTGGAAACAGGGAGGAAAAAAAAAAGGATCTCTCTTCTATCAACACTTCACCAACTCTGCATGAGCATAATAAGGCACTGAATAATCAACATCCACCAATAAGTTATCGCAAATACAAATAAGCTTCAGCACCACATTAAATCATAACCTCTTTGAATCTCAGTTCTCTCATATGTAAAAAAAATAAAGATAATAATACTTGCATTTCAGCAGTTTTTAAAATCTGAAGGATTATATAATTGCTCATTTGGAAAACTTGTAAAAAAAATACAGCTGTATACTGAAGACCTAATAAATGGAAGGGTATTGCTAAAAGGAGAGAAGAAAGTACACAAAAGGCAATAGAAAAGCACCCCAAACACTAATACATTCTGTTGGTGGAGTTGTGAACTAGTTAGACATATTCTGGAGAGCAATCTGGAATTATGCCCAAAGGGTTATAAAACTGTTCATACCCCTTTACCCAGCAATAGTATAATAGGTCTATATCCCAAAGATATCAACGTAAAGGGAAAAGGGCCTATTTGTGCAAAAGGGCCTATTTATAGCAGCTTCTTTTGTGGTGACAAAGAATTGGAAATTGAGGGGAAACTTTTAACAAGTTGTGATGGAACAATATGACTTTGACAGAACACTATTATGCTGTAAGAAATGATGAGCAAAATGGTTTCAGAAAAACCTAAAAAGACTTAAATGAACTCATGCAAAGTGAAGTGAACAGAACCAGGAAAACATTATACACAATACCAAGCAATATTAAATTATGATCAATTATGAAAGACTTAGTTACTGTGATCATGGCAATGATTAAAGAGAATTCCAAAGGAAACCATGATAAAAAATGCTATCCACCTCCAGAAGGATAACTGATGAATTCTGAATGCAGATTGAAGCATACTTTTTTTTAACTTTCTTAATTTTTCTTAAGGTTTTTTATCACTATTTTTTTTTTGCAGCATAGCTAATATGTTTTGCATATTTGTATAATTTGTATAATTGATATCATCAAATTGCTTACCTTCTCAAGGAGGGGAGAGGAAAAGAGAGAGAGAGAGAGAGAATTTGCACTCAACTTTTTAAAAATTAAATGCCAAAAAAAATTTATATGTAATTGTAAATATTTAATGAAATAAAAAATATATTATAGAAAAAAAGAACCCCAAACAAAACTCAGGTACATAAAAATTTTGTTTATGGAAGAACCTGATTGTGCAGGTGAGTTGGCCTGTTTAAAGTAGAAGAAACACAGGCAAAGAAAGATGATATTGTGGTCAAACCCCAAACAGAAACAAAATTGAAAAAAAACATTCAGTGAGATTCACTTAGTTTTGGCTTCCAGTTGTTGTGACCTCATCCCTCTATTTGAGGGAATGACTTGTCAAGGGAAGGCAAGGCCATTTATAATGGGACCAGATCTTTCTGAGGTAAATTAAATAAAAACACACTGATGTCTGAGAGGGCTCCGGAACCAGCTTCTCTGAGATGGGGTGAAAAAGGTTACTTTGGACATTTTCCCCAGAGTGAGCAAATCATCCTACTGAGGCTTTCAGGTGCCCCTAAAGAGCTGGACTCCTAAATCTGGAACCAGTTCAGCTTTTGATAGAAAGATTCTGTGGCTTTGAGGAGAAACCACTCCAAACTGAATTTTGTTATGTTTACCACTCTCCTTAGTCTACAGGATTTAATTGATAATAAATATTTCTTCTGGTTTTAAGTGGAGAGAGTGCTGGAACTGAAGGCAGAAAGAGCTAAGTTTGAATTCTGCTTTAGACACTAATCAGCTGTGTGACGCTGGGCAAGTCACTTAGCCTCTCTCAGACTCAATTCCTCATCTGTAAAATGGGGATAGCCAAAGGACCTAACTCGCAAGGTTTTTGTGAGGATCAAATGAGATAATTTACATAAAGCATTTTGGAAATGTTAAAGGGATATACAAATATTAGTTATTATTATTGTTAAGCGGTTCAGTCTCCAAAGCAAGTCATGTTGTTTCTGTACACTGAAAAGTTATATAATTTTTAATCTGTCAAGAACTATGTTGATCAAGAAACAAAGTTAGAAGCAACCATTACATCATCTAAGTCACTCAGATACAGAGCACCAGTGCTGTTTTCAAAACCTAATTTCAGGAAAGACATCATACTACTTAATAAGCTTAGAAAGAAAGTATCCCGTCCTACCACTTGCTACCTGTGTAATTTTGGGGGTGTCACTTGGTCTCTCTTACCTTCAATTTCCTCTTCTACAAAATGGGGCAGTTCGACTTGATGGCCACTTCCAGGTCTAAATATGTAGGGGAAGGTATCGTGTGAACTAATTCACATTTCTCTTGTCATTTCAGTCCATTTTCTTTCATCCTCAAAGGTTATAACAAAATTTGCATTTATATGGTGCTTTGTGGTTACAAAGACCTTTTATATGCACTAGAGCATTTGATACTCACAGTTGAGTGAGACAGACAGATTAGATATTATGCCCATTTCACATATAAAGAAACTGAGGCTCAGGGTTAGATGACCTACCTGTCTAAGATAACACATCTTATAAATGGTAAGAACAGGATTCTAATTAACCCCAGCATTTTTTCTATTGAACTGCACTTCCCCACAAGAAGAGCTTGATCCTAGAATTAGAACACGACAGATACTTTCAGACTGCTATTCCGTTTTCCCACTGCCATCCTAACCTTCTCCTTGTAAGAGTGGAGACATCTGCCCTCTGGACCTGGACAAATCAAATAGGTTAGGAGGTAGGAGTTCAACTTCAGAATGAATGAGAAAGAACAGCTTCTATTCCTTCGTTGGTGCATTGCAACATCCTGATTCCTGCCTCATGTCAATTTTCCCCTGACTCAGAGAATATTACAGTCTTATTATTTGTCTCAGCAACAGAACCAACCTAAGCAAAATTTGTGAAGTCAGAGAAATTTGCCTGTGGTATACCCCTTCTTCACTTCCTTCCTCTGCTAACCCCCTACCCTGTAATTACTCCCCTTTAGGCCAAAAGCCTAAGCACTTTAGTCTAGAGTCAGAAAGAATCATAGGAGTAGAGATGGACATATGGGATCTTATATATGACCTAAGTGATTTATTTTGGGTTTTTTCCTAATTTGGGGGATTGTTTTGTTCTTATTTTTGTATTACTTTGTTGCCACTTATGACTTTTTAAAAAAAGCTTTTTATACCTTTTGTTTTACATCATAGTCATTTCTGAATATCCACCCTCCCCTTCCCAATAAAAAGTCTAGCTTTGTAAGAAATAAAAACAGTTAGCAAATCCAACTAAGCTGCTATGCTAACAGTTCAAATGTCTCATTTATAAGTGAAAAAATAAATGGAAGCCCAAAGAGGCCAAGTGTCTTACTCAGGTTCACAGAGGTAATAAGTAAAGGAGTTAAGATGAAATCTAGGCCTCCAACTCAAAATCCAGAGAAGAAAGGATCTGATAAACTAATTCACACTGAGGTATTAATGACTGAAGCTTAATATATCAGCTCGACAGAGTATATTTCATTTTTTAAAAGTCTAAAATGCTTAAAATGCCTTCTACCCCCCAAATGAATAGAGTTTTAATGGTGATTTTTTAATGGCAGAATACTTGGAAGGGCAGTACTTGGAATAAAGCAACCATCCAGGTTAGAACATTAGACCCTAGGCAAATCACTTAACCTCTGTTTGCTTTTTTTCCACTGGAGAAGGAAATGGCAAAACACTCCAGTATCTTTGCCAAGAAAACCCCATGGACAGCCCTGGCATGCTACAGACCACTGGGTCACAAAAAGTCAGACACAACTGAATGATTGAACAGCAGCAAACCATCCAGGTGCCCCTCAAATCACATTGTCTAAGATGGTACTTTTATGAAAGGCTGGCTCCATCCAATAACTTCCTGCATGTTTAATCTATATCCCACCCAAGTACAAGAGGTTGGGAAATGGATTAGGGGCTCTCTCCGCTGAATCTCAGTTAATCCCAAGGCAAGCTTCCAAGTATCTCCCTGGCCAAGGTTTTAATAAACAGTCTGGGAAACGCTGGGCATTTCCTGTCCCAGAAATCCTCTTTACCAGTATGTGGGTAGGCAAAGAGTAAATGAAACTTTCTCATCACCCCTTCCTTCATCCCCACACTTGTGGGACTCTTAGTGATGTCACATACAATTTTCAAAGAAAAACTTAGGCCCTCTTCCACAGAATCTAAGACAAAAGATTAGGGAAGTCCTTTTCTATCACTGCCCAAACTTGGACTGTTCCAAGTTCCTCTCTAATACTGGCCAGTCAAGCTTCAGACATCTTCAGGGATGAAGACATTTAGAGGTCATCTTGGAAGTTCCCTTGAACCTCTCTGAACCTGGTGACCACTAGGACTGATAATTTCGTTAACAATTTGGAGGCATGATGGCATGAGTCAATAAGAGTAAGAAATGAAATATGATAGAGACAATATAATAACCTTGAACATGTAAAGCAGGAGACTATTCTTAAAGCAGATTATATATTCATAAAACATATGGGGATTTTCAACTTTTTTGGAAGTGGGGTGCAGGACAGGATTAGACTTTTAAAAGTCTAAAAGCTTACATTTATAAAGCACTGCAATTCATAGGATCTAGAGCTAAAAGAGACTTTGGAGACCATCTAATTTCAACCCATTTTACAGATAAAGAAAACTGGGACCCAGAGGCAAAGTGACTTGTCCAAAGTTACACAAGCACTAAGGATCAAAGTCAGAATTTGAATCCAGATCCTCTAGCTCAAAACTTAGTATTCTTTCCACTTTATCATATTGAGAACTTTTGGATGCAGAATCTTATCTGATCTTTAATATAATCTTGTGAGACATAGAGTGAGTGAAGTTATTATTATACCTTAGGGAAATGAGGAATCTAAAGTTCAAAAGGTTTTTCTCATTTTTATTAAGTAGCAAACACAGAATTCAAATCCAGATTCATATAATGAGGCAACTATGTAATGAAACACAGTGGATGGAACATTGGGCCTGGAATCAGAAAGACCTGAGTTCAAATTTGGCCCAAGACACTTAATAGCTATGTGATTCTGAGTAGTCACTTAACCTCTAACTGCCTCAGTTTTCTCATCTGTAAAAATGAGAATAGCAATAGTACCTACTTCCCAGGACTGTTGTGAGTATCAAATGAGATAATATTTGTAAGGTACTTTGCAAATTTTAAAGCACTACGTAAGTACTGGCTATTAATATTAATTTGCATTTACTTCATGTCTCTCTCTATTGCCCATACAATTTTACATATATGCAATGTCATCCTGCATCACCATTCTCTTAGGTGTAAGAATATGAAAGAAACCTTCCATATCTATGTATTCTTTGGATTCAGCACCTAGGTCAGCTGCATACGTTAAAATTTGCTTGATTTGATGGTAATGGTGAAGTAGGTGTTATGTTCATGAACAAAAGTGGTTACACAGAATTTTTTTAGAGGGCTGAATTTTTTTAAAAAAAACACCTCTCAGTGTAAATCAATAACAATCTAGTAACATTTGATAGTAACTCATTTTTACAGTGTTACATAATTACAAAGTATTTTCATAGACATTACCTCATTTGATCCTTATGATACTCCTGGGAGATAAGTAGTAGAAGTATATTATTCCCACTTTACAGATGAATAAACAGAGCTTCAGGTAGCTGAAATGATTATCCAAATGTTATATAACTAGGATTATACATCTAGAGCTGGAAGGGACCTTAGAGGTTATCAAAGGTCAGCTTGAGTTAACTCCCTCCCTCTTCCCCTCATAAAACTCAGATGTGAGCCTGAAAGCATCCTATCTACAATCTGGAGGGACTCAGATTGGAACACATCTTTGGAGTGTGTTTTCCCCACAGTGGGGGGAGTGGTGAGGTACCTTGGCAGTACATTACTTAGTATTTCTGTAACAATTATATATATAAAAGTATGTACATGTATATACAAACATGTGAATTTACATGTATATATTTATTTAAAGTTTCAAATATTATTTCATTTGACCCTTACAACAACTCTAGGGGAGTAGATGTTCTTTTTGTTCTCATTTTACAAATGAGGAAACTGAGCAGGTTAAGTGACTTGCCCAGAGACATATAGCTAGGAAGTACCTGCAGTAAAATTTGAACCCAGGTCATCCTGACTCCAGGTCCAGAGTTCTATCCACTATGCCACCTAGATGCCTATAGGTAAAGGTCAAAGAAAGCTGAGCTCTGCTTGGTAAAGCAATTTTTCAACAGAATCTTCAGATTTTGAGACTTTCCTTCTGACATAGAAAGGAACCACCTGCTACATAAAATAATCACTTCTGGATTCAGGGATCATCTAGTCCAGAGATTCATAAAGTGTGGTCCAAGGATCCCTGGGAGTCCCTAAAATCCTTTCAGTGGGTCTACCAGCTCAAAACTATTTTCATGATAAAATTAAGATATTTCTTACATAGTAAATAGTGATAGACATAACCTACATAACCTATAGCCCTTGGGGAGAGGGGGATCCTAAGTAAACATTAAGAGTGCAAAGGTGTCCTGAGACCAAAAGAATTGAGAATAACTAATCTAGTCCATTCTTCCTCACTTTACAGATAAGTAAGCAGAGATGAGTAAGCAGACCTAGAGACATCAAGTGACATACTTAATATTACACAGATATCAAACAACAGGATCAGTATCTATAGCATGCTCTCCCCACACCGATCCTTTAGTAACAGAGCCAGAGCTCCAAAGCCCAGTTCTACTGAATTCAAATTCAGGACTCTTTCCATACCATCCCCACACTGCCACTAATGCTGACTGCACACTAAACAGTGTAAGGCACTGTAGAAAATACAATTAAAGCATAAGACATAGGAAAGAATAGTGGGGAGCAGAAAAGAGTACAAGACAAAGTTATACCAAGTACCAAACTGTACGGTAGGAATAGACCAAGAACTGTGGAAGATAAGTGAAGGCTTCCCTGGAGAAGAGCCTTACATCTAGGGTAACATAGAAATTCCTCTGTTTAAATACCCTTTATAACATGGCCCTCATATACTTCTCCAGCCTTACTTCCTCTGTGCATTCTGCAGTCCAGCAAACTGGCCTTTTTATTGTTTTTCACATGGTACTTCCTCTCCCATTTCTGTGCATCTATATCGACTCTCTCCCATGCCTGGAACATACTACCTCCTCACCTCTGCCTCTTAAAATGTCAAGTTGCCTTCAAAGTTCAGCTCAAAAACCTCCTTCTACATGAAGCCTTTCCTGATCCCTATTCCCAGCTTATTGTTCCATTCAAAAAAATTTTTCTTGCATTTTCTATAAATGTATAATATGATCAATAGATATTGGGTAAGGAGAGAGATAACCAAAAAACGTCACCTTTCTCAGGAGTCCACTGAGAGAAGCTGAATCATCTTGGGCAAGTCATTTAGTGTCTTTGATCCTCAGTTTCCTGATGGGTCAAGTGTGTGTGTGTTCATCTTTTGTGACTGAAGAAGACCATGCCATGAGAGAAATGATTATATGACTTGCACTTGATTTTATTTTGAGTGAGGGAGGGCTGTGCAGGTCACCAGCCTCACTTCTCCTCCAGAGCCATCTGAATCCAGTGACCAGATATTCATCAGGATGACTGGAGATGATCCAGGATGAGGCAGTTGGAGTTAAGTGACTTGCCCAAGGTCACACAGCCAGAGAGTGTCAAGTGTCTGAGGTGGGATTTGAACTCAGGTCCTCCTGACTCCTGCACTGATGCTCCAACCTTGCTGCCCCTTCCTGATAGGTAAAATGAAGGCATTAGATCTTCCTAAGGTGTCTTCTAACTCTAAATGACAGACTCAAAAGAATGAGTTTCCAAAAGTGAAATTAGAGGCACAATGACATTTGATTTGAGGATATATTTGGAGGAAGGAGCAGCATACAAATTTTTTCCTTTCCCAGTATTCTGAGAATTATATCATATACTCAAAAGCTCCAGCAACCTGAACCCAAATCCAAATAGCTGGAAAGAATGAATATCCTATCTTTTTAAAAGCAAAATATAAAAACAAAGAAAAAACCATTTTCCATATTCTGCATTTTTGTCCAGATCTAAGATTTCATGGGTTCTCCATCCTTCCTTAGTGCAACTAATTCAGACCTGATGAGGTTTTGAGTTGCATGTTTCAACATGATCACAATGTAATTTTCTGTTCTAATATCTGCCCTTCAAAAACTTTTTTTTTACTTACATGAACTGATGCTGAGTGAAGTGAGCAGAACCAGAACATTGTACACAGTAATAGCAACATTGTGCCATGGGCTGATAGACTTAGCTCTTCTCAACAATACAAAGATCCAAGACAATTCCAAAAGACACATGATAGAAAATGCTATCCACATTCAGAGAAAGAACTATGGAGTCTCAATGCAGATTGAAACATACTATTTTCTCTCTTTTTTTGTTTCTTCTTTCTCGTGGTTTTTACCTTTGGTACTAATTCTTCTTTACAAAATGACTAATGTGGAAATATGTTTTAAAAACTTTTATTTTTTTAAAGAGAGATCCTAATCTTGAATATAATTTTGATTATGGTTTTAAGGCAGACAGACTCACCAGCAGGCTACTGTCATAGTCCAAACAGGAGGAGATGAGGGCCTGACTAGAGTGGCAACAGTATCAGAGGAGTTGGTTGCTGTTCAGTAATTTCAGTCATGTCCAACGCTTCATGACCCCATTTGGGTCTTTTCAATTTCAATCTTTTCAAAGATATTGGACTCGTTTGCCATTTCCTTCTCCAGCTCATTTTACAGATGAGAAAACTGAGGCAAACAGGGGCAAGTGACTTGTCCGGTGTCACTTGGCTAGAAAAGCTATAAGACGTTGGGAAGGCATAAAATATTAAATAAAAGCTTTAAAAAAAGATGTTGCAAAGGAGAAACCAACAGGTGTTGGCAATAACTTGGATGTAGGGAGTGAGAGATCCTGAGGAATTCTGGATGACTCCTAGGTTGTGAGCCTAAAGGTGAGAGAATGGTTGGCCCTCTTCAGTAACAGAGAAGGTAGGAGAAGGGAGACAGAAATGCAATTTAAACACCCAGCTTTCTCATCAGCAGCCTGGTGCAGTAGAAGGAAATCTGGATTTGGAGTTGGATCCCCAGGGTTCGCATCCTACCTTCACAACTTAATATCTATGTCACCCGGACATGTCAGTTTATCTCTCTGCCCGTTTTCTATATTAATAAAATTGAGGGATTGTAATAATAGTTTTAAAGGACCTTTCCAACTCTAAATCTATGATGCTATGATCAGAGTAGAGGAATTCCAGGCATCAAAACTCCCTCCATCCACTTAGTTTTTGTGTGTTGCCTGGAAACACTGAAAGGTAGCAAAATTGCTCAAAGTTGATGGAGGCAGAATCTGAATCCATGTCTTCCTGGTTACATGTCTAACCCTCTAAGCACATGTAATACCCCTTTCTGGTCTGCATAAAGGTACAGTTTGTCTTTTTTAACTAATTTCTCGGTGGGCATAGTGGTACATTCCTATAATCCTAAGTAACAGTGAAGCTGAAGCTGGCAGATTCCTTGAGCTCAAGAATTCTTAAATGCCATAGTCTGCCCTGGGTTAAACGTTAATATGGTGAGCCCGCAGGAGTTAGAACCATCCGCTTGTCTGAAGAAAAGCAAATGGGAGTGGGTGAGAAATACGGTGGGTCAAAGCTTCTATCCAGATCAGAGCATGATCAAACCCATGAATAACCCTTGGATTTCCAAGTAGGTTAAGAATTTTAAAATAAATAATAAAAATAAAGTTAATTTCTAAGCAAAAGTAAGGCATACTCAAACTTACAGAAGTCATGCAATTATGTAAGCAAAGGCTCAAGTCCCACTTTACCACAGGGAAATCAGCTGCCTTTAACTCACCGGAGTTTCCTGTGTTGACTTTGGCGGTGCCTGCCCACCCAGGTCTGTCAGAGAGACTATTGAAAGTAAAACAGCAGAACTAACATCATTTTGCAGGCTACAAACACCAAAGGTCTTTTGGTTTTCTCACTCCAGCAATCCGCTATAAAGATCCAAGATGCACCCTCTGCATCTGATTTTAATGTCTCTTGAGGTTTTGTCAATTTGATCTTCACCAGGACACTCCCTCTTACCAGGAAAGTCATGGAACTATAATGTCCAAACTCAAGGAATCTGTGCTAATCAAAGAAGTGATGTGTAAAAATTACTGGAAACAAAAGAAAATGTCAGCTAAAATCACTCTCTTCTGGATCTTTGGAGACCCTAGGAAATCACTCATTTCCAGCAAGTTTGCTCAACCCTAAAAGCAAGATTGTCCAAATGAAAGGTTTTCTCTGGATCTTCCTACATGTCTATTTTGTCATTGAATATCAGAGTTAAAAATGAGTCTTGAAGATCTACATGGAAACGGTAGAAAGAGCGTTGGTTCAGGATTCAGAAGATCTAGATTCAATCTTGTCTCTAATGCTCACTAACTATCTGACTTTGGGTGATTCATTAATCTCCACTGACCAAAGTTTTGTCATCTCTAAAATTAGGAGGTTGAATTAAATGGCTTTTGAGTTCCTTTGCAGTTCTAGATCCATGATTCTATGAATTTAGCTCAAACTTCTCATTTTATAAATTAGGAAGCGAAATCCAAGAGAGAAGTTGCTTTGTCTAAGACAACTGAAATATTCAGATGGTTCTATAAGCTCATCAATGTGTGGATATTCCTACTAATGATGCAAATTGCAATCCATCCCATCTTGGAACAAACCTCCCTACCTTGTCCACCTCATCTATATCTCTCATTTGTCATAAAGTGTCCACCCAAGATGCTGAGGTCGTTCCTCACTTTCTACTGCTATTCCTTATTGTGGCAAAGAAGTGACCATGGTTGAAATCTAGGTCAAAAGACCTGGCCAGCGCAGCACTGGTTCTGGAAATTTCTACTAAACTAGAAAGGCTTCAGATATAATCATATAATCATAGATAAAAACTGCTTTCTGAGGACCAGTACAGAAAGGGCTCAGCATGAGTAGACTGGCCACTTAATGATGAACAAGGGTTATGGCAACCAAAGTTCATGGTCATATAGCTAGTTGACATCAAAACTGGATACCAATTCCCATAAATACAGCTTTCTAAGTCCTGCACCAGTTTGAATATGTCAAAGGCAACAAGATTCAACAGACTGAACACTTAGTAGATGATATGAGTTACTGGGAACCCAGCTCAAGTTCCACTTGCTACTTTTAATGATTTCTAGCAACCTTCACTGACATGGATTTTCTGTACATACCTTGTCTTCTGTATTACTCATTCTAGTACTAGTATGCATATTTTTAAAATTTTTGTTATGAAATATTTTAGCACCTCTTTTTCCATGGAAAGGAAAAAACTAGAAACTAGACAGGTGTTCTTCAATGAGAGAAAATAATTTTAAAAATTGTGGTAAATTAATGTCAAGGAATGCTATGATGCTATAATGACAAATATGAAGAATTTGGAGAAACATAGGAAGATATATATGAACTGATATAGGAGAAAGTGAGCAAAACTAGGAGAAAAATATATACAGTGACTATAATAAAATAAATAAAATTATGTTAAGATGGCAGTAAAATTCAGAATAATTGGAATAAGCAACTTTGGTCTTAGAGAACAAAGAATGAAATACATTTCCCCCTCTTTGTAGAACATAGGAGACTAAAGGAACAAAATGTCGCATATACTATCAGATATGTTCATTTTGTCAGCTGGTTTTGCTTAACTATTGTTACAATGACTTGATTGGGAGAAATGGGGTGTTAGCAGAAAATAATGGGGGTACAACAAACAAGAAGCTCAATAAAACTTTTTAAACCCTGTTATGATCTTTATAAATCTGTATTTTTTCCCAAGTCAAAAAAAAGACCCAAATACACCAGAAAAACTGCTGATAAAATAAGTGGCAAACCGACATATAAACTCATTCAAGCAAAAAGTAAAATTTTATATATGTTAAGGTATTTGAGAAACAGGTTGGAAATTATGCTGATTATATCAATCCCTGAAATACTATAGGCTTCCGTAGTAAGTTCCATGGTCAATTAAAAGGCTGGCCAAGAAATCCACACAGCAAAATCCAAGTGGGTAAGAATACGTATTATGGACTTCTGGCCAAAACAGCTGCCCAAAAGGAGGCATACTGCCGAGCTCCCATACATCTGCTCCAGCAAAAATCTGAAATTTACACCAGGCCTAATAACAAACAAAAAAGGCAATGAGAAACTACAGTAAGTGACTTCTTCCACACTGAGACTGCACAAAGAATCAGCCAGAAACCATCGGACAATAAGGAAAAGAAGCCAACTGCGAAGCCAGCATCAGATCAGTCAATGCCAACAGAGGCAAACAAGCATAGCCTCCTAGAAAGAACAGAAATGTGTGCGGCTCATAGAACTCTCTCTCCAAGACAGCAAGAGTGGAACTCTTCCCTAAGCAAGCCCCAGAGAAGTCAGAAGGTCAGAAAGCCCCAGGCTGGTGGTCTCAGAAGTTCAGAGGATCAGCAGAGACCACTCTGAGTTCAGCAGTATTCAGACAGTACTCAGCCCTAACACTGTATTGAGATGCCATAGAGTCTGGAACATCCAGCCCTCTAAACCAAAGATGCAGGGGTTCCTAACCTCAGGATAGAGAGATCAGCACAGGGATCCAGGGGACCCCATGTGAAAACAAACAGAACTCAAAACTCTACCCAAAATCATAGCCATAACTAGAGCCTTGTCCTGGCAAAGAGATAAGTAAACCAAAGAGACTGACCAGCATATAAAAATATGTGTGTGTGTATGTATGTGTGTATGTGTATACAGTGCAGACTGAAAGTCCTCAAAATGGTGTAATTATGCAACAACTATAAACATAGACTCAAAGGAAAAAGTATATTTTCTGCAAGTACTATGCCTAAAAGAAATGAGGCAGGAGATTTTCAAAAATGAAATTAAAAAATGCATATTGTCTAGATTATGATCTGTAACTGAATGGATGGCTGGAATGATAATCAATTTATGAAATTATGAAATGGGAGCAGGTACACCCAGTTCTTTGGGTACTTACTGGGAAAGACCACAATTGGCAGCAGGAAATGGGGCAGCAATCATACTTTGTTAAGTCACAGAAGGTACAAGGATAAGCAATGAAAGGGGTATAGAGTCAGACAATGTGGTGACAGAGGAATAGGTTCATGAAGGGAGGCAGTAGCATGGGAGGAGAATGGAGATGGGGAGAGGCAGAGAATGTCATTCACATAACCATGGAATTGGGAGGACTCTGCAGCATGGACCTGATAGAGATAAAAGAGTACTGGAAGGGAAGGGTTTGAGGTCTCATTTTTATAGGGATTTTGGAGGAACAGACTAACTCCTAGCTATGCCACCTTGGAATTAGTTCATTAACATAACCAAATCATCTCAAAGTTATAAGTAAAACTTCAAAGTTAACATATCCCCATCATCTCAAAGTTATCAGTGCCTTTTGATGTTCTCTAAATCTGAAACTGTGGAGGTCTAGAATTTCTCTGAAATTTACATATCATAGGATCAGAACCCTGACAGCAGCACCTAGATGGCTCCTGCTAATTCAGTACATATTACCAGAATCTCAATTTTAGTTACTGTAAGATACAATTTCTAAATTATGTTCCTTGGATTTGGGGGATGATTTGTATTTGACTTACTTCCAGGTTCCCCTTTGCAATATTATTTCCTTCTATTGCCCCCTTTGACTACTTATACTAAATTAGCTAAAAGGAAGAGGAGGGACAAGAATAAGATACAATTTAGCACCGTGGCCCATTGACTTAATCCATCAAGAGGGGGAGGAAGAAGTAGACATAAATGTAGACACAGATACACAGACATAGACATAGACACAGACACAGACACAGACACAGATATAGACTTAGTCATAGTCACAGACACAGACACAGACTTGGATGTAAATGGAGATATAAATATCCTGGACAAGTACTGCTCATGAATGATGACCTGAACTCAAAATTGAAAGGAAGATAAGAATGAGCAAGAAGATAGTCTAAGGTGCTCCTTCCTGCTACAGTCCATTGTTTTAACACTAATATTCTCTCAGTGGTGATTAGATAGACAGATAGATAGGCAGACAGACAGATATATAACTATAAATCAAGGAATACAATCTCAGAAAAATCAAGGTTACCCAAAAGACAAGGTTACCCAAAAAAACACATCTTAGGTGTGTTTGGTACAACATACTAACAGCAGTTAACTTTATCTGAGAGGTGGCATAAAAGACACCATCAAGGACACATGTAAGCACATAAAATGTGCTCTAAACATATGGTGAGAGAGATAAAACATTGAAAGTGTGAGCGCTACACTAGTATCAATCAACAAGCATTTATTAAGCATCCTCAATGAAGACTTCATGGAAAAATATGGACAACTATCACACAGAATGAGAAAACACAAAGGGATTTGATTCACAAGGAGGCACCAATTTGATTTGATTCAGTAAGGCCCCATGGGACAAGTGGGAGGGAAGAGCTGCCCAGTGGGGGCCTCTCTTCCCCCATCCCCTACCCACAGACCACCCGGACATCATGCAGTAACCAGGGAGAACTACTGGACATTTCCACCAGACCTGCTAAAGACACCCAAGGCCCTGCCATTGGCCCTGCAATTGAACTGTCCTGTATGAATTGTCTCCTTTGATTAGAGTAGGAGCTTCTTGAGAACAAGAACTGTGTCACTTTTTCTATTTGTATCCCCTGACACTTGGCACAATGCTTGGCACATTATGCTTAATAAATTATTATTTTGTTCCTTTATTCAACAGGTATACTTACAATGCTCAAGGAGAGGAGGGTAGAGCATATATATGTATATATAAATGCAAATATGTATATATACATATACAGAAAGCCATTAATATACGTGCATTGTATAAATATATATGTATATAAACATATATACACATACGCATATATGTATATATGCCAATTAATGTGTGTAAAAACATCTATTGCATAAGCATGTGTGCATATATATATTGCATGTGTATATGTATATGTATATACAAAACTATTAATAAATGTGCATATGTAAACATGTATAAGTGAAGTTGTCTTTGTCCTTAAGAAGTTCACCATCTGATTGAGGGAGACAACTTTTATAAGGGAGTTCAGTTGCATGGCAAATGATAAGGCCTCAGGATCTTTAGGCAGATCTGGTAGAAATGCCCAATGGTCCTGCCTGGCTACTTCATGACATTTGGGTGGGCTCTATATGCATATATATACTACATGTGAATATACAAAGGCAAAGCATGTGCTTAAGGAGTTTACGTTCTCTTTGGGTGTGAAAAAATAAATGTCATTAGAAAGGACAGCAGAAGCACTAAGAAATAAAAATGAGAAGAGATCCAGGCCTGAGGTAAAGGTAAAAGCCCATAAGTGGGAGACTTCAGGAAACAGGTCCAGTTTGCCCAGCATGTAGAATTCGTAAAGGGCAGTGTGGCATGCATACATCATATAGTAGCATAAAATGTGTCTGAGAAAGTAGGTTAGAAAGAGATTATAGGACTGGAGGTCCATCAAAGTGTCAGAGTGTAAAGGCGAAGAGGTGCTTTGGAAAAAGAGCTGAATTTGGAACATAGAGGACCTATATGCACATCCCTTTTCTCTCATATACCATCTGCATGATCTTGGGCAAGACCAATTCTCTGGGTCTCAGTTCCCCATCTGTAAAATAGAAGGAGATAGGGGTATACTAGGTAACCTCTAAAGTCCCTTCAACTCTAAATCTATGGTCCTATTGATGACAAAGAGAATGTCGTCTTGCTTTGTATGATCTAGAGCCCCTAGAACAGTGTCAGGTATATGGAAGGTGTTCAAGAGCTATTTGTTGTCTTAGAAGAGGGTGGGTAGGAGGAGGTTAAACCTTTAGCCATTGGAAGACTCACAATTTTGTTCCTAGCACATTAAACAGATCATCTAAAATATCTCTGAACTTTAGTTTCTCTGACTATAACATAGGGTGAAGGCCTTCCCTGTAGGATCCTGAAGATTCACCATAGAACTAGCCAAAGGGGTGGGGTGGGCCGTTTAAAAGACTGGAAGTTTATCATGTATTAATAAAGAGAATGAAAGACTCTCTCTCCTTAATTGTGGAGTGAATCAGAGCTCTGTGGTATGTTCCATCCCAAGGAATGCAGAGAAAATAGCTCCCTGTGATGATAAATGAACAAATAAATGTTTAGCTCAGTAGGTTAAAATTCACTCCAAGTGGCTGTTAGGCATATGTCAGGGAACTTGGGTGTAACAAGGAATAACAATTATAAATTAATTTATTAAGGTCTTGTTTACAATGTTATTGTCAAGGCCAATATGACTGCCTATTTTGCAGTAAGATGTTCTACCTTCATTACAACCCTTAAGGGAGACTTGGAAATGATAGCATTTGAATTCCACAAAGGTATTTGAACTTCACATTCAACTCAGTTAACACTTTCACATACTAGCACCTGTATTCAGAGCACAGAATTTCACTTAAATAGGAATCTATTATCCTTCACAATGAAGACACATGAAGATCCCTGATTCTTGGGATCACTAACTATTCTCCCCTGTGGTTATGGTGTATGTCAGAACTGTTTAAAGGACTAACTTTTTGCATTTCCAAGAGTATGACTGTCCCTTAAATATGGGGTTGGAACAATGTGATAAATATAGGGATCTTCCACGTGAGAAAACTCCCTCTTTTAATGTAGGGTAGCATTTTCCTACAATTTTTAGTCTTAGTAACTTAGAGAGTAAGTGACCTTCCGGAGAGCTAGAGCTGGTATATGGCATTAGTGAAACTTGAACCCAGGTCTTTCTGGATCGGAAGCTGGCACTGAATCCACTATGCTATGCTGTATTTTGGTGTAGCAGATAGCAACATTCAGGCTGGAGGAGGTAAGGAATAATTTAAAACAAGCAAGGGGCAGATCAGGGATAAGAACATGTGACCATAGGCTTTGGCTCTCAGTTTCCTCTTCTGTAAAATGAAGTCTTGAACTAAATGTTCTCTAAGCTTCAAGCTCTAAAATTCTATAAAGTTCTATGACTCTAGTCACTCCACCCTCAGCCTTATTGCTCCTGCCCCTTTTAAATGACCAGTCTTCTGGACTTCCTTGGCATTCTTGTCATTCACCACTATCTTTCTTTTGTCTTCCTTCTGTAAACAAAGGTGATAAATCTATCAGAGTCAATCTTTCCAGGCTTTAAAGCCTTGTGAAAAAGGTGAGAAGAAAGTGACCCCAAACATTGAGGACCAGCTAATGAAAATGTGCAGGAAAAGAAACCACCAAAGAGATATACCAGAATACTTAACATTTTTAAGATGGGTCTTTATTTTAGGGAGAAGCTTAGTATTGTTATCAACTCTGGCCCTTAACTTTTGTTCTGCTGAGCACAAGGAAGTTTATAGAATCCTGAGGTTTGGGGACCCTGAGTGGTCATTGGTCCATTCCCTTATCTCTAGGTAAGAGGATGTTTAACTGTTCTGAATAAATGAGAATCTGATCTGCTTTTTCTGCCCTAACTTCTGGAAAGGTACCAGAATACCCATCCTCAATTATATTTTTCAAAATTTAACACCACATCTTGTCAGGAAAAACTTCTTTATGGGAGGCAGTAGAGTGTGGTTAAAAAAGAGCATTAGATGGATAGTCAGAAGGTTAAGTTTTAGTCTTGGTTTTGCCACTAGGACTGTTGAGCTGAATGACCTGGATCAAGTCATCTAAACTGGGCCTCAGTTTCTACATTGATAAAAATAAAAGACCTGGACTACATGAGATCTAAGATCCCTTCCAACTGTGACATGCTATAAATGTTATTTAACCTAAGTCAAATATATTGCTACCCAGACCAGATCTGCAAGTGAAATAGAAGAACTCACAACGTTGTCTCTAGTGGGATAAGAGATCTGGGGCAAATTATACTATGTGGTTATTCCTTCTTAATTTTTTTATACTAGTGAAACTAGTATTAACCCTAGTATTAATACTAAGGAAAACTTTAAAGCAAAAAAAAAAAAAAGCAACATGCGAACTTTGGTTGGGGTCAGGGTATGAGTGTGGGATAGAAGAGATCTAGCCTTAGGTGATATAGAGGGAATAAGAAGACCAAGGGCTGAATTCACATATAGGCACCTTATGTATTTCATTTTATTTTTCTTAAGCACCAATTGTCCACTGGACAGCACCAGCAATTTCTGCCAAATGAACCTAAATCTTTTAAATCACTTTGGAACCTAAGGAGCAGATATTTAAAAGATCTTTCCAATTATCCTTCTGCCTTCCCTGCCTCAACTAGAATCATCCTAATTTAGTCTTTTCTCTTCTCTAAGCACCCTGCTTTATTAGTGGAAGGGTTCCCCTTCCCTGAATTTTCTGACACCTACATCATCAACGAGAAATGATAAACTCTGCAAGTAGCCCAGTCCTCACATCTGATCCATCAGTGTCTGTGATCTTAAATTTGTGGGTACTGCCTCTAAAATTGAATAGTACAACCCCTTCCCATCTTTTGTGTTTCTCATCCCATTTGACTGTTGTTCCTGTATCTCATAAATCCTTCCACTCAATATACTGGGGGACATCCTGTAAATCTCTTGGCATTGGTATTGTGGATATCAATAGGCCATATGAGCAACCCACTGGCTATACCTCACTGTCACTGAATAACCGGATGTCATCCCATCCTTTTCCAGTCATATATATTTATGGCATTCTTTTCAACACAAAATTGCAATTAATTGTTTGTAATGCATTGTAGAATATTCACACCCCATATGAGCCTCTCCATTAGGCTTCAATAAACTCCTTTAATTCTTCAGAGATAACTGTATTTCATGGCTCAAAGAGATATAGCAGAATACTTATTTTTTTTAAGATGGGTCTTTATTTTAGGGAGAAACTTGGTGTTGTTATCATCTCTGGCCCTTACCAAGATTTAAAACGAAAATAGCGTTGGATCTGTCTAGGGAGGATTCAATCCCAGACAAAGAGATGAGATTAGAGTGACTGTAGTTCTGAGCATTCATATCTGGTGTCTCTCTACTTGTCTAACTGTGATTTTTCTTCTTATTTTAGGTGGTTGGGGAAGTTTTACTTACCCCACACCCAGATGGCCTAAATTTCTACTGTCACCATCCAAGTGATTCCTACGCAAAGCTCCTACCGGCCCCCTTGCCCCCTCCCCAACAAGGTAAGAGCTCCCTCGCCTGGGTTTTGGGTCCCTCAGGATTACAATCCCCTAGGCTGGAAGTAGTGTCCCTTGAGCAAGCTCTCTCCCTATCTCTCCCCAAGTTCTCCTCCATCACCTGGGAGGGGTGGGAGTAGGGTAGAGTGGTTTCCAGGCCGCTTGCCCCAGTGACAAACGTTTTAATTAAGCCCCTTTGGTGTGCGTGGCTGTGGTTTCGGCTGTCAGTGCTGGGGAGCGCCTTAGCTGAAACTGCATTGCCCTCTAGTGCCTCTCTGTGTCAGGACAGGACGGCTCTCCCCTCCTTGATGTCACTGCCATGCAGAGCCAGCCCAGCAGCTCATTGAAGGCTGCCTGCAGACCCTCCTCGCTGCTCCACGGAGCCAGGCGCCGCCGCCACCGCCGTCGCTCCCTGCAGACCCGCAGAGGGCAGGGGGGAGAGAACAAGGAGTGCCCCTCCCCTGCGCCAGCTCGTCCCTTTCCCCGTCACTGCCCCCTCCCCAGCCACAGCTCCTGGCTTGCCTGACGTGGACAATTAAACTTCAAGCTACCTCTTCCCTCTCTCCTGCTTTTGACAGGCTTCCGAAGATTCTGAACAGGCAAGGAGGGACTCGCTCGCTGCCCGTCTGCTCTGGGAAATGCCTGCCCGGGAAGCGAGTGACTCCTGCCCAGTAGTGACGGCTGAGCTGGAGGGAAAGTTTCAGGAGAGCTAAGGTACTTCGTGCTCTGCCCTTGAAGCCTAATTACCCCCCGGCTATGGAGGGTGGGCTTTAAAATGAATCCCCATCTGGATGTGAGCCACAATATATCAGCACCTGCCTACTGGGAAGAAGTGAGTGGTGGAAACCTCACTGGCCTCAATCTGACGTCCAGCAATTCCACTCCCTCTGAGCTGGATATCAGGAGGGCCATTTCCGTGGGCATTGTGCTGGGTGCCTTCATCCTCTTTGCCATCGTGGGCAACATCTTGGTGATCCTCTCTGTGGCATGCAACCGTCACCTGCGGACACCCACCAACTACTTCATAGTTAACCTCGCCATTGCAGACCTGCTGCTGAGTTTCACAGTCCTGCCTTTTTCTGCTACTCTTGAAGTGCTCGGCTACTGGGTGTTGGGGAGGATATTTTGTGACATCTGGGCTGCAGTGGACGTGCTGTGCTGCACAGCATCCATCTTGAGTCTCTGTGCCATCTCTATCGATAGATACATTGGAGTTCGCTACTCTCTTCAGTATCCAACACTGGTCACCAGGAAAAAGGCCATCCTGGCCCTACTCAGTGTGTGGGTGTTGTCCATGGTGATCTCCATTGGCCCTCTCCTTGGGTGGAAGGAGCCTGCGCCTAAGGATGAGAAGGAGTGCGGTGTCACTGAAGAGCCCTTTTACGCTCTCTTCTCCTCCTTGGGTTCCTTTTATATCCCGCTTACTGTTATCCTCGTGATGTATTGCCGAGTCTACATCGTGGCCAAAAGGACCACCAAGAACCTGGAGGCAGGAGTCATGAAGGAGATGTCCAACTCCAAGGAGCTGACCCTGCGGATCCACTCCAAGAACTTTCATGAGGATGCCCTCAGTAGCACCAAGGCCAAGGGCCACAACCCTAGGAACTCAATAGCTGTCAAACTTTTTAAGTTCTCCAGGGAAAAGAAGGCAGCCAAGACCTTGGGCATTGTGGTCGGCATGTTTATTTTATGCTGGCTTCCATTCTTCATTATTCTACCACTTGGTAAGTTGGGGACTAGAAGGGGAATTGTGAAAATTTTGAGGTGACCATGCTACAGTAGAATGAGAGTCAGATTTGGATTTGGAGACAGAGGGCTTGGATTCAAATCCCAGCTCTTCTACTTCTGTGACCTTGGACAAGTCACTTAGCTCCTCTGGGTTTCAGTTTCCTCATCTATAAAATTAAGGATTTGGGTGGGCTACATAACCCTAGAGGTCTCTTAGAGTTCTGGTGTAGGCAATCATGATGATGTTATAAGCTATTTAATGCAGTATGTTCCTTTTTTAGTCTGGTTTGGTTTCCTATGCAAAGGCTTTGCAGATGGATAGCTTGCTAACAACCAGTGCAGGTGTTAGTTAAACACACTAATTCCTTGCCACTTGAAATAGATAGAGGAAAATCAAGTACAGTGAATGATTCACTTGGCATTCTCTGTTTAATAATTAAAAAGGACAATCAGCTCAAACATCACACAGGCATCATTTTGGTAGTAATGATGTGTTGGCTAGGACAGCGTCACTAATGCTGCATACAAAATAGTTTGTTGGTGACTGCAGAAAAGACAGTTTGGGAAGAGTAGTGAGGCAGCTCTTGCAGGGGGTAAAAATGCAGCTTTCATTCAAAGGCTCCTGCCCAAAACTGGGTTCCTGTAAAGCCTTTCAGTGGATGCTTTTCTCCCACATTGTTGATTTGGCCCTTCTACATTGCTAGGAAATGGGGTGGGGAGGCATTTTGTTATCAGTTCATAAGGCATTTTACAACTGCTCCCTGCTGCTTTCATCCAGAAGTCCTTCAGTCATCTAATGACTGAAAAATGAAGGGGAAGGAAGGTAACTGAAGCCTGGAGATTCACACGTTCTCAGTTTTCACCCAGAAATTTTTCCTAACTCTGACAATTTATGGAATGCCCCAGAAGTAGCTCAAACTTTTCCCTTGTTTTCAGCCACTATACAGGTAATAACATCAGTGGGTCTATTTAGAGGTGAACTATTTACCTGCCAAAAATACTGTTGAGGTTTCCTTTTGCCTGCCATTTCCACAAATTGAATGGGTCCAAAGGCATCCTATGTTTCTTGTAAGGTCTGTGTTCCCTAGGAACCCAAGTCCCAGTGAAGAAGCAATCTTGCACCAAGAGAGTTGTGACATACTGTCCACATGGCATCTGGAACCATGGTGCATATTCTGAGTATCCTGTCTCATAGCCCTAGAGAAAGCCACATACCATGACAGGAAGCAAATGTGTATTTCACTGGGCTCTGCTATTCCCATAAGCACAGGTAGGAGCTCTGTATGTCATGGACCATAGAAGACATTAAATTAAAGCCACAACTAACCAGAACCCAACTATATTTGGTAGGTAAGAGCATGTTACTGCCCTTTGCATTTAAAATAAATAAGCTGACAGCAAAGCAAGTTGCTATCAGATATTTAGTGTGTGTGTGTGTATGTGTGTGTCTTTCATGGTATCCCCACTGCATTATAAGCAAATTATTTATGCCACAAACTGGCTATATGATTTTAATTAATTCATTCTCTCTGGCAGGTTTCTTCATCTATAAAATTAAAGAGTTGGACCATATCAGGATTTCTTAACCTGGAGTCTGTGAATCTGGGTTCTTTTAATGTTTTGATTACTGCATTTCATTGGAATTAGTTTTCTTTTTCTTTTTTTATGAATTTATAAACTTTTTTCTGACCTGAGCTCCCTATGTTTGTATCATCCAACTGCCAAACGGGTCCACGACACAAAAAAGGTTAATGATTCCTAAACTAGATAGTCTCCAAGGTCTATTCCATGTTCTATATCCTGGAACCATTGTAGCCTCCTAGACCTGTTCTATGAGAATTCAAACACAGAATGATGAACCTGAGGTCATCATATAAGATCCTCATCAGAAAAGGTGATGTTCACTAAGTAGTGATACATACTAACAAAGAACAATTGAGTAATACTTCTAAGAAAGATTTTCAACAGTAAGGGTGGAATCCAAAACCATTTGTCAAGTTACCATCAGTTAACTAGAAAATGTCATTACCCAGAACATCATTTTCCAAGCATTCTGGATACTTAACTATTCAACATGATACAGTGAAAAGAACTCTGGATTTGGAAAGGGTCAGGGTTTGAATTATAGCTCTAAATTGTTAATGTGTAACATGTCATGAGTCATTTGACCTCAGTTAATTCATCTGTAAAGTGAAAGAGGCTGGACTAGATTGATCTCTGAGGTCCCTTTCATCATCAGATCCTCTGACTCTAAGCCTAAAAGTGGTACAGAGAGCTCTTACTGAGTTTAACCCAGAATTTCAGGAATACTAACATGAACATAAGAATTTCTATAACCCAAACCCATCTTCTCCTCTTGGATCCCTTCCCATCCTTCCCTAGCCTGTCTCCTACTTTGCCACTTACCCTCCCCCTCCCACCCCATCTCCACCCTTTCCTAACTCAATGCTTTGTTGTAGCAACTCTTGTCTTTGCTTCTTTTCTTGCTTCATTCCCTTCATGATATGATAAATACCTTGAGCATTAACTGGGGCCAGGAGGCCCTGAAACAGAGCTAGGGCAAGAGTGTCAGTAAAGGAAACTAGCCTTCGGAAATCTAGGGTCTCTACAATGGTAGAACGAAAAAGCCTGCCAGTAATCATTACTGACCGAAGGGGTAAAATGAAAAGATCACTGGCCTGGGAGTCTCGGGACAGAAGTTCTAGTCTTGACGCTGCCCCAACTAAGCAAGTGATTTCACTTAGCCCCTGTAAGTCTCAATTTCCTCACCTATAATCTACTGGGGATGGGATCCCTAAAATCCCTTAATTCCAAGTAAACAAAAGCATAAAAATTACCAGGCTGATCTTTGGTATAAAATGATCCCTCCCCACTCCACCCCCCCACACACACACACCAAAATCTGCTCTTCCATCCTCCTCTCCTTACCAAGGTCTTCTCACCCCAACCTGGTCAAAAACTCTGTCTTCCCTCCTTCTCTTGGGTACCTTTCCAAGGGCTTGTTGCCCTAATATGCCAGGCCCTTTGCATGTGCACAATGGAAAGTGAAATGTACTTAACACCCTGAAGTAATTCTCTCTATCACATTCTTATCCCTTTTCCAGTCACTGGAAGCTTCCTGATTCACCCACATTGTGATTGCATGAGGACCTCCTGACAGTATGGCCTTATGAAAAGAGCTCAGGGGTCAGAAGACCTGGGTTCAAATTCTGGCTTTCCGTTTTATTAGTTTTGCTACTTATTGTCCAGAGGCCTTGGGTGAGATCCTTCTCTGCAGCTCATTTTTCTTATTTGTAAAAGGAGGGGGGTTCATCCAAATGACCTCTAAGGTCCCTTCTGGCTCTGAAGCCTATGAGTCATAAATTGGATGACCTTATGCCAAGGAACCATTCTGAGCCTTAGTTTCCTCACTTGTAAAATGGAAATAATATACTTGCTGCATCTATTTCTCAGAGCTGTTTGAGGAAAATATAAGCCCTCAAGTGCCATTAATGTGAAGTTTTATTGGCATCGTATTGCTATGTATCTTATTGGCATTGTCCAGCTCCTGAGCTGAATGGCCATATCCTTCTTGCTTAGAAATGCTAGCAACTAGAAGCTAATGATCACCAGAGGTAACTAGCACAGAGGGAACAGTTGAGGGGGAGAGGGATGATGCACACTTAGGAGGTGACTTGGAATTGGACAGGATCATTGGGGTGAAGGGAGCATAGGGAAAGTCACTTTTTTTCCAGGAAATGGTTTAAATTTCTGCTGGGTCCAATGACATTCAAGTTAAACACAGCAGCTGGGCTTAGAACATTAAACTCATAGAATCCTAAGTGGGGAATATAAATCATAGACTACTTTAGGTTTCTTTTTTAATGAGACCTGTGATTTCATTGCAGGGAGCTCACAGTGAAGAAACTTCCTGTACTACTACAGATCAGTATCTTCCCTGTAACTGTAGTCTTAGGTGCTTGCCTGGCACACTGAGAAACTGAGTGACTTGTCCAGAGTCATGTAGCCACCAAGACTTGAATCCAGGTCTTTTCTACCCTAGGGCCAGCCCTTTACCCATCACACCATGCTCTAGGTCCATACAGGCGTTTCATCATATGCTCTCATTAAGAAAGAGAAAGGAATAAGGGAAGATAACATTTGGCAAAATGGTGGTTTTCAGGGCTAGCAGGTGGAAGTTATTTCCAAATTCAAGACAGACTTACAGGTGCCTGGGCACAACAATATTTCCATATTTGTGTTTATTATTTCTGTGAGAGAAAGGAAAGGGGTTCCCCAGGGGGAAAGGTAAAACAACATGCCCCACAGTAGGGTTCTGCTTAGGACCTCGATTATTTTCTCTCTCCCTTGTTTTTATTTTAAGGAGCAGGAGCCAGCCTGCAGACAGGGCTCCATTTCTCTTCTCCTACTGTGCTTCACCTGTAACACATACAGTCCCCCACTTTCTTTCTCCTCAATACTCTTCAAGTGTGGCCCCGAAAAAAGTCAGACCAGGGAGAGGAGCAGACTCCAGAACAAGAAAAAGAAACAAAGAAACAAGGATCTCTTTATTCAGGCCCTGGAACACAGACCCAAAGAGAGAGAGACAGGAAATAATCCGAATATAATATAGGGGAATTTATACTCGATGGGTTGTTGGCAAGATGTCTAAGAGAATCATCAGCTGCTCAGCATTATAATTAAGGCCCTGATCCTCCCTGCTACAGTGAATGCTTGGTCAGTGCCTGGAGAAATGGTTGTGCTATTAAGTGATGCACACTGCAGTGGGGAGCCCTAGGAAGTAACCAAGCAGCCAACTGGTAGCTGGGCTTAGGGAGTTGTTTAGAAAACACTGGAATCTTGCCTCACTTCAAATCATTCTTCCTTCTTTTAAAATGCTGAAAGGCACCAGGAAGCCATTAAACAGCTAACTGCCTTCCTCTCCTGAATAAATGAAGGTCAATTTCAAAGGAATAATTGTGTTCCCTATAGTTTGGAACCAAATAGGGATCCCGCACCACTAGTCTTTCTAACCCTCTCATTCAAATATTGGGTTTATGAATTTCCACCTCTAGGACATGTAAAAGGAAAAAAAAATTTCCCTATGCTAACAAGACCCTCAGCTAGCCCTCCAGCCTGTGGTTTTCTAATCCACAGAATGGTTAACTTATAGGGTAGGAGTGGCTCGTGTGGAGAAGCGGGGAGGACCTGAGAATGGGGGTAAGAAGGAAGGGTGTCAATCAAGGACTTATTCAAGGAAGAGGGAGACCCACCCCTACAATAAGATTTCTGCCTCTTCTGCCCTCTGACCCAATCATTTCTATAGTAGCAAAAGATGCTGGTCAATCCTGAATGTTCCTATTACAAATTAGACTGAATTTCTACTTCAGAACCCTGGTCGTCCTACTAAAGGGAGGACTGAAAAGATCTAGTATACAATGAAGGAATGAATGAATAAGCATTTATTAAAGGGTTTGTTATATGTCAAGCACTATACTAAGGTGAGGCAGGGTGAAGGGTGTTGCTGGGGGAGGGGTGGAAGAGATACAAATAGAAAAGGGGGACAGTTTCTACTCTCAAGGAGCTCCCATTCTAACAGAGGGAGACAACACACATATGAAGAGGTTTCACCTGCAAATCATGTGTAAAGGCCCCACTCTTAGGGGGTAGAGACAAAGCATGGTAATTCAATTTTTTTGTTATCATTTCTATTGATAAAACCATACCCATGTCTGATGCGGGATCATTTGACAATGCCAAGGACTTTGGTGGCCTAGGCATTCTTTTCTGAGTCTTCAGTAACCGTGGCTGGAGGAGCACAGAGCTTCAGTACCTGCAAAGGCAGCCGCCAGGTCACATTTCCACAAGAGTTGCTCCAGGGGATGATGATTACAGGGGGCCAGCTGGAAGCTGGCATTGGAAATCCATCTATGGGAATCCCATCTGCCCTTTGGCTCAGTTTTAGAATTTCTCAAACCAGTTCTCTGCACTCACTACCAACCACACATAAGCGTGCCACAAGGGCACATCCCAGAAACTCACACCTAAATGAGCATCATGAGTCCACAATCTCCTTCAAGGCAATGATAATCCTCATTGGCAGCTCTATGAACACTTTTGGCTTGGCACTTAGATCAAGACACTGGGAATGGTTTGTAGCCACAACACAAGTTGAATAGGTACAATGTGCAGCCAAGGAAATGCTGGGACACTTGGATGAAGGTATCTAGTAAAGAGCTGGGAAAAGAAAGCTGTAATTTGTTACACTGCCCAGAGAGCCTGTGAGCAGATTGCATCTAGTTAATTACCTGTATGGAACTGAAATCCTTCCCAGCCAAAGATCCCACATGCCAGTCTGCATGGGGAATGAAGGAATGCCTGAAAACAAAGGTTTGTGAGAAGGAAAAAACAATCTTTAAGCAAGAACCATTGTCTTTAAAAGGCTTGGCAGATGCTGCTGCTGAGCATTAAAAATTTTCCTGACTGGCATTTAATAGAATAGTCACTTGATCAAGCCAGGGAAGAAGGAGGAAGAGGAGGGAATACTGACGTACTTTGTAAGGAAATACCTTTCTAAGACTGGAAACAGGGTCAACTGTTGAACCCAGAGTCCTTTGTCCAAAGTATTCACAGGATCATAAGGATAGAGAGGAAAGGGACCTCAGAAGTCATCTAATCCAACCACTTTGCAAATGAGGAAACTGAGGCCTTTACTACCTATGACTTCCTCAAAGTCTCGTAGTTACTAAGAGTCAGAGCCAAGATTCAAACCCAGATTTTCTGACTCCAAATCCAGAGTTCTTTCCATTGCACCATGCTATCTCTCTTTCTCTCTCTCTCTCTCTCTCTCTCTCTCTCTCTCTCTCTCTCTCTCTCTCTCTCTCCCCAGCCCACCTCACTCGCTCGCTCTCCTCCCTCAGAGACAGTCCCTACAGTTCTGAATGTCATGCCATTTTTAAGACCAAGAACAAGACCATTCCATGGTTCTCTTCCCTGGCATTCTTCCTAGTATATATACTATACCTCATCAGACCCATTTGCAAAGAGGAAAGACTGACACCCACTGGGTCCAATGAACATTTTACACTGGTACTTGTGTGTACCAGTCACCATCACTATCTACTTCGTTATATTCTCAGTGTAATAAATCATTATTTTCAGGTTTAGCCTCGCTTGGTCTACCCTCAGAATAGATAGAAAGGACTGGAGTAGGCACAGGCAAAAGGGAGGTGTGCCTGCATAAGAAATGCCCATAGAGCATAGAGACTATGGCATGCAAATTCAGCCTATTGGTATGATAACCCCTGCATCCTCTGACCACTATTTCTTCCTTTTGCTCTTTCCTTGACCTGACTTCTTGGCTCCAGTCTCCCAGTCTCATTTACTATGTACCCATGGTGCTTGGTATCCAGCAAGGTACAAAGGTATCTCCCTTGAATAAAGCTCCTCAGTCTGAGATGATTGGCACTATACCCTCACTAGCTCAGCACCCTCTGAGCTCCTCCAAGACAACCCTGCCATAGCCCCTCCTTTGTTGATCTGCTTCACCCCCTCGGGGAGTAGTCTTTTCCAAGAATCATATCTTTCAATTTTATAATATTCCAGTAGTTTACACATGTAGTAATATCCCAGTTAATCTCCACCCACCATAAAGGAAAGCTTATTTTCTCAAGGATTCACATGTACCAAAGAGAGACAAGATAAATATTACTCAGAGGCAGGAGGAGAGTAGTATCAGAAATTCAATGTAATACAACTTACTGCAGCACAGAATTTAGCATAATGTAGATTTAGCTTGGAATAAGTCCAGGGGGAAAAGTTACTGAAAATATCAGAAAGACCTTGTTAGAGCATTATTCCACCTCTGACACAGTCCCATAGCATAAAGTTAGAAGAAAATACTATAGCAGAAGAGAAAGAACCAAAGGCATGCCTTCCAAAGATAATATAGGAGTCAATTTTCTGGACTTACGGACTATTTATATACCCTGTTCCCTCCTATTGCTAAAGGAAATCTACTTCATGAAGATCATCATGGAACTACCCCATCATATGCAGCCAGGCAGTTTAAGTAGAGTGCTGAACTGAGAGTCAGTAAGACATGAGTTCAAATTTTGCCTCTGGTACTTTTTTTAGCCACTTAATCTTTCTCAACCTCAGTTTCTTTATCAGTAAAATAGGAATAATACTAGCACCTACCTCACAGGGTTATTATAAGGATTAAATGAGATAACATATGTGAAGCACTTTTGCAAACCTTAAAGCAATATGTAAATAATAACTGTTCCTGAAGAAGGATCAACTGAAATACATGGCTAAATGTATCCATTGATTTTGCCAGCTTTCCCCTACCCACAGGCCTCTGTCAACAATAAATGTCCTCTTCTTCCGTGGTAGGGGCAGAGTCCTCCCTGCCATAAATTTATAAATTAATTAGCAGATCAATGAAGGAATACATGGATAAATACATAAATCAAAGTTATTATTATTGTCATCTTCATTATATATTATCATCTGAATCTATGATCCAGAGCTAGAAGGGACCTTAAAGGCCATCCTACCCTCTCATTTTATAGAGAAACTGAGACCCATAGAAGTTTTGACTCACCCAGGGTAATAAAGGCAGTAGATGGCAAAGCCAGCCATCATACCCACCCCACTCTCACAATGACAAAAGTCAGATGTCAGTCACCAGTATACCCCTACCCATAGTATTCTAGATGAACAAGAGTCAGGAAAGACCTTGGCATGCTACTTCTGAGAGGCTGCCATGCCCCCTATTCAGAATGAGTTGAGTTCCTTTTCCAAGTGGTTACCCTTCAACATTTGAAGATCACTGCCATGCATGCCTTCCCCCAACCCCACTGAGTCTTCTCTTCTCCTAAACATACCCAGTTCTTTCAAACAATCCTTACATGGCATAATCTCGGAGGTCTTCCTCATTGTGAATATCCTCCTATGAATGATCTATAGTTTATCAGTACCCTTCCTGAATGGTGGCACCTCAAAGTAAAGAAACATAACACTCCAGTGAGGTCTGACTAGGTCAGCTCCTTATTCCTAAAAGTTGTACCTCTGTTAGTGGAGCCCAAAATCTCTTTAGCATCCTTGACTGTCATATCACTTGCTGCCCTCTAAAACTCATAGATTATAGTGAGACAAACTGCCATCTCTCCATGCCTCCTCTGTCTTGTATTTGTAAAGTAAATTTTTGTTTTTAACCTGGGTCTAAGACTTTACCTTTATCTCCTTTAAATTTTACTTTATTCAATTCAATTCAACATTCTAGTTTATTAAGATTTCTTTGAGCCATAACTCTTGTCAACCATTGTATTGGCAGACCTTTCCAACTTTGTGATTTGATGAACATACCATTTATATAATGGTTTCTGTGGCATTGGTAAAAAAAAAAAACCCACCAACTAAACAGCTTAGCAGTGTGTGTGTGTGTGTGTGTATGTGTGTATGTGTGTGTGTATGTGTGTATACTTAGGGCACTCCCCCATAGACCTTTCAAGCTGACATAAATATTCTTTGGGTCCATCCATTCAATCATTTTGAAAACCATCCAATTGTTTTGTCCTAGAAACAATTAAGTATCACTCTGCCCTTAGTACAGTGCCTGGCACATAGTAGGTACTTAATAAATGCTTGCTCCCTTCCTTTCCCCCTCCCCTCTAACCCATATAGCTCCTTATCCATGGGGCTACAGAAGTAACTCTATCAACTGCTTTGCTAAAATCTAGGTAAATTCTACCAACAGCTTTCCCTGAATCTACCATGTTAGTAACTCTGTCAAAAAAAAGAGACAGGATGAAAATGATCTGGAATCATATCTTGTTGCTGAAGTCATACTGGCTTTCTGATATCACCACTTCCTTTTGAGTTATTCACAAACCATCTCCTTTAGCTTGGCAAATTTCCAGCACTTAGGATGGTGCCTGGCAGGTGGTAGGTATTTAATGAATGTTGGTTGATTGTCATTGTTGTTGGGTTGTCCTTCATTCTTAAAGGTGGACCATGACATCAAGATAATGACATGACTTATAATTGACTTTGATTTGAGTGAGGGAGGACAAGGTCATCAACCTCACTTTCTTCTCCTGAGCCGTCTGGATCCAGAGGCCTGACGTTCATCAGGATGACTGGAGATGGCCCAGGAGGCAATGTGAGACCCTGGCCCTTTCAGGGTAAGGTCTTATCACAATTTCACTTTGAGTGAGATACACCCAGTCAATGAATAGTCTTCTTTAAGTTACTCAAGGGATGGCCCCTTAAATTAAAAAATAAATCAAACTGGGAGGGGAGGACCGTCAGGGTTCCTGGGTAAAAGAGAAACAACTATTTAGTTATTACATCCACTCTGTGCTAGGTGGGTGGGGACTTGTCCAGTCTATGAGCTCCAAAGTGAATTGGGTTTAAGGCTTGATCTTTGAGCAAGAAATGTAGCAGTAAACCCAAAGGAAAAAAGGCAGCTTTTGGCTGATTGATTTAGTAATAGCTCTAAAATTTTCCAGGATTTGATGTCAATTTAATTTAATTTACCAAACATACATGAAATTCCTACTATGTTTAAGACACTGTGTTGAGCGCTAAGGATAATGTCAAAGATGAAAATATACCTGCCTTCAAGAAGTTTACAGTCTTCTTTGTCTACAGTTTGTGAGTTTTATCCTATTCCCCTTTCTGAGAAGCAGGACATTTGCCCTTCTCCAATCCTGCTGTTCTCTACAGTCTTTTGAAGTTCTTTTTCAGTCGCTTACCACCTACACCTGCCAGTTCTTTCAGCACCTGAGAATGTAACTCATCTGCTCCTGGTGACTTGAATTCATCACTACAATATTCTGTTACAATATTCTTACTTATCTTGGATACAAATTCTCTACTAGCCACATTTATTCTGCCTTTTCCAGGTCAGAGATCATTCTCTTTGGCAGAGAAAAACAAAAGCAAAATAAGAGAAATTTTCTGCCTTCCCTTTGTCCTCTATTAGCTCATCCACCCTGAGCTGAGGTCCTATCCCTTCTGTGATTCTCCTCTTTTTCCACAATATAACTTTTTAAAAATGCTTTTCGTCATCTTTAGCTTTCCTAACTAGCTTCAACTTATTCTGAGATTTAGAGCCCCTGACACTACTCTTCCTCACACATGACACCATTTGTTATTCAATCTCTATTACCAGGTTTTGCTTCCATCTTCTAAGTATTTCTTTTTTAAAATCTAAATCTCTTGGTAAAGTCCCCATCCATCTGGATCAGTCTCTTTAGACAACTCCTCTTTATCCCACAATGAAATTGTTTCTCCTTGTATCTTCAGAATTTCTTTTTTCTGTGAGCTTCCTCTCCTTTGTAGGCTGATAATACCTTGTGGAATTGTGGTACATGAGATGATGCCCATTCTTCTTTTGATATCTGCTTTCCTATCATTTATGGTGTATGTCAGACTAAGCCTAGGTTTTCTTTCCTTCTCTATCACAAATTTTAGGAAGTAGCAATCCTCCCAAGGTTCTCATCATTTCTACCCAGGAATCAGTTCCTTCCTATTTGTGAGAATTAGGTCCAGAAAAGAATATCCCCAGCTCATTTCTTCACACTTTACTGAGTACTGTGCTAGAGGATAAGGAGGCAAGAAATGGAGATAAAATGTGGTCCCTGCCTCATGGAGCTTTCTGTCCAGCAGGAGGAGAAGATACCAACACCAAAGTGGAGGATCATAGAAGAGATAGGACCACTTCTCAGGATGGGATGAAATTAATTGATGACAAGGGGAAGGCAGAGAGAGGGTCTCATATTGTTTCTGTTTCTCTTTGCCAAAGAGATCAATCTCTGGCCTGGAAAAGACAGAATAAATATGGCTAATGGAGAATTTGTACCCAAGATAAGTAAAAAAATATTGTAAGAGAATATCTTAATGATGAGTTCAAGTCACCAAGAGCAGATGAACACTAAATTCTTAAGTGTTGAAAGAACTAGCAGGTGTAGGTGGTGAGTAGCACAATTGGAAAAGGGCAAATGTCCTGTTTTTTCAAAAGGGGAACTGTAAACCAACAAATAGCTAGTACAATACCCTTATTTCATGAAAACGCAACAAAGAAGTACAAAACAAGGTATTCATGAAATCTGCTGAGTGAATGCCAACAGGGATAATCAGGGAAGGCTTCTTGAAAGAAATTACAATTTTGTTGGGCTTTAAAGGTTGAGTAGAAAATTTTACAGGTTGGGGAAAGAGTAAAAAAGATATTCCAGGCATAACGAATAATGTGGATAAGGGCTCAAAACCATGGGAGCGCAGGCCTCTTTGAGGACAAATAATCCAGTCTGACTGGCTCATAGAGTGCATGGAGGTGAGTGATATAAAGTAAAGCTGGAAAGATCAGGTTGACTAGATTTTCCATAGCTTTGAATGTCAAGCAGGGGAATTTGAAATTTACTTGGAAAGCAATAGGGAGCCACCTGAGATTCTTGAAGGAAACAGTCAGATTTATACATAAGAAAGAACATTCTCTAATATGTACAAAATATGGATTGGAAAGGGGAAAGAGTGAAATTGAGAAAACCCATTTTTAAAAGGGACAAATGTAATAGTACAAATGAACTGTAATGAGGAGGTAGAACTGAGAGTAGAGGGAATGAACATTAAGGATATTTTTTTAAGACCTTGGAAACTAATTGGATTTGAGAAATGAAGGAGAAAGAGTCACAGATAAATACTAAAACTTTGAAGATGGAAAGTCAAGGAATGGTGGTGCCACAGAAATAAATAGTTGTCACAAGGAGAAGTGAGCGTGGGAAGAAATATAATGATCCTGGTTTGGGGCACACTAAGCTTGAGATGTCAAGAGAACCTCTAGATAGACATGGTATGGGAGAAGCAGCTGAGGGAAGAGGCTAGAATACTGGATTTGAAATCAGTGAATTTAGATTCAAAGCCCAACTCTGATACTTGCTTCCTGGGTGAGCATGGGAAAGTCACTTAACTTCTGTAAATCTCGGTTTCCTCATCTACAAAATGATAGTCTTAGATAAGATCTCTGTAAGGTCCCTTCCACCTCTAAGTTCTAGGATCCTATGTCCTATAGACCAGCAGCACCAAAAATCAGACTGAAATAAGAGCTACTGAACTCTACAAAAAATTCCCTGCCAGAATCACATGTAAATGTTACCTCCATTTTATTGTATTTTTATTTGCTGACCCCTGGCTGTGCAGATCTGAAGGGAGAACTAGCAACTCGGATTTGGTAATCATATGCATACGGAGCAGCTAGACAGCATCGTGGATAGAGTGCTAGGTTTAGAGTCAGGAAGATTTATCTTCATGAGTTCAAAGCTGGCCTCAGATACTAACTGTGTGACCCTGGGTAAGACATTTAACCCTATTTGCCTCAGTTTCCTCATCCGCAAAATGAGCTGGAGAAGGAAATTACAAGCCACTCCAGTATTTTGCCCAAAAAACTCCAAATGGGGTCACAGAGAGTCAGATATGATGAAAAGAGATTGAACAACAAAAAATTGTGTATTTGTAATGAAATTACAAAGGCTGGGGAGAAGAGAGGAGAAAGTCAAGGGCAAACCTTTAGAAAATATTTCCATTAAAGGTTTAGAACAAAGATAAGAAGATAGAGAATGAACAGTTAAAGAAGCAGGAGAGGGGGATGTCTTTGAGCCAAGGAAGGAGATAATATCTAGTAGAAGATGGTTACAGTGACAAAAGCCACATAGAAGTCAAGGCAGATGAGAATTGAAAAAAATTACCACTGGATCTTGCAGTTTGTAAGTGACCTTTGAAGGCGAAAGATGGAAAGCAATTTAGTCACTCTTGTAGATTAGTTGGGGTAGAAACCCCATTACAGGAAATTGAGGAGAAAACTGGTAGTCAGGAAGTTGAGGCATCAGATATTAAGCAACTTTTTCAGGAAGTTTGGCAGTAAAGCTCAGGGGAGAAATGGAATAATAGATGACTTATGAGCACCAAAGAAAATTTTAGCTTGTTTGTTTGTTTTAGGACGGGGGAGACCCGAGCATGTTTGTAAGGATGTAAGAAGGACACAGTAGCAAGAGTGAGAGTTTGAAGATACGCATGAGGGGAAGGAATGCTAGAACAAGGTCCTGAAAGAGGTGGGAGGGCATGAGACCAAAGGTACAGAGTGATCAGCCTTAGTGAACATTAGGGATAGCTCTTCTCCTGTGGCTAAAGATAGGATGCTCTCCTCTTCTGAGGAGCAAGGAGGGGAGCTGCTGATGTTTCCATAGGTAGATCTCAAGGAAGAAAGAGACCAAGTATTCTACCTTAAGCGTACGCTTTAGCATTGAAAGGTTACTTAATAGTAGCAAGGGCTCAGCTGAGGTTATGAACCAAGAATTTGAAATCCACAAGGTCAGGATGCATTCCTGAGTGATACTTACTTATTCAACAAGCATTTGTTAAGAACCTACTATATGCCAGGTATGATAACGCTGGGGAATACAGAGACAAAAATGAAAGCAACCCCTGACTTTGAGGAAAAATAACATGTACATATTTAAATAAAAGACACAATACAGATGAAGTATACAAAGTGGGGGAAGGGAGTCGCTAATAACTGGAAGGAAAGAAGAAGAAGGGGAAAGTGAAGGGATGATGAATCAGCACAGGACTCCTGTAGAAAGTAGAATTTAATCCGCTTTTTTACAAGGAGCTGGGGATTCAATGAGATGAAAATGAGGAGAGAGAGCATTGCAGGCATGGGAAGCATCCTGTACAAACCTATGGAGGCTGGAAATGAAGTGTCATATACAAAGTCCATCAAGTAAATCAGTTTGGCTGTAGTATAGAATGTGAAGAGTAACTATGTATATAATAACCCAGGGAAGGTAGGCTGGAACCAGAGTATACAGGGCTCTAAATGTCAAATACAGAAGTTTATATTTCTTCCTAGAGGCAATGGAATCAAACATCTAATAATTAGCAAGCAGCTAAGTGGCACAGTGGGTAGAGCATCAGGCCTAGAGTCAGGAAGATCTAAATTCAAATCTGGCCTCTGACATTAACTAGCTGTGTAACACTGAGAAAGTCAACCCTGTTTGCCTCAATTTCCTCATCAGTAAAATGAGCTGGAAAAGGAAATAGCAAATCACTCCAGTATCTTTGCCAAAAAAGCTCCAAATGGGGTCATGAAGAGTCGGATGCAACTGAAATGACTAAAGAACAACATAAAACAGTACAATCAAATGATAAATTGTGGGAAGAAAAAAGTGGAAAAGTTATAGGAATTCAGAGGAAGCAGGAGTCAGAGAAGGATAAAATATAGACGCTTCCTTGGAAGAGATGTAACATAAGGTGGACCTCTAAGTTTGGGTAAGAGTTAAAGAAAGGTAGGAAAGGAGAGGGCAGTCCAGGTGAGAGGAATACTTTCACACCCAACCTTCTCACCCCATCCTCACTAAAGACGGGCATGACAGAGACAGAAAATTCTCCAATAAATCAATAGGGTCTGGCTTTTCTGCTAGCACATTTGTGTTGCTAGAGCTCTTGTTAACAGAGCAATTTTGGCTTCAACTCTGGTAGGATGTCTGAGCTCCATTTAAATGCTCACGTACCCCCTCTGTTGTGTCAAGCCTATTAGAAGGCCTGTAAAAATTACATAGACTCTAACATTGAAAGTTCAGAGTACAATGTTCAGAAACAGAATGTTCCAGCATAAGGAAGGGGAGCCATTTCTCAAAGATCCCTATTTGCCCTTTTTAGTGATTGCTACTAGTCGTCTCTTGCTAAGCCAGTTTTGTCTTTGGGCAGTGCATATTTGGGGTTGGGTTGTTCATCTTTCTAGAAATTCTAGTTTAAGATTGCTTGCCATTATGCATGTGCATATATAACCAAAAAGATGGACCTTAATGTATGGGATTTGTGCCAGGTTGTTGTTAATGGTGTCTCAGGGTAAGGCACCCTCCAAGAGCCATCCTAGGATAAGATGAAAGGGAAAAGGTGACCTGGATCCCTCATTTTAGAAAACCCTAAAATGCTGGTCCTGGACAGTAATTCAAGATGGCAGATAGTAGAGAAGAAATAAAGAGGTGATTCCAGTAGGGATAAAAAAAAATAATGATAATAAGAAAGGCCCTAAGCTCATATACATTTAATCAGTCCATAAACTCTAAGATCACTAAATCCATCATCAAAGCTACTTGTAGGACTACCCAGCCCTCTTTTTTGTATTCCCCTAGGGGGTGCACCTTTTCTAGACCCATTTGCCTTGTTCTGAATAGGATTTGTGATATTTTTAGAGGGAATTCCCAGTGAGGAAACTCCCTTACCAATGCATCTCATTACTGACTCCACAACTTGTAGTCGCTGTGAGAGATAGATAGACAGATAGATAGATAGATAGATAGATAGATAGATAGATAGATAGATAGATAAATAGATAGATATTTAGATAAATAGATAGATAGAGATAGAGCATTTATTAAGCATTATTTGCCAGGTACTATGCTAAGCCCTGGGGAGACAAATTATAGCAAGTGCCTACCCTCAAGGAGCTTACATTCCAGTGGAGGAAGCTGGAAATCAAGAAAATAATGGGGAGCTGGAAATCAAGAAAATAAGACAGGTCTGTCCCCTGCAAGATAAAGCAATAGCTTACCAATCAGAGTCCAGTGTCCCAGGAGAAGAATTCAAAGTTCCTGTGGAAGATAGATGAGGATGATGGTCAGAACTCAGGCAGAATGGTTTGGGAATGGCATCTGGGAAGGCATTTGCCCTACATCACATACTCAGTACATGTTAGAGACAGGACCTAAAGCTAAATCAGTCAGTCAATAAACATTTATTATTCACCTACTGTGTACAGGAACTGTGCTAAGTTCTAGAGTTACAGAAAAGGCAAAAGGCAGTCCTTGTTCTCAAAGGTTCATACTCTGACAGAGAAGACAACATGGAAAAAAAATGTACAAACAAGCTTTGTACAAAATAAATGATAGATAAACAGGAGAGGGAAGGGGCTACAATTAAGGGGGGAAGGGGAAAGTCTTCCTGTAGAAGGTAGAATTTTAGCAGGGACTTGAAGGAAGCCAGGGAAGCCAAGAATTAGAGGTGGGAAAGGAAAGGATCCTAGGTATGGAGGACAGACTGTGAAAACACCCAGAGTTGGGAGTTGCAGTGTCTTGTAGAAGGAACAGCCAAGAGGCAAATGGCATTTTATTGCAGAGTACATGAGAAGGTCTAAGGTAGGAGAAGCCTGGAAAGGATGGCAGTAAGACCAAGTCATGAAGTTCTTTGAATGTCAAACAGAGAATTTTATATTTGATCCTGGAGGTGATAGGGAACCACTTGAATTTATTGAGTGAGGGAGATAGGGGTGACATGGTCACTTGTTTTAGGGTGCTCTAGGAAACATAGCACTTTAAGAAGATCACTTCCACAGCTTAGTGGAGAATGGACTAAAGTGGGAGGAATTTGAGGCAAGGACACCAGCCAGTAAGTTATTGCTGTTGTTGAGGCATGAAGTGATGAGGTCCTGCCCTAGGTCAGTAGCAACGTCAGAGGAGAGACTGGGATTTATATGAGAGATATTTCAAAGGTAAAATTGACATGATTTGGCAACAGATTAGATACAGATAGTGAGAAAGTGATTAGTCAGGGATAACACCTAGGTTATGAGACCAGGTAACTAGGAGCATGATGGTACCCTCAGTAGTAATAAGACAGTGAGGAAGAGGGAAGTGTTCAGGAGGGAAAGATAATGAAGTAAATTTTGAACACGCTGAGTTCAAATTGTTTGTGGAACATCGAGCTCAAGATGTTGGACAGGCAGTTGGAGATGCCAGACTGGAGGTCAATAAAAAGGTTAGGACTGAATAAGAAAATTTGAGAAATATCAACAAAGAGATGATTGAATTCATAGGATCTGATGAAATTACCAAATGAGGGAGAAGAGCAACCAAGACAGGAGTCTGTGAGATCGCTACAGGTAATGGACATGACCCTGATGAAGACTGGGCAAAGAAGACTGAGATATATATGAGGAGAACCAAGAGAAAGTTGTGTCATGAAAAACTAGGGAGGAGAGAACACCAAGGCCAAGATGGTGATCAACCATGTCAAAGACTACAAAGAAAGTCAAGAAGGTCTTCATGACTCCAAAACCTGCCCTTAATCCACTGCATCAGGTCACCTCTCTTGTTCTAACTTCTTTTCCCCCTTCAGGTCTATCCTTGACTTCTGTTGTGACTTGATTTCACCCAGACACAAATACTAGGACTGAGGGGGTGAGGGCACTCAATGCAATGTACTTTGAGCCCTCCATCCCCTGAAGATGACCCAGGGAGCCAAAACACCACTCAGAATGAACTGATCTACTTCCACATGCGTTTTTTAAGGGTAACTCCTCATTGATTGTGGTCTTGAGAGTTTTCCCACCTTGTTCAGGTATCTCCCCCATAGTTGCCTCACTGCAAATGCTAACTACCTTAGAGCTAAGTTGAAGTTGACTTTACAAAGTTACAGACTGGTTTTCTTTGAAATGGGACACAGTAGCCATCTCAGGACTGATACAAGAGAATCCCAAAACAAAAAGCAGTCATGCACTGTGTGCAAATTGCATATGATCTTTTACATTACCAATCAATGTACTACAAGACATAGAGGCAGAGATCAGTATTTTGGACCAAACTAGATCCAAGAAGATAGTCACCCAGAGAGAATAAAAGAGATGCAGTAGGAAGGATGAGTTCATAAGGAAAGATCCCTTCCAGAACCCAGGCAAGCTTCTTCCCTCAGTACGGGAATGAGTATCCACTGAATATCAGTGGCCCTTCTATATTTATATTGTAACACAGAAGATACACCACACCAAATTTTACTTATAAACTTCAAATTGACTCAGAAGGATGCACAGAGACAAAAACTGACAATAGGGTTAAGCATCCCTCTAAAACAGGGTTTTTTAAACTTTTTAAAATAGATAAGATAGAATGCACTTCAACTTAATTGATTTCTGTTGTAATCCTACAATTTTGGTTTTATGCATTTTAAAAAATTATTCTGAGAAGACTTTGCCACATTGCCAAAGGAGTCTATGGCATAAAAAAAGCTAAAAATCACGCTGTACAAGAATGAGTAGTTGGTTTGAGAAGGGCCCATTCAGTCAGAGCAGGCTTCTCAAGCAGTGGCCAATTTATCCCTCTCAGGTCAAATTTAATCATGAATTTTATGAAATTTAATCATGATCTTGAACATGATTGCCTTTCTAGAAGGGAAGTTCACTGCGTGTTCATGTTATTTTCTGATGATGCTAAATTGGGAGGTGTTCCCAAAAGAGAATAGCAGAGAGAAGCAATTCATGGAAACTTAATGGGATGACAGATTTAGAGCCAGGACCCAATATAGAGGTCATCTGGTCCAACGTCCTCATTTTACAGATGAAAAAACTGAAGCCAGAAAGGATATATAATTTGTCCAAGATCACAGGCTAGTATATGAACCCAGATCTTTTAAATACAGATCTATCACTTCCCAGAACATCATACGAAAAAAGTGGGGAGAAAAAAATTATATAATACTACATCAGAGGGTCCCTACTCAATCATTAAGAGATCTCAAAGTTTTAGCTTATAAATAAAGTAGATGGGGCAGCAAGTGGGCACAGCAGATAAAGCACTGGACCTGAAGTCAGGAAATTCTGAATTCAAATCCAATCTCAAATATTTAATAGCTGTAAGACCTTGAGCAAGTCACTTCATCTCCAACTATATCAGTTTTCTCATCTATAAGGATAAAAATAGCACCTACCTCCCCACATTGTTAGGAGGATAAAATGACGTAATATTTGTAAAATGTTTTATAAGCCTTAAAGCATTATATCAAAGCTAGCTATTATCATTAGATAACAATTTACTACTTCTGTACACAACACTTTTCACATTCTATTTTTTCTTGTTGAGGAATTCTCCAAATTTTATATGGCTACAGTGGCAGCAAGTGTGGTGGCTAAGGTCTACCAACAGAGGCATGAAGATAGCTCATGATCAACCTTTGGAAATCCCCACATAGCTTCTTCCTTCTTTCCTCACTTCTACAAAATAAATTTACCTCCCATCTTCATTGCAATATTAAAGACCTACTAAGTGCAAGAATCTCAGATAGGTAACTGGAGTCCCAAAATCAAAAATAACACAGTCCCTGGCTTCTTGGAACTCAGCTTCAACTAGGGGATACAATTTACACCAGAAAATTATAGACAGTTTTTCCTGGTAGGGGAAGGATAAAAGGAAACCTTCTTCAAAGCTTTTTCTGCATATCTATGGGGATATGTTTATCACTGTAATTAAATCAAGGTGAAAAGCTAATTTTTTTTACTCCTGCTAAATTCAGGTTAATGGGTTAAGTAGAAGCACTCAGAGGCTGACCTGACACTTCATCACCTTTTGTTTTGACCTTTCAGCAACAAAACTGCATTATTTAAACCACAAAAAAAAAATCTTAACATAAACAGGAAGAATATTGCCCTTCTAGTGACCACTACTGAGAAAATATACAACCTAATCAGATTCCTGGGCTATTATGGGACATTTGTCTCTGTTAGCAAGAAACTCTAACAAGAAACCTGAAGGAAATCTATCTAGTCAGAAACAAAACTATCTCTAAAAGAAACCAGAGAAGGAGGATGGAAAAGAGATACAGGGCTTACAGGTGCCCAGAATTGGAGCCTGTGATTCATGTGGCAGAAGGCATGATGTAAACATAAAATAACATCAGAAATACAGCCATTCTAGGGGAGGAGGCAGAGTGAACGGTACGAGTGAATTCTAACAATCCGGGCCATTGGTGGGGAACCTGCAGACTCAAGACCACGTTCGGCCTGATCTGGGGCTGTCCAGTCCCCAGCAAGTTTTCCTCCCTTTACCCTTTGATTAATTTTTCTTTAAAAAAATCACAGAATCTGAATTTGAAGGGATGGCCATCACAGGTCATCTTGTCCAGCCCATGTCTGAGAGAGAATCCCCTCTACTGTCTGATCCAGATACAGACTCTTCCAGGCTCTAAGTTAAGTCCAACATTAATGGTGAACCTACTATAGTCTTGCAGTGGCCCTTTCCGCTAATGGGCAGGTCTGATTTTTAAGAGATTTTTCCTTGCGTCAAGGTGAAAACTGCCTCTTTGTAACTTTTCTGCTTACCTCTCCTTTGCTTTCCTCTTTGCCCAGAATGGTCTAAAACAACCATACCCAAATATTAGCCCAGAGATACAAGATATGGAAGTGAAAGAATAACACATTCAAGCTGGAAGAGATCATACATTTATAGCTAGATGGGAGCTTAGAAGTCAGAGAGGTTATTGGTTCACTCCGCATTACACAGATAGAAGCAAGGAAGAAAACAAGCATTTAAAAGCATCTCTTTATCCTCACAACAACCCTGGGAGGGAAGGAGGTGCCGTTAGCATTCCCATTTTACACTTGAGGAAACTGGGGCAGGCAGAAGATTAAATGACTTACCTAGAGTTACACAGCTAATAAGTGGTAGATAGCAGATTTGAACTCAGATCTTTCTGACAGCAAGCCCAGTCTTCTGTCCAAGACTCATTATTGGTAGTTATTCGGAGAACCAGGATTCAAACCCAAGATCTCTTATTCTAAATACAACACTCTTTTCACTACATGTTGACCATCATTTTATTGCTAAGGACTCAAAGAATGTCTCACTCAAAGTCACAAAGTGAATTAGTGGCAAAGCTGGGGTTAGAACCCAGGTTTCCTATCTCCCACTTAGGCAACTGGCTAAAAAATAGGATAAATTATTATTTGCTAAAGTGTTAAGATAACAGGTTTATCGCTCACTCTTCTCAACATTTTAACAAGGACCTTGAATATATTATTTTCCTGCACCCAGTTGTGCAATTAATGGCGGGAATTTTAGGTACTGTGGCAAACAGATGAGGTATATATTTGGGGCAAGGAGGGCTTTTTGAACACTCAAATTTCCCATACACTTATGACAGGGAAACAGAAAAGCAGGAAAGCTAAGAAAGAAAGGAATTCTTTTAGTCCTGTACTGGATTTTTGAAGTGAGGTATGGGAGTAAAAAGAAGAGCAGAAATCTAAGTCTTGAAATAGGTGGGAATCCCACAAAAAGAAATTAAATAAAAGATTAGTGGGTAGATCGGCAACGTTTAATACAATTGCCTGTGAGCTGCATAGTTGAATGTAATAAAGATTCATTAAAAAGAAGTTGCAACAAGTAATAACAACCTAATTTAATTAGCTTTCACTGGGCAAACTACTTTCAAGAACCTAATTGAGTTATTTGTTGCTTCTGGCCACAAGAGAAACTGAATGGTTGTTGTATCTTCTAGAATATCAAGCAAATGTGTGGCTTTGATCTAGAGTCTGAAGTGCTCAATATGGCCATGTCAGTGGCCAAAAGATTTGCAACCACCCTAGTTAATAGAAGAGACAAAATGGTCCTGAGGAAAAAAATCCATAGCCACAGCTTTCTGCGTCCATTCTAATCAGTGCTCAGCCGTTTCTGAATTTCCAGAATTAACAGTAGTTCTTCTGTTAGATCACAAAAAAAGAGATTTTCTAGGTCAGCATCTTTCCATTTGCCTGAATTAACAATTGTAAAGATAGAGACAGAGAGACAGAGACAGAAAGAGAGAGAGACACAGAGAGAGACAGACAGACAGACAGAAACAGAGAGACAGAGACAGAAAGAATACTACCAGCAAGTAACTAGAATCTATTTGAATCTATATTCAATTGCTTACAAATCTCATTTTCCCTCTTAATCTTAACCAGATAGAGGGATATATATGTGCAGGTGCATGTGTGCACACATACACATACGCACACACACTCATCATAGAGAGGCAAAGAACATTTACTTAAATAAAAATGCAAGAAAAATAATGTGAAAACAATGATAAACAGCACACTCCTACCACCAATTTCACAAAACCTCTCAATCTCCAGGAACTAAAGATTATGAGCCCAGTCGGTCCTCATCCCCTGCTGTTAAATCAACACAGCAGTCAAGATATGGGAGAGTAAAAGGTATATTACTGGTTTGTCCATTTGATGAACACTGAAGGCATTGCATCTTGATTACTGAGATGCTGTTATCCTTGGTGCTAGACTAGTGAATCTTCAGGATCCCCCCACTCACTGAAGCCTCAAAGTATTGTCCAAAATAATACCACATCAAAAAAACTACCTAATATGTAGTAATACTAATAGAAGGAGAAACAACCCAGACAATTCCTGTAGCTCTGCAATCATTTATTCTCTTCCTCCCCTTCTCCTTCAGTTTGTACCTGCTCAGCTCTGTCCAATATCTCCATTCTCCCCTGCTAGCCTTTCATTCTAGTTTCTTGACTAGTTAAAAGTTTCTTGGGTGACCAGCTGAACTCTCACACCAAATTTCATCCTAGTCAAGGACATATCCTCCATGTCCTAGTAATAATAGCACAGAACAACCTTCTGAAATAGGTAATACAAATATTATTATACCATTTTACAGATAAAGAAAAGAAGGTTCAAGGAGATTTAGTGCCTTGCTCACCACGACATTCTTCTGAATCCAAATCTAGTGTTTCTTTTACTGTGCTATATTGCCTAGGTAGAAAATACTTGACTAAAATAGGCAATTTTTTCTTCTAGTAGTTCCATTTTTTTTCTTGGAAACATAATTGAGTTTAAAAATAAAAGTGAGGCTGTTTAGAAATTAAATTGGAATTCTGGGCATAAATTTGTTTCCATTCAAGAGGCAAAGGGCTGTGTAAGCCAGAAGAAGTTTAATGCTAGCTGTAAATTCAAGAGAGAAATGAATGGGTACAATTTAAATCTCGGAACAAAAGAATGTGGTCATGAGACAGAGTATGGAACATAAATAGTATCAGCAGATGCATTATTAAGGAGAACCAGGGACTAATGAGGCAATCTAGATCAACCACCTTAATATCTGTGTGAGCTTTTCATCCTCACTTAGTCTTCGAGAATATCTTCAGTTACAATTGTAACCATGATCTTCAACACTGAGGAAATGAATTGATTAATTACATTGCTGTTTGCTAACTAGTAAGCAGTGCTATATATTCCCATCAGATTGCAGCTATTAAACTTGGGATCCAGTTTGTCGACCAATTTTCATTGACCTTACCATCCCCGAATGGCCCTTACTGTCAGTTCAAGGTCAGAAGATTTGGGTTTAAATCCTGGTTCTGACATTTACCATCTGGACTTAGATAAGTCTACACCTCAATTTCATCATCTGTAAAATGAGGAGGATGGACTGGATAATGTCTAAGGTCCTTTCCAGCTCTAAGGCCTATGATCCTAAGATACTGTTTTTGTGTATTTACTTCCTGGACCATGCCAAATGATTATTAAAAAAACAAGAACAAAACAGAATAGTAATCCACTTTCCAAGCTCCTGCCTTATCTGGAATCAACTGTTAACAATTCTATTGCATAATAGTCTACACCATTTCAGTGTTCTCTTTGCCATGAAGCCTTCTCTGATTCCCGCAAGTTGGAATGATTTCTCTCTCCTTTGAACTAGCAAAGCACTTTGTATTTCTTGTTGCATCTTCACATTTTATCTCATAAAGATGGGGAGGGGGCTGTTGTATCTATTCTCATCCCACTTTTTTAGATGACAATAGAAGTATTGTGATATATTGGTAGAGTCAAGCTTTGAAGTCAGGAGAATCTGGGTTCAAATCTTTCCTCTGTATGACCCTGGGTAAGTCACTAAATATGCCTCTGGAAGCTTCCTAAGTCTTCACAATTAAGTCATCAATAAATTTTGATTTGCTTTGGTAGAGCTTTTCCACAGGGGTACCCTATATCCTGAGATCACAGATCTTTCTAATGCTTGTATACTCTGACAATAAGCTTCTTGAGAACAAAAACTATATACTTAGTTCTTTTTTCCCCCAATACCTTTTTCCCATAGGTGGTCAGATGAATAAATTAGTGAGGGGGTGAATGAATGAATTGATGGAAAGGGTGGGAATAGAATGCTGTAGTATGTTACAGCATACACCTGAAATCTGGTTTGACTTGCAGAGATCAAAATGAGCATATCTTGATATCCTACCACCCTTTCACCAAAACCACTGAGAGTTGGGAGCACAAGTGAATGACCAGTGTTGGTGCTTTCTCCAATTGTGTCTTTTAGAAAGCATGATTGAAAGAATGAGAACTCACCTGCCAAATGTAATTCTTTGCAAATAAGTATTTTTCATTATCTCTCTTGGTTATGGCTCAGAAATCCTGGTGCTATCCCCTCCAGCCTGAAGCAGTAAGTTTGAAATGGACAGAGAAAGAGGAGGGACTAAGGACCCTAGGGCTTTGTGTGTTCTAAAAGCTAACGCTGAACAGGTAGATGGACTGTTGTTTTTTCCTAAATGCTTGCCCCTGGCAATAATGGATCTGTTTTCCATAACAAACCACTGAGTTTTAGTGACATATTTAGAATTGAGGATACAACATCATAGCAGAAAGAGGCCGGGAGAAAAGGGAGGGAAGCATTCTCTGTTCCTGGGTGATATGTCCTTTTACATGTCGAAGAAGAGAGTTGAGCTCCAGGAGATGGGCAGGCAAGGGCTGCCAGACTGCCCTGAGGACCAGGCAAACAATGTACTACTCGTCCTGAAGAGTAACCACAGACCCCTCTGGCCTCCTTGTCTATCCATCTGTCTTTCACTTTACACCTAAAATGAAGCATAACAAAAGCATCCTTTTCCAGAATCAGAATTTTTTGCTCTTTTAGTGCCTGGCTCTCTTCTCTACGTTGAGATCATGTTTTGTTTTGTTTTGCTTCCCTGTCCTATGAAAATGTTGCCCTTCCTTTCCCTCTCTGAATTTAGCTCTTGGCTTTGCCATTTGTACATCAAGGAAGAATTTATGGGCTAAACATCCCTTGGCCCTTGACACTCTCCTGTACAGACTTTCATGAGGTGGTGATATCGTGCAAGAATGGTTTTCAGCCTTTACTTTTCAAAATCACCATTTTATTCAAAGCTAACACTCAAGCATTCCTTCTCTTAGTTTAACTTCCTTCATTCCCCTGTGGAAATTATCCCACCTTCTTAAACTTCATTTTTGCATTGAATTGGCAGTTTCACTTAGAAAGCTAAATTAGTGAAAAAGGGAGAGCAACAGGACATCAACCAGTACAGAGTGCACACATTCTTCTGCATCTTCATAGTTTCATGGAATATGAGTTGCAAAGAGCTTTAGGGATCACATAGACCAACCTCATTTCACAGTTGGAGAAACGGAGGTAAAGAGAAATTAAGTGACTTATCCAACGTTACGTAAGTATTGGTTAAATACTCAGCTAAAGTTAAATACTTGTAGATAGGTAACAGAGATGGGAGCTGAGCCTACATCTTTTGACTTCAAAATCTGCCATTGAAGAAAGTAGTTCTTTGAATGTAGCATAAGGATTGAGTGCTCACCTCCATTCTCACCATAGAGATGGTGAATAAGCACTTTATAGGATCACAGTTCTAGAGTTGAATAAGACCTCAGAGGCCATTTAATTCAATCTCTTCATTTTACAGATGAGGAAAACTGAGGCAGGTAGTAAGTTTCAGAGGCAGGATGAGGACCTAGCACTTCCCACTCTAGTTCCAGTGTTCTTTTCACTGTACCACAAATACCCAAAGAGAGGTTACCACTCTGAAGTGAGCAAAAGCTAGCTGAATGAATTTTCACAAGTCACTCAGCTTCCCTGTGTCCCTCTTCCCAGGATGATATTGTCTTTCCTATCTAATAATAGTGTGTATATTGTGTATGTCAGTATGTCTTCACATCTAGAAACCCCCTTCACATCTCTTACCTCGCTTGTCACAAGGACCCTGTGAGGTAGGTAGCTTAAGTAAATTTCTCACCAGAGAGGATGAGTAATTTGCCCAAAATTACCTTCCTATTAATTGGCAGAGTTAGAGCTCAAACCTTGTCCTCAGGACTCCTCCTACTATTTATAGCATAATGCCTCACAGAAATGGAAAGAAATAAAAGAGATATGAAAAGATAACAGTAGTAGGTTGCATTGCCAAATGAGTGGTAAGCATTACAGGAATTTAAAGAGAGAAATTACGCCGTGGGCTGAAGTGGTCAGAGAAGGCTTCCTGGAAGAGGAGAGATCCGGAGTGTACCTTGAAGGGTGGGTAGAATATAGGTATGAGAGAAGTAGGAATAACCATTCCAGGCTGTCACCCAACCAATCTAATGCAATTTCAAAAGCCAGTTTGCTTACAAGAGAAACTGTAGATCACTGCACTACCATTGAAAGGAGAGAACAAATGAATGAGTGAGAAAGAAGAGGGGGAAATTAATGTAATGCTGAAAGGAAGGAAGAAAGAGATAAGACAGGATAATAACAAAAGGCACCTTATCATTGGTGCTTTACTGATTGTTTTCTCTCTCTCCCCTCAGCCAAGTACTAAAGAATATAATCATGGTAGATTTCTTTATGGAGGCTTTCATCCAAAGATCTACCCCTAGACCTGAACTAGCACTAACTTGCTCATCTGCTCCCTAGGAAAAAAGAAACAAGTTCTATAAGCCCTACTTGTTCAGACTAAAAAAAAAAAAACCCTCTTGTTTTTCCTTTTATTTTTCTTTTGAATATTAAATCAGACCTTTGTAGAATCACAGAATGAATGAAATAGAAGGGACCTTAGAGATTATATAATCTAACCCACTCACTTAATGGAGAGGAAACTGAGGCCCTAATAGATTAGAAAACAATTAGATGATAAACTATGTGGTATTCACTCTAAAAGGTGGTAGTTGTTTGTCCTTTGTTTTGGAAGAGGACCATGAATGACATCAGGAAAGTGATGCCATGACTTTCAAATGAATTGGATTTAAATGAGAGAGGGCTGTGCAAAGTTACCACCCTTACTTTCTCCTCCAAAACCATCTGGGTCCAGTGGCAAGATATAGATCAGGATGACTGGAGACGGCCAGAGATGCAGAGGGAGACCTTGATTTTTCTAAGCAAAGGTCTTTCCCAGGTCTCAGTTTGACTGAGTCAATGCCCATTTAGTGATTAAGGCTAGGTAAGAAATGAGGTAAGGAATGACCTCTTTTACCTAGTCAAAAAAAAAAATCAATCTTGGAGGGGAAGATCCTCAAGGTTTCTGGACAAAACAGAAACAATTGCTATTTACACTCACTCTGAGCCAGCCATGATATGTTTCTGAAGATCACCTGGTAGGATGAGATACCAGATACTGAAATCTGTTCTCAAACTAACTTGCCAAGCATTTGACTCTGCTTCAAAGAATACAACTCCAATGGACTGGCCACATTATTCAAATGCAAAACATATGCTTGCCAAAAAACCATTTTATGGAGAAGTCACACAGGGCAAGTGCTCACATGTGGTCAGGAGAAAACTGTTAAGATCTCTCTGAAGAACTTTGGAATTTACTTTGTGACATAGGAGACACTGGCACAGGACCCGTCTGCCTGGTGGGCCCACATCAGAGGAGGGGCTGTGATCTTTGAGCAAAGCAGAATTGAAGTAGCTCAAAAGAAACATGACATGTCAAATTTAGAGGATGCACCCCAAATGTTCACATGGACTATTATGCCCAACCTGTGGTAGAGCATTCTGAGCTCATATTAGTTTGATCAGACACAGTTGGACACACTGAAACTTGACTCTAGCATGGTGATGTCACTTTGGTCCTCTTCCAGAACAAAGGACAACAAATGAGCCATGATAGTCCGAACAATGACCAAGTGAGGATTGGGCTGGGAACTATTTTTGGTCAATCATTAAGAGTCAGAGTGATTTGAGTTTAAGGCACGGTTCTTAAAAAAGAAAGCTGGCCTATAAACCCCAAGATATCTCTTGAGGTTTCAGCAATCAAAATGTATATTCATTTGGGTAGAGTACCCACAAGAGGACAGAGGGAGAGGAGAAAGGGAAAAAAGAGGGAGAGAAGGGAGGAAAGGAAAGAAGAAAGGAGGGAGAGAGTAAAAGAAGGAAGAAAAGAAGGAAGGAAAGAGAAAAGGAGGGAGGGAAGGAAGGAAATAAAGAAAGAGCTGCATTGCCCAACTGGAATTGGCCAACTGGGTCCCCAGTGGGGTAGCTATTAGTGCTCACAGATTGTTGTTTGTCCTTGTTCCCAAAGAGGTCTGTGACATCAAGAAGGTGATAGTAATAAAGATTTGGAGGAGGGGGAGACATATATAGGATGGAGTGGCTGGAAAAGACTTCATGAAGGGAAAGCCCTTCAGATGAGCTTTGAAGGATAGGTTAGATTTAGATAAGAGAAGAGGACATGAGAGGTCATTCCAGATACAATGACCAACATGAATGAAGTTATGGAGAATTAGGGTTCTATCAATTAATAAATATTTATTGTGCGACAATGTTGCTCAATATTTCTGTATTGTGCTCTCAGAGAGGCAAACTTGTATAAGGTGCAGCCCTTGCCCTCAAGAAGCTTAGGACATAATTGATGAGATAAGATATACTTCCAGTGCAGGAAAAGATAACTAGCAAGTCCACGTGGAATGATCCCAAATGAGTGGAGAACACAAGTACCCAAGAGGAAGAAGAGGTCACTGCAAGCTAAGGCAGTCAAAGAGGGTTTAATAGACCTAAGACTTACTTGTAATACTTGAAGGAAAGATAAAAAGTTAGATAGGTAGAAAGGGATGAGACGACATTATATATTTGGGAAATAAAAGGCGCAGAGGCAGAAGAGCACAGGTCACCTTTAAGGAAGGAAGAAGGGACCAGGACATATAGATAGGGTCAGATTATAGAGAATTGGGTGCCAAACTAAGGAATTTGGACTTTTATTCCATAGAGAATGTGAAGTCATGAAAGGTTTTGAGTAGAGAAGTGAGGCTGCCCATCAGTTACCCCCACTTAAATGTTAATCAACTGAAACACTGGGGCAAGATCCAAGCTCTGAATGGAGAGGAAGCTGCCTAGGAGTTTCTGATCAGGTTTCTGCCAGCTTGTCTTTATCTAGAGGTAGAGAAGCTGCAGAGCTATAACTGAGATATTAGCTCTAAATCTGGAATCCTTTGAAGGAGAAACAGAATTCTGTCATCACCACCAGCCCTAAGCAACATGGTAAAATACACATTTTCTGCTTTCTCAGTCTCTCCACTCTCTATCCTTTTCCTCTTTGGTGTATTCCCTCCATCACCATTCAGCAACTCAATGTCCTATGAAAACTTGTCATGAAAATCTCTGAAATTTATTCATACTAAAGTTAAAATGATTGATAACTTTAGTGTTTTCCTTGGACAGAAGAGTGGGGAGCAAATTGCAGAGCCCTTTAACTAAAGGAATAAATTGCCATTGGAAAAAAAATTTTAAGGGCCTGGTTGGAAAGGGTGATAAAGGGAAAGGGTAAGAGACAGGACTAGTGTAACAAGAAAAGATAGACAAGAAAAACATTCCCAGTAATTACAGTATATAGGTCATGAACTATTTCTTCTGTGGGTAAGAAAATCCTATAGCCTCTAAGACCGCTGGTTTTTTATTGGGATATGCTTGCCTATCTGAAAGGAAAGTAGGTTCCCTAGAACAAGCTTCTTTTCTTCCACTTGTGACTCCTTCAGTGCTTCTTAAACTGTGGGTCACAACCCCATGTAGGGTCAATATCCATAGCCTAGAACAAGAATGACCTTAGAGTAGAGGTTGGCAAATTACTGCCTTCTAGCTAAATTCTGCCCATCAGTTTTTGTTCTGTCCCCTAGGTTTTTACATTTTTAGTAAAGTTTTATTGTATTTCAAAATGTAAAAACCATTCTTTGCTCACTAGTTCTGACCCTTGGTCTAATTTGCTGATGCCTGCCTTGGAGCATCCTAAGAGCCTACAATATGAATATATTTATTAGAAAGATACAAGCCTAGGGGCACACCTTCATCTTCCTAGAAGCATGAACAAAATAGTATGACTTTTTAGGGCAGCCTGGACCAAGGGAAAAAAGCAGCAATCATAACTTACATTTATCCAGGGTTTTACAAACTATAGACCTTTTCGCTCGTTTGATCGTTCTAACAGTCCTGTGATTTAGGCAGGGGCAGTAATAATTTTCCCCATTTCACAGATGAGAAAATTAAAAGCTCAGAAAGGTCAAATCATAACACAGCTATAGTAAGTGGCAGAGCAAAGATTCAAACCT